>CM038676.1:105653875-105927363 GCA_021605205.1 Aegilops longissima
TGCTCCTCTGTGGGTGTTCGAAGAAATTGACCAATGGACGCGCGGTTTCTTTTGAGCCGGCAAAAACAAGGCTAATGAAGGTCAATGCTTGGTTGCTTGTGGTTTTTAAGCCAACTTGGCTTGGCGATCTGGGGGTGCGAGATCTACGGCTCCAAGGTTTGGCACTGAGAGTACGTTGGGAGTGGTTACGGCGGACAAACTCGGAGAGGCCGTGGCAAGGATTGCCGATGGCAGTGGATCGAGAAGCCCGTGCGGTTTTTGATAGCCTTGTTCACATAGAAGTTGGGAGAGGAAATAAGGTATTGTTCTGGAGGGATAGATGGATACATGGCTTCTCGGTCAAAGGCATAGCGCCATACATACACGCCCAAGTGGACACGGGGACTACAAACGAAAGGACGGTTCAGGAAGGATTGGACAATGGCAGGTGGTTGTTGGATTTGTCTGGTGAGCTAAACTTTGGGGGCCATTTGCAACTCTTGCACCTTAATATGGCTATAAGTATGATCATTCGTGACCCTTCGAGTGAGGATTCTTTCTCGTGGCCGGCGGATCCGTCCGGTAACTACACAACTCGCTCTATTTATCACCGACTGTGCCTCAGAACAGAGAGGGTGCCATATGCCTCATGCATTTGGAGAAGTTGGACTCTTCTTAAGTGTAAGATCTTTGCTTGGTTGGCGGTGCAACATCGAATTTGGACGTCGGATAAGAGAGCGAGGCATGGTCTGCAGGATCTACCTTCGGCATGCTACACTTGCCTTCAAGAGGAGGACAATGCGGAACACATCTTGGTGCAGTGCGTGTATGCTAGGGAAGTGTGGCACAACATCTTTGCTGCTTTGGGTTTGCAGGGCAACATCCCGGAGGTTCAGGATCACTTGTTGGATTGGTGGATGGAAGCGTGGATTTGACACTCTCATCATCATGACAATTTGGGCCCTCTGGAAACAACGCAACACGAGAGTTTCCCACGGGACTAACCAACAATTGCAGGCGCCTGACTTGGCTATTGCCATCTTGGCGGAATTGAAGGAGTGGAGGGCGGCAGGACTGGGTGGAGGAGGTTTTAGTTCGTTTTGTGAAAATGTAGGTTTAGTCTAAAGTGTGACGTGTAATGGGCGTGTGTCTTAAGATGGAGACTTATTCCATCTTCAGGCTTCTTGTATATTGTTATTCTTTCTTCTATAAAGTTAAGGTACGTCGTTGACCTATTCTCGGGAAAAAATGCTAATCCGACGGCTGTGGAGCCCCTCGTCCTCCTCTTCCCTCATCGCAGCCTATCCACCGGGCCACCACCAAGTAGGTAGTCCAGACGCGCGCACCACCCAAAAACCCTAATCCCCTCGCAGCCGCCACAGCCCCCGGTGCCCGCCCGCCCGAACCCGCCGCCATGGCCGACGACGCGGCATCGGCCCCGCCGACGGCACAGCTGGCCGCCGCCTCCATCTCCTCGCCGCCCTCCTCGGACCTCGAGCCGCCGACCTCCCGCACCCGCATCCGCGCCATCCTGGACGCCGGCGACGCCATGGCCGGGGAGCGCGTGGTCGTCGGCGGCTGGGTCAAGACCGGCCGCCAGCAGGGCAAGGGCGAGTTCGCCTTCCTCGAGGTCAACGACGGGTCCTGCCAGGGGAACCTCCAGGTCATGGTCGAAAAGGACGTGCATCCGCTCGCAAGCCTCACCCACACGGGCACCTCCGTGCTCGTCGAGGGCGTGCTCAAGAAGCCCCCCGCGGAAGCCAAGCAGCGAATCGAGTTGAAGGTGGAGCGGGTCATCGAGCTCGGGGAGGTGGACGCCGCCGCCTACCCGCTGCCCAAGACCAAGATCACGCTCGAGACGCTCAGGGACTTCGTCCACCTGCGCGCACGCACCAACACGGTATAATTCATAGTTTTTGTTCTTATTCTTATTATGCATTGAATTGGATTTTGGACGTTGTCGTGAGAATCTTGAATGATTCATATGAAACCAGAACTTTGAACTTTCCGTGTACAGCTGTATCCGCTGATGTAGTGTTTGCTCATTTCTACTCACCTTTGCTGATTATTGAGTCGGTCCAAAGACAGAAATTAGGTGTTTTGGCCTTTTTTATAGTTCGATGAAGCTGATTCTTAGAATCTGCAGTTTCTTGATAGTAATGCCAGTATCCATTTATTCCTGTGAGGCTTACCCCTGGAATTACCGAATGATAGGTTCTCTTTTTGTATCTTCTTTTATATTTGGCATGCTGTTTATCTTGCTTTATCAAAATGAGTAGTTTCAGTCTTACCTCTAAGCATTCATTTTGCAATTCCCCAGTGAGAATTTTAGTTAGTTAAAGCTATGGAGTTTGCAGCATACTAGGGTGTCTAGGCTTGGTTGCTTGATGTATTATGATCTTAAAGGCTGTTGGTTCGTGATGCAGTTTTCTGTTATGTTTTCTTTTTAATTTTACTGTGTTAATGGGAAGCATTAGTTAATTCAGGCCGCTAATGGATGGATGCTGGATTTGCTTGGCAGTTATGGCTTGATTTACTATTTCTGAAGTATCCACCACATATGCAATCGGACTATTTCACCGTGGGGGTTCTATACTTTGTTTTGTTTTTACATCGTGAAATATAGTTGATGAAAAGTTGGTTAGCATTTTGATGAATTTGCTTGTTTGGATATTGGTGTACAGTATACCAAGGCTAGATTCTGCAGTGATGGAAAAGAAATATGTTACCTTCTTGCAATTCGTTATTTCACGCTGATTCCCCTCTGCTTTGGTTTGTAAGAATTAGCTTAACACTTGCTCTCTAATCTTCTGCAGATAGGCGCAGTTGCTCGGATAAGGCACCAGCTTGCCTATGCAACCCACAGTTTTTTCGATGAAAATGGATTTTTGTATATTCACACCCCCATAATAACCACCAGCGACTGTGAGGGTGCAGGTGAGATGTTCCAAGTCACTGCCTTATTCAGCCAGGCTGAAAAGGTGGAGAAGGAGCTTAAGGAGAACCCTGCACCATCAGAAGCTGACGTTGAGGCTGCTAAGCTTGTTGTTAAAGAGAAAGGAGATGCAGTTGCACAACTGAAAGCAGCAAAAGCTAGCAAGCAAGAGATAACTGCTGCTGTTTCCGTGCTTACAAAAGCTAAAGAGAATGTGTTAAGGGTGGAAGAGCGGTCTAAGTTGAAACCTGGACTTCCGCTCAAGGATGATGGGAAAATTGCGTTTGAGAATGACTTCTTCAAGCGTCAAGCTTTTCTGACTGTTTCAGGCCAACTTCAGGTTGAAACTTATGCTTGTGCTCTCAGTAATGTGTATACCTTTGGACCGACATTCCGGGCAGAGAACTCACATACATCAAGACATTTGGCAGAGTTTTGGATGGTTGAACCAGAAATTGCATTTGCAAACTTGCAGGTGAGCCCATCTTAACTACATTCAGATTATTTCTGGCCTGACTTATCTATCTAGATTATTACGTGAAATTATTTTGGTGAACGGTATTAATTTTGGCCTTAATGAACCGTGCTACAGGATGATATGAACTGTGCTGAAAGGTATGTACAGTACCTGTGCAAATGGTTACTGAAGCATTGCCGAGAAGACATGGAATTCATGGTTAAACATGTGGACAAGACCGCAATTGAGCGTCTGGAGCTTGTTTCCTCTACTCCGTTTGAACGCATTTCATATACAAAGGCTGTGGAGATCTTAGAAGGTGTAGATAAGAAGTTTGAGAACAAGGTTGAATGGGGAATTGATTTAGCGTCTGAGCATGAGAGGTATGGAGATTGGAATTTCTACTGCTATTTTGGTATCAGTTATTTACCCTTGTTTAGATTTGTAATTCTTTCTTTTGGCATGAAGGTATTTGACTGAGGTGATATTTAAGAAGCCAGTTATTGTGTATAACTACCCAAAAGGAATAAAGGCATTTTACATGAGGCTCAATGATGATCAGAAGACAGTAGCTGCAATGGATGTTCTTGTTCCCAAGGTACACAATCTGTTAAATTATGATATCAAATGATTTTTATACTTTTGCGAAAGCAATAATCTTGCAATGATGATTATTCCACAGTTCAATTTTTGTATCTGCTTTTATATTCTTTGTTAAGCATGACAGTGGGAATTGTGCCCGGTTCAGTACTGATTCATGCCTTAAATCTATAGTTGTGATCACTTACTTTTTGAGTACTATTCTCCTAGGTTGGTGAATTAATTGGTGGAAGCCAAAGGGAGGAGCGTCTTGATATTCTTAAGCAAAGGTAGCATCACCTAAATTTGACTGGACTACTTTGTGTCTCAGTGACTTTTACATGTTATTATATTCTTGTTGCTACTTGAATGATTCAAAGTCGACTGAAGATCTGCTTTTTTCTTATACAAGTAGATTTTTTTGTAGTTATCACCCTGTTGTTAGAAAGTTGTGTACTTTCTGCCTGAGTTGTTTGTTTTTGCTTATGGCATATATTATCTTAGTTTTACTTAACACCAGGATGTCTGTTGGTTAGCGTCTGACACAATTGTGGATTGACGCACCCAACATGATGATGATAGTAGTTGCATCATCCCAATGTGCAGTATGGTTTTGGTTCTCTAAACACTAGCACCTGAGATTATTTTACATTATTTTATGATATGGGCATCCTTTTATTTTGGTAATCTTCCGGTTAGCCTTTTTTTTGGGGTACAAATCGATGTCAATGAATACATTTTGTACTGTAAAAAACTTGCATGTTCTTGACTGATGTTGTAATTGTGAAGAGCTCTACATAAAGAATAGAAACTTACGGATTGTTTCTTTATGACCTGTGAGCTGACTGCGTAACATCTTGTTCTATAGGATACTGGACGCAGATCTTCCTCTGGAGCCGTATGAGTGGTACTTGGACCTCCGACGCTTTGGCTCAGTGAAGCACAGCGGGTTCGGCCTGGGGTTCGAGAGGATGATCCTTTTCGCCACCGGCCTGGAGAACATCAGAGATGTCATCCCATTCCCAAGATACCCTGGGAGGGCCGATCTTTGAAGGGTTGCAGATTTCTGCCTTGAAATATAAGAACGTCAATTCTACACTTTCGTTAGCGATTTTGGAGAAGCGTTGGCCGTCCGGTTAGATTGATATATATATATATATACGCATGCTGATACCATTTGATATGTCTCGTGTCTTGGCTTGTTGTGATTCTAAAAAAAAGTATCAGGCTTGTTTTATGATTAGAATATTGAAGTATTATTGGTCCTTAGCATCTTCTTTTTGTAAATTTTATTTGATACCCTGTTTGGATCTTATGCTGCAAGCTTCGAACTGTTTTGACGATGCCTTAGTTAATGGGACCGTGGGGGAAGATGTTAAATCTTGTCACCTAAACCCACAATAGCCCAAAGTCCATGCCCCAGTTTGTTTCTTTAAGTCATTATAAGAAAACATGTTCCAAACGATGAATTTTTTTAATTTGTTTACTTGAAACGATGATGAAAGAGTTGCTCGGCGACGAACTGCCCATGCGACATCTCACCCACCCGGCTCACAAAAAACATCATAGTACGGCGATGTGGATCCGGACTGCATCGTCGGTCAGCCCAGGACGCAAGCAGTGACGCCTCGGCCCGCCTATTTAACCAACTCCGCTATGCGTATGAGCGCAATCAAGCTAGCAAAGCGCACACACGCGTCCATCTGCAAGAAGCGGAAGCCAGCACAGCAGAGCAAAGCAAGGTGCGATGGCGCCGGCGGTGAAGGTGTACGGGTGGGCGGTGTCGCCGTTCGTGGCGCGCCCGCTGCTGTGCCTGGAGGAGGCCGGCGTCGACTACGAGCTCGTGTCCATGAGCCGCGCGGCCGGCGACCACCGCCAGCCGGACTTCCTCGCCCGGAACCCCTTCGGCCAGGTCCCCGTCCTCGAGGACGGCGACCTCACCCTCTTCGGTACACCTCCCATCAACCCATCTTCTTTTCTTCAAGGGACACTTGTATACGTACGAACGAGTTATAACAATCTGAAATTTATTCCGCACGCAGAGTCGCGGGCGATCGCGAGGCACGTGCTCCGCAAGCACAAGCCGGAGCTGCTGGGCTGCGGCTCGCCGGAGGCGGAGGCGATGGTGGACGTGTGGCTGGAGGTGGAGGCCCACCAGTACAACCCCGCGGTCAGCGCCATCGTGGTGCAGTGCATCATCTTGCCGCTCCTGGGCGGCGCGCGGGACCAGGCGGTGGTGGACGAGAACGTGGCCAAGCTCAAGAAGGTGCTGGAGGTGTACGAGGCGCGGCTGTCGGCGTCGAGGTACCTCGCCGGGGACGACATCAGCCTCGCCGACCTCAGCCACTTCCCCTTCACGCGCTACTTCATGGAGACGGAGTACGCGCCGCTGGTGGCGGAGCTCCCCCACGTGAACGCGTGGTGGGAGGGGCTCAAGGCAAGGCCGACCGCGAGGAAGGTGACTGAGCTCATGCCGCCGGACCTTGGGCTTGGAAAGAAAGCAGAGTAGTGATGACTGCCGCCCACGTTCACCAGGATCGAGCAGGTCACTGTCGAGTCTCCGGTTTTGCGTTGTACGGCACCGGGGCACCGGCCTATATCTTCTGTACCAGTGGCTCGTGTTTTGATGTTTTAGTCTCACGCTTGAATAAAATGCAAGATACCCATCGGTTCCAAAAGAATTGTTAATTTTAAGTCAAGCTTCATTTAATTTGATCAGTTTTTATATTAAAATATATCAACATCAAACTTGCTCATTACAAAATATATATTCACATTATATTGATATATAATGCCACAGACACACACCTGACATTTCTTACCTACCGTTTTCACGGGAATGATCTTTGTGCCATCCGATACCGAACACGAATCACGGCGCATGGCGTGTCACCACATCATGATAGGTGCAAACCCGTTGAACAAGCTCACGCCCGAGGGTGGCCGCTCTTCACGTCTTAGGATCAAATCAGGAGGGATAACTAGCTGCAAGCAGTCAGGATAACTAGCTTTATACCTGCCAAGGTTGAATGCAACCCGTACGTTGAGGATGGCTAACTGGAGCTCCAAGAACTCCGACCCGCTCTCCGAACAATCGTAGAATCACAAACCGGAACTAACCCACATAAAACAACCGGAACCGTAGAGCACGAATTAGGGGGACCGGAGGCTCCTTCTGGTGAATCCGGACGAACTCACAAGAGCAAAGGTAGTAAGGATCTCTCGGATCTATAGCAGTCTTGCTGCATAAGCTTGTAGCTAAATGGTTTGACAATAGATTTCTTAAAGGATGAGGGATATGGGGTTTTATAGCAAGGAAAACCCCCTTAGTTAGGTGTAAAAATGTTTAAAAATTACCAGCTTTGCTTGGCTTTCTTGGGGGAATAAGCCGTCAACTTGGAAAGTTGTTGGAGAGCCCCTCAGAAATTCGCGAAGCCTTGACAGTCTGGACACTTTCCACGAGAATAACTAGAACGCTTGACTCAAACTCCAAATAATATGAGATTTCTTGCGTTGGAAAGTAAATTTGATGTAGTTTCTGGTGATATACCCCTATGGCAACACAAATACTTCACGGAATGCATAAATTTAGCTTTCACCTTTGCAAACTTCTCCAAATGTTTATGAAAGTCACATGATGTTTTGTTCGACTCAACAACTCCTTTCAACTAATATTTCCATGTAGTATAAACTTGTAAGCAACCATGATCATGTTCATGTCATCATCCCTCTCTTGGAGAAAATTCATCCTCAACTTCCTTGGTCTACAAGATAATAGCGCGAGGACAAAACAAAATAACAAGACAAAGGGAAAGATGAATAATCATGTGCAACATTCAATTTTATTGGATCTTATATAGCCTCTTCAAGATTGAAAAGAATATATTGCTGGATGGATGATGTGCCCAACAATTTTTCTCTAATCTTATCGCACCATTGCTTAAATATTCATAAGTACATACCTCAGTGTGCATCAAAATGGATGACCTTTTCTCTTTTACCTTGTTGAGTACTTCCATGCGCTTTTGAAAATTAATTTGCACATATGCACATTGTGTAGTGTTACCACACGTGCACCATATTTGTTCTTGGATTTCATCCTCCCATCGTTGTAGAAGGCCATTATGCAGGATTTTTGCACCAGCACATATTGCAAAGAAAGAGAGTTTTGTGAATCGTTAGTAACACAATATTCCTCTCTCCTTTTATTTTATGAATCACTAATCTTTTTTTTTTGAAAAACCCTCCCATATATTGATTAATTTAAAATATTCATACAATCATCCGTTACAAAATCAGCCATGCAGGCAGGAACACTATTAAGGAGCACACCATCGGACCTATTATCAAAGCTAATTTCGCAATCTCGTGCGCCACCCTATTAGCCCTTCTGTTTATCTTGGAAATATTGCAATTTATCATCAACTTGGATAAATTCAATGCTTCTATCTTTAGATCAACTAGGGCAGACCTGTCTAGAAGATCATTTCCAAGGGAAGAAGCCACAAAAGAACAATCAGTTTCTAAAATGATGGGCTTGTGGAGAGTAATACCAATGTACAACCCCGCAAGGGTCGCTCTCAGTTCTGCCTCATCCGCGCTATTGTACACCCCAATATAATCCCAAGACGAAATGATAACTTCTCCAGTATGGTTCCTGGCCACGACGCCAACACTTGCAGCCCTTAATGCCTCCACATAGCTTGCGTCAACATTAATCTTAATGACCTCCGTAGCGGGAGCCTGCCAAATCACAACATTATTTTGCATATCATTAGTAAAATTTAAGCCATCCACCCTCTCTTTACCTTTGATGCTAATTTCCATCCTCTTTATTAATCACTAATCTCTTTGATATTGTGGATGTGTTCACGTTTGGTGGACTCAAACAACTCACTAATCCTGTCTCTTGGATGACGTGATATATTATGTTGTGGTTCACTCATGTCTCTAATCTTGTGGTGGAATATCTCACCCTCACATTTGGTGGAGTCAATCAACTCACTTTTCTTTCCACTCTCATGTTGTGAGATTTTTTGAAGTGAACACTCTTCCTCACATTTGGTGGAGTCGCTTAGCTTGCTTTTCTTATCACACTCAAGTTGTGGGATTTTGATTGTGGACTCTCTTCCTCACATGCAATTTGTAGAACATATTTCATGGATGTTGGGACAATAGTGGTGGTTGAGATGGCAACATTAGGAATGAGCTTCTCATGTGAACATGGGCTATGAATCACCAGAGTTGGTCCATCAACCATGACCATGCTTTGCGGTCGATCAATCGTTTTGCAGACCGGTGCAATAACTTTGCCCTCGAGCATGACATCCTTACTACGATTCTAGAGAAGCAGTGGCACACCTAGGGGTAGCAGTAGCATGCCCTCTAGCATGTCCTCCTTGATGCACTTCAGGAGCAGTAGCCACACGCCCATGAAGAGCAGCAGCCCATGTCCCCGAGCATGTTCTCCTTGCTGCACTACTTGAGTAGTAGTGACACGCCCATGAGCATCAACATCATGCCCTCAAGCGTGTCTGTGTCGGAGCTCATCACCACTTGCTAGAAGGCGCTCGTTAAGCCTCCTCCGAAATTCTTGAACCATCTTTCCCAATTCCCGAAACTTAGCATGTGTGACCGGGGCATCTTGTTCACCTTGATTTTCCCTTGAACACTCGATCTAGATCCTGCCATGTTAGTGGGGCTAAAAAGTGGAATAGGATAATTTTTGTGGAATCACACAATCTCACCTCTTACTTACCAAACTTCTTATAAGTTCACATCATATTGCGATTCTCCGGGATGTCTTAAAACAATTTAACACTACTAGAAAAAGGACTGTTAGTGGCGCACCTATTTTTGCCATTAATGGCGCACTATAGGTGCGCCACTATTACCACGCCACTAGTAACAAATACTAATGGCGCACCTCTGGTGCGCCATTAGTATTGCAGGTAACAGTGGCGCACCTTGTAGTGCGCCATTACTATTGCTACAGGTGCGCCACTGGTAACTTTATTTTTGATTTTTTTTATTTTTTTATTTTGAAGGCGGGAAAATAGTAGTGGCGCACCGTCTAACCCCCACCGTGCGCCATTGCTATTTTTGGATTTTGAATTTGGATCTAGATCTGGCTCATTTTTTTGGCTAGTTTTTTTGCTTGAATTTTTTTCAAATTTCGTTCTTGACCTGGATCTGGTACGTTCTTTGTGCCGGGGGAGCTCCACATGTGGACGAAAGTAGAGGAGGAGGGAGGAGAGACCGTGAGGAGGAGAGGAGGGAGGAGAGACCGTGAGGATCAGGAGAGGAGGGAGGAGGAGGTCGTCGAAGAGGAGGAGGAGGACCGTGAGCAGGAGAGGAAGGAGGAGCACCATGAGGAGGAGAGGAGGGAGGAGGAGGTCGCCGGAGGAGGAGCACCGTGAGGAGGAGGTCACCGGAGGAGGAGCACCGTGAGGAGGAGGAGGTCGCCGGAGAGGAGGAGATGGAGTGGAGGAGAGGAGGAGATGGGATGGAGGAGAGGAGGAGAAGAATGAAGGGGTAAGTGGCTGGCCGGTTCTTTTAAACTTCTATCCCAACTTAGCAGTGGCGCACCATGCACTAATGCGCCATTGCTAACTTTTTTATTTTTTTGAATTTTTTTGAATTGTGAAGGCGGGAAAATAGTAGTGGCGCATTATTCATAAGGTGCGCCATTGCTAACTTGTTTTTTATTTTTGTATTTTTTTGAATTTTGAAGGCGGGAAAATAGCAGTGGCGCACCATGCACTAGTGCGCCTTTGCTAATTTATTTAATTTTTGCATTTTTTTCGAATTTTTTTGCCTCCAGATCTTAAAAGCATCGTAACTTTTTTTCTGTTAGGTTTTTGAGGATTCTAGAAAATTGATAACGGGCAAATTCGGATGTAACTTTTTGAGTAGATGATTTTTCATATAAAAAACTTTTTCATCGGAGGTCGTATGCAAAAGTTACGACCATTTTAACGAAACACGGCGGCCTTTTGCAAAAAAATTCAAAATTCATGTTTGTTAAATTTCCTAACAACTAGAACACATAACACATGGACCATTTTTTTTGAATCTTTTATCATTTTCTTTTATTTTTTTAAAAACCTAAAAGGCGATCCATGAGGAGGGAGGGGTGTTTGTGCTGCGTGTGTGTGTAAGGTTAGTAATGGCGCACCCTCCTAGTGCGCCATTGCTAACCTAGCAATGGCGCACTGGGAGAATACGCCATTACTAATCTCTCTCTCACACACACACGCATGCACACCCCCACCAGACATAGCAATGGCACACCACACCTATGTGCGCCACTACTATGTAGCATAGCAGTGGCACACCTAGGTGTGGTGCGCCATTGCTATGTTTGGTGGCGGGGGGGGGGGGGGGATGGACCAAAAAAATAGCAATGGTGCACTGCTCATGTGGTGCGCCATTAGTAAAAAACATAGCAATGATGCAAACCAAGTAAATATGTGGATAGATCTGCCGGACCTTTGCATCAAAATTGAAAAACACACAACACACAAGCTTCCGGAACTTTTCTACCAAGGTGGAACTTTTGGATCTTACACAACACTTTTCTTTCTTTCTCTCTTGACTGTATTTCCCACTCTTTTCTTTCTCTCTTAAAATTATTTTGCCACTCTTTTTTCCAAAACACAAAAACCAAATCTAAAAGCAACTATGAAGATGAACTTGATGCAGATCTAAAAGATGAAAGATATGCAAGGTATGCAACAACAAGATCTCAACACCAACAAGGCTTGGATTTATTTTTTGGTGGGGATTTGGGCTTCTAGGGTAGAAAATATAGCATGAAAAACACTCGATCTAAAGGGATGATAGTAAGATAAACTTGGATAATAGATCCTACCATGTAAATGAAGGCTCTGATACCAGATGATAGATGCAAACCTGTTGAACAAGTTCACGCCTGAGGGTGGCCCGATCTTCACGTCATAGGATTGAATCGGAAGAGATAACTAGATGCAAGCAGCCAGGATAACTAGCTTTATACCTACCAAGGTTGGATGCAACCCGTACGTTGGGGATGGTTGGCCGCAGCTACAAGAGCTCCAACCCACTATCCGAACAATTGCAGAACCACAAACTGGGACTAACCCACATAAAACAGTCGGAATTGCGTAGAGCACGAATTAGGGGGAACCACAGGTTCCTTCTTGTGAATCCGAATGAACTCACAAGAGCAAAGGTAGCAAGGATCTCTCGGATCTCTAGTAGTCCTGATGTGTAAGCTTGTAGCTGGATGGTTTCACAAAAGGTTTTTTTTTGAAATAAATCGTTAGCTTTATTAATTGCAAATAACAGTTACATCGTCCATAAGAAGAGGTACAATTTCATCCATGGGATCCTCAAAATATTCATTTGTTATGGAAATTTTCGCTAATTTAGCTAGTTCATGAGCCACCCTATTTGCCTCTCTATTACAATGCTCAAACCTAGTAAGAGAAAAATCACAAGCCAAAAAATAGCAATCATCAAAACCGCCCGCCGCCTCCCGCTGATTGTCCTCCATTCTTCATTGTGTTGATGACTTCAATATTGTGCGAGTTGACATCTAGGCGATTGCATCCGCCCTCTGTGCAAGTAATAATCCAAACCTTAGGGCCAAAACTTCCATTGTCGAACATCGCACACCAGTCAAACTTCCAGTTTCATGCAATAATTCTTCCTTTATCATCTCTGAGAACAGCCCCAGCTGTACCACTAAGCCGATCATGATCAAACGAAGCATCGGTATTTAGCTTAACAAGTCCCATAGGAGGTTTGCTCCATCCTCCTTTTTTAATAGATGCATTCGGGGAATGGGCATTTACATAGTTTGTTGTTATTGCCCTAATCCCCATGGAGGATAGTTGTGCGTTTTGAGCCTTACCTTCATGAACCAGCTTACGTCTATCCCACCATAAATACCAAGCGGTTATATCTATTAGTTCACGTACATTCTGGATTCCTAGAGTAGCTATTTCATTTTCTCGCTTCAGAAGTAAAAATTCAAGGATTGCTTCTCCTGCCCTATCAACAACACATGCTTCTTTAATCACCCCCCACAACCCCAATTTTTTCCAAACCTCTTTTGCCTTCTGACAGAGGAACAATACGTGTTTCGTGTCTTCCTGTTCATTTGTGCATGAGGGGCATATAGGCGTGACCTTGATGTGTCTATTGGCCAGTGTAACGCGACATGGGAGTGTACCATGTAACGTACGCCAAATAAAGATTTTTACCTTTGCCGGACAAGACAATTTCCAAATCTTCCCCCAAATAGGGTTGACATTGATTTTACCCATGCCGTTTGTATACTGCAACTTCTTTCCATGCTGCTGGTTCCATTCCTCCAAATAGGCAGAGCGAACAGTGAACAAACCATTTTTCGTAAAACTCCATGCAATGAAGTCTTCCATGGTATGCATAGGAAGGGGAATGGCGAGGACTCTTTGAACATCAATCGGCCACAGAGTTTGTCTCACCAAATCTTCGTCCCAACAATTCATAACTGGATCAATGAGATCAGCTACCTTTGACAAGAGTTGCCCTCTTCTAGGGGTGATAATTTTCCTATCTGTATTGTGGGGAATCCATGCATCTCTCCAAATATCAATTTTCGACCATTTCCAACTCGCCAGATATAACCATTTTTCGGTGAGTTAACTCCGCCAAAATGCTTTGCCAAGTAAAGGACGAACCTTTATTTAAACTTGCACTCATCAAGTCGCCATCAGGAAATACTTAGTTCTCAAGATAGTGGCACATAAAGACTCGGTTTATCAATAAGCCGCCATGCTTGTTTGGCTAACAAAGCCAAGTTGAAACAATGTATGTCTCAAAGCCCATGCCTCCTTGATTTTTGGTACACACATCTTCCACCATGCCATCCGTGCATTCTCTTCGATTGTCCTCGTCACCCCACCAAAAATGCGACATCGCGTCAATGATTCCTTTACAATTTTTAGGAATTTTAAAGACGGACATAGCATAGGTAGGTATAGCTTGAACAACAGATTTGAGCAAAACTTCTTTCCCTCCAGATGATAACAATTTTCCTTCCATCCATTAGTTCTCATAATAACTAGGTCAATCAGAATTGAAAACAATCACTTTTATCCATGCCCACATTGGCAGGTAAACCCAAATATTTATCATTTAGGGCTTGGTCATAATATTCAGAATTGTACAAATTTGTGCCTTTTCTTCTACTTTTGTGTTTGGACTAAAAATATGCTAGATTTTTCAACACTCACCATCTGTCCCTGGTGCACAAGAAGAATCCAAAACTGATTTTAACGCCTCCTCATTCATAGCATTTGCTCGCATAAGTATCAAAGAGTCATCCGCAAAGAGAAGATTGGGAATTGGTGGAGCATCTCTGCATACCTTTATGCCGTAAATACTTCCATTCTCCTCTGCTTTTGCTAAAAGGGCGATAAGACCCTCCGTGCATAATAAGAATAAGTAGGAGAGAGGGGTCTCCTGCCTCAATCCTCTAGTGGGTTTAAAACTCTCAGTTTCCTCGGCATTGAAACGAACTCGATACTCCACAGAAGAAACACATTGCATAATTAAATTCACCCATTTCTTATCAAATCCCAATTTTAACATAATCTCCTTTAAAAAGACCCATTCCACTCTATCATATGCCTTTTGCATGTCTAATTTGATGGCACATAGACCCTCTTTAACAGCCCTCTTTTTCTTTATTGTATGAAAACACTCGTAAGCCACTAATATATTATCTGTAATCATTCTTCCAGGCACAAAAGCGCTCTGAGTTGGGCTGATAATATCTGTTAGGATTATCTTCAAACGGGAAGCAATCATCTTTGAAATTACCTTATACACCACGTTGCACAAGCTAATTGGTCTAAATTGAGTTACCTTTTCCGGAGCATTAACCTTTGGGATCATTACAATCGTAGTGTCATTCCACCCCTCTGGAATGGAGCAAGTATTCACCGCCTTGAGAACCTCTTCAATCAGATCATCTCCCAACATAGGCCAGAATCTTTTATAAAAAATAGCATGAAGGCCATCGGGACCTGGCGCTTTTAAATCCCCAATGTCGAATAGGGCTTTTCGAACTTCGTCATTTGTATAAGGGGCGAGAAGAGCATTATTCATTTCTTTCGTTATTTTCCTTGGGATAATCGAAAGAACGTCCTGGTTCGGTTGGGTTACTTATGACGTAAACAGATTCGCAAAGTACCTCTTAATATGATCCTTCATCTCTGTTCCTTGCACCCAAACACCATTTTCATCAAGTAATTTCTTAATCTGATTTCTTCTCTTTCTGGCCGATGCCGCATTGTGGAAAAATGCGGTGTTACGATCACCATGCATCAACCAATTTGCACGCCCACGCTGTAGCCAATAAATCTCCTCTTGTTCCAAAATGTTTTCAATAAGGACAAGGATTTCCTTTTGTCGCGCTTGTGTATCCACATTAATAGGACCCCTTCGCAATTTTTCCAACTCTTTTTTAAGTTTATTAATTCTTTTTCTTGGTCCTTTAAGAGTATCACGATCCCAAATATGCAAATCCGCCTTCACCGCCCTGGTACGTTGAGCAAGATTTGGTCCAATACCCAAACTAGTCGCTTTATCCCAGGCTGTACGGACAATTTCTCCCACTGTCTCTTCTTTTAGCCATCTGGCTTCGAATTGTTTCGTTTGACCTTGTGATCGATTGAATATATTTCCATCATAATAATTTGTGTCCAAAACTAGTGGGCGATGGTCAGAGTGCACATGCTCTTCGTTTATGACTGCAACATGTGGAAATTTATTTGCCCAGTCCACATTACAAACTGCCCGATCAAGTCTCTCCCTAACTTCGCCTCTCCTCCAGGTGAAGAGATCACCAATATAACCCATATCTGCCAGCCCACATTCTCCCAAACAATTACGAAAATCTCTCATCATTGCATTTGGTCTCGCGTTACCGCCCTCTTTCTCAGAGGAGAGTAAAATTGCGAGCCCACATTCCCCCAAAATAACCCATATCTGCCAGCCCACATTCCCCCAAAATAACCCAAGGGTGATCCCCCTTATTATGTAAATTGCGAATATCATCCCAAGACAAATTACGTTCACTCCAATTCGGATGACCATAAAAACCCGTAAACTGCCATTGTACAGTTTCCTCATTCATAAACAAAACATCAATGAAATTAGCGGACACATAGTTCAAGACGACTTTATTCATCTCATTATAAAATAAAACAAGGCCACCGGCCGACCATCACTCTCGATTACAAACATCGACTCAAAACTTAGAACACTACGCAGCTCATCGGCTTTACATTTATTCAAATGAGACTCAGAAAGAAAAATCAAATCTGCCTTGATGCGCCCTTGTAAATCCAAGAGCTCGCGAACTGCCGTGGGGGAGAGCATGCCACGGCAGTTCCAGCCTAGGATTTTCATTTGGCTCGGCGGACCTCCTCTCCGGAGGCCGCCGATGTGCCATCATCTCCAACTGACTCCCTCCTCTGCTCCGTAGAAGCCTCGTCTTTTCCCTCTGTTTCCTTAGTCACATGAGTAATGACCCCATACCCATCTTGCACCGTCTCCACTCTACCCATACACACTCGCTTGGAAGAAACATCACCATTCTCTCATAGCTATCCATGTCTCTCTCAAACGAAAATTCAACGTCACTTCCTGTAGGTGGAGCGCCAAAAGGGTTTGCTCTTTTTTTACCTATACTTTTCTTACGCGCGTCTTCTGAGCACACGTTACCTTCCATCTTCTTACCTTGCCTACCTTTCCTGTTTACCTTTGGCTGCATGGGATTCTTTTCTGCGCTAAAAACAAAAGCACTAGCATCTTTGGCCTTTCTTTGCAGCAAGCTGGCTGCCACGCCCGGATAGGGCCTCCAGTACACCCGGCTCGAAAAGCATGGGATTTGCCTCCACAACAGTTGGAGATATGTTGAATTGGCTGGCCTCTCCCAACCGTGGTAACCCCTGGCTCTCATGGCCAGCCGGGTACTGCTGGTGACCAGCAACAAGCGTCCTGCATGGAGATGATTCCTCTAGCAGCCGCATATCCTGGCCCTCCTGGCCAGGCAGCACACCCGACAGGGTATAACACCTTGTCGTAAACCCCTGGCCCTCCTGGCCAGCAGGGTAAACAATAGCCTCCAGCGCCTGAGATGCGCTAGCGCCTCCCATCTGCAGCAGGGCCTGGCCCTCCTGGCCTTTCTGCACACCCGGATGGGTGTATTCCTTTGCCACCAGCCCAAGACCCTCCTAGCCCAGGCTAGTAGGGGTAGTCGAGGCCACCGTACGATCCTCCTGACCGGAAGCAGCGCCACGAGGAACCATCAGAGGAGCCCCCGGGGCACGGTCCTCCTGACCGAGCATGGGCCCCCCTGGGTTGGTCCCCCGATCAGCATGGTTGTCGTCGTCATGGACGCCGCAGCATCCTTATCCACAACCGTGAGTTCCCTCACAGCTTTAGTCACCTTTACCACCATGCCCTCCGAAGACTTTGAGATGTTGCTGCTTCTGGAGCCAGCGAACATGAGAGCTTTTTTACTTGACACTTGATGTTTCCAGTAAGCTTCTACACTAAGGTTTTTTGGAAACCTAGCTACTCTTTTCTCTTTTGGAATACTACAGTAACGCTCAGATGTATGACCTACAAGCCCACAACATTCACAATACAAAGGTAATTTCTCATATCTAACATCATATGACTCTATCTCTTTACTACCCAACGGAGTGAACTCTACTGATTTCTTGAGAGGTTCATGAAGTGGAATTTTCACACGAGCTCTCAAGTACTTTTCTACTATCATGTGGTTTCGGTGGGAGACCTCGATCACCTCACCAATTTGATCCCCTAGTTTCCACCCCATATCTTCAGTTTTTAGCTCGAAAGGAAGATCACGAACCTGGGCCCAGATGACCATCACACCCAGGTCAACATCCGCCGGGTTACCCTTGCCGTCGAACTCAGCAAGGATGATTCCATCCCGCTTATAGTGCCATGGCTGGGCCTTCAAAACGAAGCGGCGATCCGATTCGGTGGTGAAGTTGAGGATGAACCTCCCATCATCGTTGTCCACCTCTTGAATGGTGATCCCTCCTTGCCGCTTCCATGCCGTAGCACGGAGTTCATCGACGATGATCTGAGGGTTCACTTGGAAGGGCGACAACAACCGCCCCACCACCAGTGACCCACTGACCGCCTTCCTCGCTGCCTCCAAATCAATGATCAGAGGGGAGCCATCACCCCTGGGGCGCCTCACATCCGCCTTCCCCTTGGAATCAGGGGTCCGAGGCAGAGCACGATCAGCGCCCTTAGATGGGATCTTTGGTGCACTAAGCCTCCCAGCCGTAGCCATCCCTCCTCCCGAGCCCTGTCCCAACTCCCCCTCCGCCGCCCCGCTCCTCTCTCGATCAATTTGCATCATACCAGAGGGCAGGCACAAGTGGACAGGAAAACTATCTATCTCTCTGGTACGAACTGAACAACAAGGGCAGTCCTTCCCTTCGCTGAAATAGCTCTCCCTTTCTCCCAAAAACGCAACAACCCAGACAAAAATGACGCATTTAACTAACTCTAATTGATCTTGAATGAGCAGTTTCCAAAATAAAGGCCCTCTAATTTCGCCCTTTCCCTTAACTCTGCACGAATCCTCACTCCCCTGATTTCCTACTCTCCCTTTGTTAATGATCAAAGATATCCTACCCCCAATCCCCGGGTCAATTGAAAAACTTTCTAAAGAACTCATAATCCCACTTGAGATCCTTTCCCGCATATGGAACTCATACACCCAATTGAAATCCTCCATTACATAATTGATATAATTAACGAAAAATAGCAGTTCTTGATGAGACCGTTTCCTAAAATCACCGGCTGAAATTCCTCTCATGCTAACAACAGGTACAGAATCAACACCACAACTGGGCAACTCCGCTGCCTGAATCACTATCCCCTGATTCCTCTCACTATCTCCTAAAACCAAAGATGGGCGTACCCCACTTACAGGAGGAACATACAGCTCCGCTGTAGCAGGTTCGGCGGCCTTAATCTCGCCAGGCCAGATTGAGCCTTCCCCATAAGACTTGGAACGAATCTCACCTGCCAAAACCGAGGAGATCTCCATAGCTCTTCTCCTCGACAGCGCCACGCACCGCTCCGGATTCTTCGCCCGATTGATGATTCGCCTTGATTTCTCTCGCAAAACTTCCCAGTCGCGCACACTGAAGAGGCCTCCCTCTAGGCCCTCTCCAGGAGGAGATCCCCCTTTCTCCGGCATGGTCACCGGCATCAGGTCCGCCATCTCACCCTCCCGCTTCCTCCGTTGCCTCCAGATCGCCTCTGCGATCGCGGGAGCTCCTGTTTTTTTGGTTTCACAAAAGGTTTCTTAAAGGATGGGCGATATGGGGTTTTATAGCACGGACAACCCCCCTAGCTAGGTGTGAAAAGGTTTTAAAAAATTACCAGCTTTGCATGGCTTCCTTGGGAGAATAAGCAGTCAACTTTGGAAGTTGTTGGAGAGCTCCTCGGGAATTCGCGAAGCCTTGATAGATTGGACACCTTCCACAAGAATAACTAGAACGTTTGACTCACAAGTCCAAATGATGTGAGGATTTTTGCGTTGGAAAGTAAATTTAATGTAACTTTTGGTGATATACCCCTGTGCCCCGTATATCCCCCAAATGGGTGTAACACAATGAAATGTCAAAGGTGAAAACTGACATCATCAGCTTCACTTGAAACTTGTTTTGACAAAACTTGTTTCTTTGACTTCATTTGTTTAGGGTTGAGATGTTATTTGCTTCCTTCGATATAGCACCTAAATTTAACCAATAACAAGGAGATGAAAGTGCAAACATGTGTTCAAGAGTATTGTACGAACTTAAGTTAGCATTCACATGGTCATGTACTTGTTTGACACAAATTATTACGATTTCTCTTTTGATGGTCGTGGGTGCATAAATGGTTGTCATGTCCTCATCACATCACCCCTGAAAACCGTTTGCTCGAGTCGTCCCAACCGCCCTCGTATTCGCATTACCCGCTCTCCCACCCCATCTCCATCTGCCCCCACATCTTCCCATATGTCCGACGATTCGTGCACCGTCGCTTGCCAGCGACGGCTTCACATATGTGGTTGCGGGCCGCCACCACTGACTTCCACCAACGATGGCGCCCGACGACCACATGTAGGCGATGTGGCCCCCTATTGAGCACGCATCCGCTACAATGCCCATGGCCGACTGCCCTTGATGATAGCGATGCCGGTGACCATACCCTGTCGACTGTGCACCAACTACCGCACCTTGGCGATCACGTCACCGACTACGACCGAGGTCCACCTACCTACGACGGCTGCTACGCAAACAACACAATGGAGGCCGCATCAGGTGGATCCCAATCCACCCCCTTCTCTCATTGCAGCGCGGTGTAGGGGAGGGTATGGTGTTGTGGTGGCTCTAGATGGTGGCAAGTTGGGTGATGTTACTTGTTAATGCAGGCGGATTGCCAGCTGCGTCGGCCTCCGACAGCATCTCCGAGCCCCACCCCGTCACTGTTGGGGAACGTAGTAATTTCAAAAAAATTCCTACGCACACGCAAGATCATGGTGATGCATAGCAACGAGTGGGGAGAGTGTCATCCATGTACCTTTGTAGACTGTTAAGCGGAAGCGTTATGACAACGTGGTTGATGTAGTCGTACGTCTTTACGATTGACCGATCCTCAGTACCGAACATACGGCACCTCCGCGTTCAGCACACGTTCAGCTCGGTGACGTCCCGCGAACTCACGATCCAGTAGAGCTCGAGGGAGAGTTTCATCAGCATGACGGCGTGGTGACGATGTTGACGAAGCTACCGACGCAGGGCTTTGCCTAAGCACCGCTACGATATGACCGAGGTGGATTATGGTGGAGGGGGCACCGCACACGGCTAAAATATCAATGGTCAATTGTTGTGTCTCTGGGGTGCCCCTGCCCCCGTATATAAAGGAGCTAGGGGGGAGGCGGCCGGCCAAGGAGGAGGGCGCGCCAAGGGGGGAGTCCGGGAGTAGGACTCCTTCATTCCTAGTAGGAATAGGAGAAGGGGGAAGGGAAGGAGAGAGGAGGAAGGAAAGGGGGGCGCCGCCCCCCTCCTTGTCCAATTCGGACTTGAGGGGGAGGGGGTGCGCGGCCGGCCCTGGCCGCCCCTCCTCTTCTCCACCAAGGCCCATTAGGCCCAATATACTCCTCGGGGGGTTCCGGTAACCCCCCGGTACTCCGGTAAATGTCCGAAACCTCCCAAAACACTTCCGATGTCCAAACATAGTCGTCCAATATATCGATCTTTACGTCTCGACCATTTCGAGACTCCTCTTCATGTCCGTGATCATATCCAGGACTCCGAACTACCTTAGGTACATCAAAACATATAAACTCATAATACCGATCGTCACAGAACTTTAAGCGTGCGGACCCTATGGGTTCGAGAACTATGTAGACATGACCGAGACATGTCTCCGGTCAATAACCAATAGCGGAACCTGGATACTCATATTGGTTCCTACATATTCTACAAAGATCTTTATCGGTCAAACCGCATAACAACATACGTTGTTCCCTTTGTCATCGGTATGTTACTTGCCCGAGATTCGATCGTCGGTATCTCAATACCTAGCTCAATCTCGTTATCGACAAGTCTCTTTACTCGTTCCTTAGTGCATCATCCCGTAACTAACTCATTAGTCACATTGCTTGCAAGGCTTATAGTGATGTGCATTACCGAGAGGGCCCAGAGATACCTCTCCAACAATCGGAGTGACAAATCCTATTCTCGATCTATGCCAAGTCAACGAACACCATCAGAGACACCTGTAGAGCACCTTTATAATCACCCAGTTACGTTGTGACATTTGGTAGCACACAAAGTGTTCCTCTGGTAATCGGGAGTTGCATAATCTCATAGTCATAGGAACATGTATAAGTCATGAAGAAAGCAATAGCAGTAAACTAAACTATCAAGTGCTAAGCTAACGGAATGGGTCAAGTCAATCACATCATTCTCCTAATGATGTGATCCCGTTAATAAAATGACAACTCATGTCTTTGGCTAGGAAATTCAACCATCTTCGATCAACGAGCTAGTCAAGTAGAGGCATACTAGTGACACTATGTTTGTCTATGTATTCACACATGTATTATGTATCTGGTTAATACAGTTCTAGCATGAATAATAAACATTTATCATGATATGAGGAAATAAATAATAACTTCATTATTGCCTCTAGGGCATATTTCCTTCAGTCTCCCACTTGCACTAGAGTCAATAATCTAGATTACACAGTAATTATTATAACACCCATGGAGTCTTGGTGCTGATCATGTTTTGCTCATGGAAGAGGCTTAGTCAACGGGTCTGCAACATTCAGATTGCAAATCTCTATGTCTCCCACCTGGACTTGATCCTGGATGGAATTGAAGCGTCTGTTGATGTGCTTGGTTCTCTTGTGAAATCTGGATTCCTTTGCCAAGGCAATTTGCACCAGTATTGTCACAAAAGATTTTCATTGGACCCGATGCACTAGGTATGACACCTAGATCGGGTATGAACTCTTTCATCCAGACTCCTTGATTCTTTGCTTCGAAGCAGCTATGTACTCCGCTTCACACGTAGATCCCGCCACGACGCTTTGTTTAGAACTGCACCAACTGACAGCTCCACCGTTCAATGTAAACACGTATCCGGTTTGCGATTTAGAATCGTCCGGATAAGTGTCGAAGCTTGCATCAACGTAACCATTTACGACGAGCTCTTTGTCACCTCCATAAACGAGAAACATATCCTTAGTCCTTTTCGGTATTTCGGGATGTTCTCGATCACTGTCCGATGATCCACTCTGGATTACTTTGGTACCTCCCTGCTAAGCTAATAGCAAGGCACACATCAGGTCTGGTACACAGCGTTGCATACATGATAGAGCCTATGGCTGAAGCATAGGGAACACTTTTCATTGGGACATTCACATTTGTGCCCCTAACTCGAACCCACTACTCAAATTTACCCCTAACTTTTTGATGTGCTCAAATTTGCCCCTAAAAAGCATTTTAAGTCACAGGAATGCCCTTCCAGCTGGTCAAAGTTGTTTGACCAAAACTTTGAAAATTCATAACAAATTCATATGTACTTAGAAGAATGCAAAATAAGATATCAAAATGCTCATAAAAACAACACCTATATGCACATGTCATTTACGTTCATGACAAAAGCACTCTTTAAAGCTTTTTTGGGTTTATAACATTAAAAAACAATTTAGGGTGAATTCAAATAAATGCACATGTAGGTGAGGAACGTAAATGACATGCGCGTATAGGTGATGTTTTTATGAACATTTTGATATCTTATTTGCATTTTTCTGACTTCGTATGAATTTGTTATGAATTTTCAAAGTTTTGGTCAAACAACTTTGACCAGATGCAAGGGCATTCCTGTGACTTAAAATGCTTTTTAGGGGCAAATTTGAGCACATAAAAAATTTAGGGGTAAATCGGAGAGTGGGCGCAAATTAGGGGCATAAATGTAAATGTCCCCTTTTCATTTTCTCTCTATCTTCTGCAGTGGTCGGGCATTGAGGCTGACTCAACTTCACACATTGTAACACAGGCAAGAACCCTTTCTTTGCTTGATCCATTTTGAACTTCTTCAAAACTTCATCAAGGTATGTGCTTTGTGAAAGTCCAATTAAGCGTGTTGATCTATCTCTATAGATCTTGATGCCCAATATATAAGCAGCTTCACCGAGGTCTTTCATTGAAAAACTCTTATTCAAGTATTCTTTTATGCTATCCAGAAATTCTATATCATTTCCAATCAGTAATATGTCATCCACATATAATATTAGAAATGCTACAGAGCTCCCACTCAGTTTCTTGTAAATACATGCTTCTCCAAAAGTCTGTGTAAAACCATATGCTTTGATCACACTATCAAAACGTTTATTCCAACTCCGAGAGGCTTGAACCAGTCCATAAATGGATCGCTGGAGCTTGCACACTTTGTTAGCTCCCTTTGGATCGACAAAACCTTCCGGTTGCATCATATACAACTCATCTTCCAGAAATCCATTCAGGAATGCAGTTTTGACATCCATTTGCCAAATTTCATAATCATAAAATGCGGCAATTGCTAACATGATTCAGACAGACTTAAGCATTGCTACGGGTGAGAAAGTCTCATCGTAGTCAACTCCTTGAACTTGTCGAAAACCTTTCGCAACAAGTCGAGCTTTGTAGATGATAACATTACCGTCGTCGTCGGTCTTCTTCTTGAAGATCCATTTATTCTCTATGGCTTGCCGATCATCGGGCAAGTCAACCAAAGTCCACACTTTGTTCTCATACATGGATCCCATCTCAGATTTCATGGCCTTAAGCCATTTTGCGGAATCTGGGCTCACCATCGCTTCTTCATAGTTCGTAGGTTCGCCTTGGTCAAGTAACATGACCTCCAGAATAGGATTACCATACCACTCTGGTGCGGATCTTACTCTGGTTGACCTACGAGGTTCGGTAGTAACTTGATCTGAAGATTCATGATCAACATCATTAACTTCCTCACTAATTGGTGTAGGTGTCACAGAAACCGGTTTATGTGATGAACTATTTTCCAATAAGGGAGCAGGTACATCTACCTCATCAAGTTCTACTTTCCTCTCACTCACTTCTTTTGAGAGAAACTCCTTCTCTAGAAAGGATCCACTCTTAGCAACAAATATCTTGCCTTCGGATCTGTGATAGAAGGTGTACCCAACAGTTTCCTTTGGGTATCCTATGAAGACACATTTCTCCGATTTGGGTTCAAGCTTATCAGGTTGAAGCTTTTTCACATAAGCATCACAGCCCAAACTTTAAGAAACGATAACTTTGGTTTCTTGCCAAACTACAGTTCGTAAGGCGTCGTCTCAACGGATTTCGATGGTGCCCTATTTAACGTGAATGCAGCCGTCTCTAAAGCATAACCCCAAAATGATAGCGGTAAATCAGTAAGAGACATCATAGATCGTACCATATCTAGTAAAGTACGATTACGACGTTCGGACACACCATTACGTTGTGGTGTTTCAGGTGGCGTGAGTTGCGAAACTATTCCGCATTGTTTCAAATGTAGACCAAACTCGTAACTCAAATATTCTCCTCCATGATCAGATCGTAAAAACTTTATTTTTTTGTTACGATGATTTTCCACTTCACTCTGAAATTCTTTGAACTTTTCAAATGTTTCAGACTTATGTTTCATTAAGTAGATATACCCATATCTGCTCAAATCGTCAGTGAAGGTGAGAAAATAACGATACCCACCGTGAGCCTCAATATTCATTGGACCACATACATCAGCATGTATGATTTCCAATAAATCTGTTGCCCGCTCCATTGTTCCGTAGAACGACGTTTTAGTCATCTTGCCCATGAGGCATGGTTCGCAAGTACCAAGTGATTCATAATCAAGTGATTCCAAAAGTCCATCAGTATGGAGTTTCTTCATGCGCTTTACACCAATATGACTCAAACGGCAGTGCCACAAATAAGTTGCACTATCATTATCAACTCTGCATCTTTTGGCTTCAACATTATGAATATGTGTATCACTACTATCGAGATTCATCACAAATAGACCACTCTTCAAGGGTGCATGACCATAAAAGATATTACTCAGATAAATAGAACAACCATTATTCTCAGATTTAAATGAATAACAGTCTCGCATTAAACAAGATCCAGATATAATGTTCATGCTTAACGCTGGCACCAAATAACAATTATTCAGGTCTAATACTAATCCCGAAGATAGATGTAGAGGTAGCGTGCCGACGGCGATCACATCGACTTTGGAACCATTTCCCACGCGCATCGTCACCTCGTCCTTAGCCAGTCTTCGCTTAATCCGCAGTCCCTGTTTCGAGTTGCAAATATTAGCAACAGAACCAGTATCAAATACCCATGTGCTACTGCGAGCTCTAGTAAGGTACACATCAATAACATGTATATGACATATACCTTTGTTCACCTTGCCATCCTTCTTATCCGCCAAATACTTGGGGCAGTTCCGCTTCAATGACCGGTCTGTTTGCAAGAGAAGCACTCGGCCTCGTGCTTAGGTCCAGACTTGGGTTTCTTCTCTTGAGCAACAACTTGTTTGCCGTTCTTCTTGAAGTTCCCCTTCTTCTTCCCTTTACCCTTTTTCTTGAAACTGGTGGTCTTGTTGACCATCAACACTTGATGCTCCTTCTTGATTTCTACCTCCGCAGCCTTTAGCATTGCGAAGAACTCAGAAATTGTCTTATCCATCCCTTGCATATTATAGTTCATCACAAAGCTCTTGTAGCTTGGTGGCAGTGATTGAAGAATTCTGTCAATGACACTGTCATCCGGAAGATTAACTCCTAGTTGAATCAAGTGATTTTCATACCCAGACATTCTGAGTATATGTTCACTGACAGAACTATTCTCCTCCATCTTATAGCTGTAGAACTTATTGGAGACTTCATATCTCTCAATTCGGGCACTTGCTTGAAATATTAACTTCAACTCCTGGAACATCTCATATGCTCCACGACGTTCAAAACGTCGTTGAAGTCCCGGTCCTAAGCCATAAAGCATGGCACACTGAACTATCGAGTAGTCATGAGCTTTGCTCTGCCAGACGTTCTAAATGTCGTCAGTTGCATCTGCAGCAGGCCTGGCACCCAGCGGTGCTTCCAGGACGTAATTCTTCTGTGCAGCAATGAGGATAATTCTCAAGTTACGGACCCAGTCCGTGTAATTGCTACCATCATCTTTCAACTTTGCTTTCTCAAGAAACACATTAAAATTCAACGGAACAAGAGCACAGGCCATCTATCTACAATAACATAGGCAAGCAAAATACTATCAGGTACTAAGTTCATGATAAATTTAAGTTTAATTAATCATATTACATAAGAACTCCCACTTAGATAGACATCCCTCTAATCATCTAAGTGATCACGTGATCCATATCAACTAAACCATAACCGATCATCACATGAGATGGAGTAGTTTTCAATGGTGAGCATCACTATGTTGATCATATCTACTATATGATTCACGCTCGACCTTTCGACCTCAGTGTTCCGAGGCCATATCTACATATGCTAGGCTCGTCAAGTTTAACCTGAGTATTTTGCGTGTGCAAAACTGTCTTACACCCGTTGTAGATGAACGTTGAGCTTATCACACCCGATCATCACGTGGTGTCTCGGCACGACGAACTTTGGCAACGGTGCATACTCAAGGAGAACACTTTTACCTTGAAATTTAGTGAGAGATCATCTTATAATACTACTGTCAAACAAAGCAGAATAAGATGCATCAAGGATAAACATCACATGCAATCAATATAAGTGATATGATATGGCCATCATCATCG
Source organism: Aegilops longissima (assembly GCA_021605205.1). NCBI lineage: Eukaryota > Viridiplantae > Streptophyta > Magnoliopsida > Poales > Poaceae > Aegilops > Aegilops longissima. The sequence goes on from CM038676.1 coordinate 105,681,255, forward strand.
TGTGCCTTTGATCTCCATCTCCAAAGCATCGCCATGATCACCATCGTCACCGGCGCGACACCTTGATCTCCATTATCATCGTTGTCGTCTCGCCAACTATTTCTTCTACGACTATCACTTCCGCTTAGTGATAAAGTAAAGCAATTACAGGGCGATTGCATTGCATACAATAAAGCGACAACCATATGGCTCCTGCCAGTTGCCGATAACTCGGTTACACAACATGATCATATCATACAATAAAATTTAGCATCATGCCTTGACCATATCACATCACAACATTCCCTACAAAAACTGTTGGGGCACGTAGTAATTTCAAAAAAAATTCCTACGCACACGCAAGATCATGGTGATGCATAGCAACGAGAGGGGAGAGTATTGTCTACGTACCCTCGTAGACCGTAAGCGGAAGCGTTATATCAACGCGGTTGATGTAGTCGTACGTCTTCACGATCCAACCGATCCAAGCACCGAAAGCACGACACCTCCGAGTTCTGCACACGTTCGGCTCGGTGACGTCCTCGCCTTCTCGATCCAGCAAGAGGGGCGAAGTAGTAGATGAGTTCCGGCAGCACGACGGCGTGGTGACGGTGTTGGTGAAGAACAATCTTCGCAGGGCTTCGCCTAAGCACTACGAAAACTATGACGGAGGATAAACTAGAGGAGACGGGGTTGCCGGCACACGGCTTGGTGTTTCTTGATGTGTCTTGGGTGCTAGCCCTACCCCTCTATTTATATGTTGAGCCCTGGGGTCGAAACTTGGAGTAAAAGCCTCCTCAAAGTCGGTTTCATCCGAAAGGCAAGAGTCCTTCTCGGACTCAGGGCTAGACGCCGGGGTTCCGGCGTCTACCCCTAGACGCCGAGGTTCTGGCGTCTAGCCTCTGATCTCCATAAAACTTCCTTTTGCACTTTCCAAAAGCCTCGTGGGCTTTCCCTTTGGCCAGATAAAGTGTTCTCGTGCCCAAACATTTCGGGAAACATCCGAACCCCTTCCGGTGAATTCGGAACCTTTCGGAGATCAAACACTACTATCCACATATCAATCTTTACTTCCGGACCATTCAGGAGTTCCTCGTCATATCCGTGATCTCATCCAAAACTCCGAACAACATTCGGTCACCAACATACATAACTCATAGTACTATATCGTCAATGAACATTAAGGGTGCGGACCCTACGGGTTCGAGAACTATGTAGACATGACCGAGACACCTCTCTTGTCAATAACCAATAGCGGGACCTGGATGCCCATATTGGCTCCTACATACTCTACGAAGATCTTTATCGGTCAGACCGCATAGCAACATACGTTGTTCCCTTTGTCATCAGTATGTTACTTGCCCGAGATTCGATCGTCGGTATCTCAATACCTAGTTCAATCTCGTTACTGGCAAGTCTCTTTACTCGTTCTGTACTACATCATCTCGCAACTAACTTATTAGTTGCAATGCTTGCAAGGCTTAAGTGATGTGCATTACCGAGAGGGCCCAGAGATACCTCTCCGACAATCGGAGTGACAAATCCTAATCTTGAAATACGCCAACCCAACAAGTACCTTCGCAGACACCTGTAGAGCATCTTTATAATCACCCGATTCGTTGTGACGTTTGGTAGCACACAAAGTGTTCCTCCGTAAGCGGAGCTGCATAATCTCATAGTCATAGGAACATGTATAAGTCATGAAGAAAGCAATAGCAACATACTAAGCGATCGAAAGTGCTAAGCTAACGGAATGGGTCAAGTCAATCACATCATTCTCCTAATGATGTGATCCCGTTAATCAAATGACAACTCATGTCAATGGCTAGGAAACATAACCATCTTTGATCAACGAGCTAGTCAAGTAGAGGCATACTAGTGACACTCTGTTTGTCTATGTATTCACATAAGTATTATGTTTCCGGTTAATACAATTCTAGCATGAATAATAAACATTTATCATGAAATAAGGAAATAAATAATAACTTTATTATTGCCTCTAGGGCATATTTCCTTCAGTCTCCCACTTGCACTAGAGTCAATAATCTAGATCACATCGCCATGTGATTTAACATCAATAGTTCACATCACCATGTGATTAACACCCAAAGGGTTTACTAGAGTCAATAATCTAGCTCACATTGCTATGTGATTAACACCCAAAGAGTACTAAGGTGTGATCATGTTTTGCTTGTGAGAGAAGTTTAGTCAATGGGTCTGCCATATTCAGATCTGTATGTATTTTGCAAATTTCTATGTCTACAATGCTCTGCACGGAGCTACTTTAGCTAATTGCTCCCACTTTCAATATGTATCCAGATGAAGACTTAGAGTTATCGGGATCAGTGCCAAAACTTGCATCGACGTAACCCTTTACGACGAACCTTTGGTCACTTCCATAATCGAGAAACATATCCTTATTCCACTAAGGATAATTTTGACCGCTGTCCAGTGATCTACTCCTAGATCACTATTGTACTCCCTTGCCAAAATCAGTGTAGGGTATACAATAGGTCTGGTACACAGCATGACATACTTTATAGAACCTATGGCTGAGGCATAGGGAATGATATTCATTTCTTTGTATCTTCTGTCGTGGTCGGGCTTTGAGTCTTACTCAATTTCACACCTTGTAACACAGGCAAGAACTCTTTCTTTGACTGTTCCATGTTGAACTACTTCAAAATCTTGTCAAGGTATGTACTCATTGAAAAAACTTATCAGGTGTCTTGATCTATCTATATAGATCTTGATGCTCAATATGTAAGTAGCTTCACCGAGGTATTTCTTTGAAAAACTCCTTTCAAACACTCCTTTATGCTTTGCAGAATAATTCTACATTATTTCCGATCAACAATATGTCATTCACATATAATTATCAGAAATGTTGTAGTGCTCCCACTCACTTTCTTGTAAATACAGGCTTCATCGCAAGTCTGTATAAAACTATATACTTTGATCAACTTATCAAAGCGTGTATTCCAACTCCGAGATGCTTGCACCAGTCCATAGATGGATCGCTGGAGCTTGCATATTTTGTTAGCACCTTTAGGATTGACAAAACCTTCTGGTTGCATCATATACAACTCTTCTTTAATAAATCCATTAAGGAATGCAGTTTTGTTTATCCATTTGCCAGATTTCATAAAATGCGGCAATTGCTAACATGATTCGGGCAGACTTAAGCAAAGATACGAGTGAGAAACTCTCATCATAGTCAACACCTTGAACTTGTCGAAAACCTTTTGCGACAATTCTAGCTTTGTAGATAGTAACACTACTATCAACGTCCGTCTTCCTCTTGAAGATCCATTTAATCTCAATGGCTCACCAATCATCGGGCAAGTCAATCAAAGTCCATACTTTGTTCTCATACATGGATCATATCTCGCATTTCATGGCCTCTAGCCATTTCACGGAATCTGGGCTCATCATCGCTTCCTCATAGTTCGTAGGTTTATCATGGTCTAGTAACATGACTTCCAGTATAGGATTCCCGTACCAATCTTGTGCGGATCTCACTCTGGTTGACCTACGAGGTTCGGTAGTAACTTGATCTAAAGTTACATGATCATCATCATTAGCTTCCTCACTAATTGGTGTAGGAGTCATAGGAACAAATTTCTGTGATGTACTTTCAAATAAGGGAGCAGGTACAATTACCTCATCAAGTTCTACTTTCCTCCCACTCACTTCTTTCGAGAGAAACTCCTTCTCTAGAAAGGATCTATTCTCAGCAACAAATTTGCCTTCGGATCTGTGATAGAAGGTGTACCCAAAAATTTCGTTTGGGTATCCTATAAAGATGCACTTCTCCGATTTGGGTTCGAGATTATCATTTTTAAACTTCTTCACATAAGCATCGCCGCCCGAGACTTTAAGAAACGACAGCTTAGGTTTCTTGCTACACAGTTCATAAGATGTCGTCTCAACGGATTTATATGGTGCCCTATTTAACGTGAATGCAGATGTCTCTAATGCATAACCCCAAAACGATAGTGGTAAATCGGTAAGAGACATCATAGATTGCACTATATCCAATAAAGTACGGTTATGACGATCGAACACACCATTATGCTGTAGTGTTCCAGGTGGCACGAATTTGTGAAACTATTCCACATTGTTTTAATTGAAGGCCAAACTCGTAACTCAAATATTCGTCTCCGCAATCAGATTGTAGAAACCTTATTTTCTTGTCACGATGATTTTCCACTTCACTCTGAAATTCTTTGAACTGTTCAAATGTTTCAGACTTATGTTTCATCAAGTAGATATACCCATATCTACTCAAATCATCTGTGAAGGTCAGAAAATAACGATAACCGCCACGAGCCACTCATCGGATCGCATACATCAGTATGTATTATTTCCAATAAGACAGTTGCTTGCTCCATTGTTCCGGAGAACGAAGTTTTAGTCATCTTGCCCATAAGGCATGGTTCGCAAGCATTAAGTGATTCATAATCAAGTGATTCCAAAATCCCATCAGCATGGAGTTTCTTCATGCGCTTTACACCAATATGACCTAAATGGCAGTGCCACAAACAAGTTGCACTATCATTATTAACTTTGCATCTTTTGGCTTCAATATTATGAATATGTGTATCATTACGATCAAGATCCAACAAACCATTTTCGTTGGTGTGTATGACCATAGAAGGTTTTATTCATGTAAACAGAACAACAATTGTTCTCTAACTTAAATAATAACCGTATTGCAATAAACATGATCAAATCATATTCATGCTCAACGCAAACACCAAATAACACTTATTTAGGTTCAACACTAATCCCGAAAGTATAGGGAGTCTGCTATGATGATCATATCAATCTTGGAACCACTTCCAACACACATCGTCACTTCACCCTTAACTAGTCTCTATTTATTCCGCAACTCCCGTTTTGAGTTACTAATCATAGCAACTGAACTAGTATCAAATACTTAGGGGTTGCTATAAACACTAGTAAAGTACACATCAATAACATGTATATCAAATATGCCTTTGTTCACTTTGCCATCCTTCTTATCCGCCAAATACTTGGGGCAGTTCCGCTTCCAGTGACCAGTTCCTTTGCAGTAGAAGCACTCAGTCTTAGGCTTAGGTCCAGACTTGGGCTTCTTCACTTGAGCAACAACTCGCTTGCCGTTCTCCTTGAAGTTCCCCTTCTTCCCTTTGCCCTTTTCTTGAAACTAGTGGTCTTGTCAACCATCAACACTTGATGTTTTTCTTGATTTCTACCTTCGTCGATTTCAGCATCACGAAGAGCTTGGGAATGGTTTCTATTATCCCTTGCATATTATAGTTCATCACGAAGTTCTAGTAACTTAGTGATAGTGACTAGAGAACTCTGTTAATCACTATCTTATCTGGAAGATTAACTCCCACTTGATTCAAGTGATTGTAGTACTCCGACATTCTGAGCACATGCTCACTAGCTGAGCAATTCTCCTGCATCTTGTAGGCAAAGTACTGTTAGAGGTCTCATACCTCTCGACATGGGCATGAGTATGAAATACCAATTTCAACTCTTGGAACATCTCATATGCTCCGTGGCATCCAAAACATTTTTTGAAGTCCCGGTTCTAAGCCGTAAAGCATGGTGCACTAAACTATCAAGTAGTTATCATACAGAGCTTTTGTCAAACGTTCATAACGTCTGCATCTGCTCCTGCAATAGGTCTGTCACCTAGTGGTGCATCAAGGACATAATTCTTCTGTGCAGCAATAAGGAAAATCCTCAGATCACGGATCCAATCCGCATTATTGCTACCAACATCTTTCAACTCAGTTTTCTCTAGGAACATATCAAAATAAAACAGGGGAGCTAAACGCGAGCTATTGATCTACAACATAGATATGCTAATACTACCAGGACTAAGTTCATGATAAATTAAAGTTCAATTAATCATATTACTTAAGAACTCCCACTTATATAGACAACCCTCTAATCTTGTAAGTAATCACGTGATCCAAATCAACTAAACCATAACCGATCATCACGTGAAATGGAGTAGTTTTCAATGGTGAACATCACTATGTTGATCATATCTACTATATGATTCACGCTCGATGTTGGGGATATTACTATCGGTAAACCGCCGGGAGAGGCGGGTTAACTTCATCGATGAGTCAAGTATGCTTGAAGCCCGTGAGGATATTCTATAAGGGCCCAAGGCCGAGAACGGTTTAAGGCTTGTAGCCGTGAACCGCATTAGCATGTAACTTGTGTTGTAAGTTAGAAATACTAGAGACCGAACCGAGACCGTCTATGAGGCGGTCTCGGGACTCTAGAAACCGACAGGCGTCACCCATGTATATAAGGGGACGACCCGGCGGTGGTTCGGGGACAACAGACAACAACTCGAGACTTAGGCGAAGCTTGTTTGCTCCCTAGTCATTGAAACCCCCATCAATTCCATCACAACTAGACATAGGCTTTTACCTTCATCGAAGGGGCCGAACTAGTATAAACTCCCTTGAGTCTTTGTGTCTGCTTTAACCCCTTCAAGTTAACCCGTAGCAATGGCTCCACGACTAAGTCCTTTCATGAGGACATCTGCCCTGACAAAACCACGACAGTTGGCGCCCACCGTGGGGCTATCGCACGATGGTTTCAAGTTCTTGGAGGGCAACTTCGAAGGACTCAAGGGTTACGCTGTGGGCCAGATGACCAAGATTCGTTGTGGCAAGCTCTACATCGACGATTCAGGCTGGGACCCCGAGGCCGGCTCGATTGAGTACGGGTACCGGGTCCCCTTTGGTGGCATACACGTCTTCATTGGCAAGATTGGTGAACCGGGCCCTGAGCCGGACATCTGCACCGACCTCGTCGAAACGGCTCAGCGTGTGAGATCTGCCCAGGTTAAACCGGCCGTGAAGCGTGCCTTCGTGGGAGTCATCCACGGAGGAGAATATGAAGATGGATCAACATCTGGTAGCGAGACCATCGTTTATTCCGGCGACGAGTCCTCAACCGGAGAAACCGAATCATTGTACCAACTGTAAGACGGCTGTATTGGGGGCTGCTCCGATGGTGACAGTATTCCGGACCCCTCTGATCTGCCCAACCGGGTTGGAATATTCATGGCCCGTACGCAGGCGGCGATCCACTCTTCGACTACAGCAGCAATGTTCTCCGGATCAGCAGCGGCGGCAGCGGCCGGGGCAGGAGGCTCTGTGCGCCCGCCGGCTCAAGTTTTATCTGATCTGTTTGATGCGTTGGCTGTGCTTATGGCGGAGGCTAACCCGGCAGATCAGGATGCCCACAACGTGGAGATTGCAAAAGTGAGGGAACATATCACTCAGGCCAAGGCCGACCTAGCGGCAGAGAACAATGGGATGGCCGCAGAGTGGGCCGCTTTGGATGCGCAGGCCTATAGGCTTATGCTGGACCAGAACGCGTCGCATGAAGTCTTGAAAAGGAAGCATCGGTCTCGCTTGCCGACGGTTTTCGATGCCAGAAACCTCTTTAATACCCCAGGAGCAGGGACTAGTAACCCGCCGTGGCTAAACCGGGCGGAGGCACCTGGGCTGGGTGCGCCGGTTCAGCCTCGCCTGATGGAGCCGCTTCGACAGAATAATATCGTACCTCAGCCTGTCCAGACACATCCAATGGACAATCTTATCGCCGCCGCTTCACGGCCGGAGGCCATCCCGATTGAAGGTGATTCTCCGCAAGCGGTGGAGACGCGCCGGGTTAAGGAACTTCTTCGAACAACCCTGGTTCAGCAGGAAGCATATTCATATAGCCGTGACCGAATTCATTCCACTCCCCATCCAAGCTGGAGTTACAGCAGTCGGATGGATGAACCGGCCGTATCCAGTAATGCACGGAACCGTGAAGCGCCCCGTGGCCATAACCCGGCGGGTGATGCTCAGGAAGTGGTGGATCGGGACCGAGCACGAAGGGATGCCGAAGTTAGCAGCATAACATGAGGCTCGTCGACCACGCCGTTCGTCCAACCACCTCGATCGAGCCAGGAGTTACTTCTAGTTCTTTGGGAGTGCCTTGTCTTGTCCCGCTTTACGCAATGTGCTTTGCCCAAGGATTTCAAGGGCCAGCGCAAGGTGCCGAATTACGGCGATTTATCTCCGGAAACATGGGTAGAGAGCTATGAGATGGCCATGGAGATGCTTGGCGTAGATGAAGCGGCATGTGCAAAGTATTTCACCATGATGCTTGAAGGACAGCCCGTATTTGGTTAAAGAGCTTACCAGCTAATTCTATCAGTTCATGGGCCCGATTATGAGCCCGGTTTATCCAGAATTTCAAGGACACATGTAAGCAGCCCATGTCGATAGTGGACTTAGCGGCTGTGTCCGGGAGGAAGGAGAGTCAACAACCATTTGGTGCGCCGAGTTTCGAAATTTTGCACTCATCGAGATCAGTATCAACGCCGACTCATGGTTATCACTTTGGAAAGCAACTGCCGGTTTAAACCTCTGAAGTTGAAATTGGGACGGATGAAGCGCCATTGTAACGATATGGGGACCCTCATGACTGCCTTAGTGAAGTATGCTGATTCTAATAGTACCAAGGATCCCAAGTCTGATGATGACAAGACAGGGAAGGGAAAGAAGAACAGCAACTCCAAGGGGCAGCAATACAACACGGCAGGTCATGGTAACGGAGGCAAGCGTAAGGCAGATGGCAGCATGGACTTTGTGGCTAATAATAGCGCGCAGGACAGGGGCTAGCGACGGAAGGGTAAACCGCCAAATCACGGTGGAGCTCCAAACCCCAACCCGGATCGCCTAACTTATCTATTAAACCAGCCCTGTCCAAAGCATGGGACGAAGGAGACGCCAGCCACCCACCTTTGGAAGGATTGCTATATTATGCAGGAGTTCAAAAATTCTAATGCTTTTCGGTATGATCATGGATCAGGTGGTGGCTCAGGATCCGGATTTCATGGGTCGGGTCACGGTGGAGGAAATGCCGGTTCAGGCTTCAATCAAAACAATCAGAATAGCTAGGGTGGTTACAACCAGCAGCAGCAGTCGGGTTATCAGAGCAATCCAAAGCAGTTGAATAGCGGGCAATATCATGTATTCACCACTAGCTTAGACAAGCGAGACCGAAGCTTCACAAGCAAGCGAGTGAATTTCATTGAACCGGCCGTGCCTCGTTATTTACGCTGGTCGAACAGCCAATCATATGGGCGAGAGGATCACCCTCCCGAGTTGACAATCCGGAATTGATTAAGCGTTGGTGGTGGCACCTCAGGTGGGAGGTTATAAGTTCACCAAGGTGCTCATGGATGGAGGAAGCAACATTAATATCTTATACTATGAGACCTTCCGCCGTATGGGGCTAACAGACAAGAATCTTAAACCCTCCAATACGGTATTCCATGGTGTGGTACCTGGTAAGTCAGCATATCCCGTTGGCAAGATAGCTCTGGAGGTGGCCTTTGGAGATGATCATGATTCCAGGTCAGAAACATTGGTCTTTGAGGTGGTTAAGATCCGGAGCCCGTACCACGCTTTATTTGGGCGGCCGGCTTATGCCAAGTTTATGGCACAACCCTGTTATATTTATCTGCAGCTCAAAATGCCGGGTCACAAGGGGACCATAACCGTTCATGGAAGTCGCAAGATTGCCTTGGAGTGTGAAGAAGGTGATGCGGCCTATGCAGAGTTAGTTTGTGCCACGGAAGAGTTGAAGTACTACAAGGATAATGTTGATCCGGCGGACATGACTCCGTTGAAGAAACCAACCACAGAGCATGATCCGGCTTTAAAGTTAAAATCGGCAGCTGAGACTAAGCTTGTTGACTTTGTACCTGGCGATTCGTCCAAGCAGTTTAGTATCATCACCAACTTGGATCCGAAATAGGAAAGCGCGCTCATCGAGTTCATCCACGAGAACCGGGACATTTTTGCATGGAAGTCTTCTGACATGCCAGGTGTACCGAGGGAACTCCCTGAGCACACTCTTAATGTTGATCCTAAGTACAAACCGGTGAAGCAGTTTCTCCGCTGGTTCAACGAAGAAAGGCGCAAAGCAATTGAAGAGGAGGTGGCCAGACTCTTAGCAGCAGGTTTTATTGTTGAAGTGTTCCATCCTGAATGGCTGGCTAATCCGGTGCTGGTCCTTAAGAAAAATGGCACCTGGCGCGATGTGTGTGGATTACACGAGATCTTAACAAGGCTTGTCGGCCAGATCCTTTAGCCCTCCCCCGCATCGATCAGATTATTGATGCTACGGCGGGTTGTGAGCGTTTGAGTTTTCTGGATGCATATTATGGTTATCATCAGATCAAGATGGCAGTTAAGGACCAGGAGAAGACGGCGTTCATAACTCCCTTTGGAGCCTTCTGCTGTGTATCTATGCCCTTTGGGCTCAAGAGTGCCCAGGCAACTTATCAACGGTGTGTACAAAATTGCCTTCATAAGCAGATCGGCCGTAATGTACATGCCTATGTGGACGATATTGTGGTTAAATCAAGGGAGAAGGAGACTCTAGTTGATGATTTGAAGGAAACCTTTGATAACCTACGGACATACAAAATGATGCTCAACCCGGCCAAGTGTGTTTTTGGTGTACGGCGCAGCAATTTATTGGGTTTTCTGGTGTCCAACAGGGGAATTGAGGCTAATCCGGAGAAGATCACAGCTATCACCTCCCTGGCTAAACCGAAATGTATCAATGATGTCCAGTGCTTGGCAGGCTGGATTGCCGCGTTGAGCCGGTTTATCAGCCGCCTCGGTGAGAAGGCGATCCCTTTATATCAGATGCTGAAGAAAGCAGATCCCTTTATCTGGAGTCCGGCCGCTGATAAAGCATTGGAGGAGTTAAAGCGGCAGCTGGCTAATCCGCTTGTTCTTGCTGCTCCAATTGACAAAGAACCATTGCTACTATATGTGGCAGCTAATGCTCGTGCAGTCAGTGTAGCTATTGTGGTAGAGCGCAAGGAGGCGGGCAAGGAATATCCGGTTCAGCGTCCGGTTTACTATATCAGTGAGGTGCTTACTGAGTCCAAGCAAAGATACCCGCATTGGCAAAAGCTGGTGTATGGAGTTTTCATGGCAAGCCGGAAGCTTAAGCAATACTTCCAGGGACATCCCATCACAGTGGTCAGCTCTGCTCCTTTGGGAGATATAATTCAAAACAGGAGGCAATCGGCGGATTGCCAAGTGGGCTATAGAGCTTGGGCATACGGTTTGAAATACGTGCCTTGGACGGCGATCAAGTCTCAAGCACTTGTGGATTTCATCAATGATTGGACGGAACTACAAGCACCTGAAGAAAAGCCGGATCACACCTATTGGACTATTCATTTTGATGGGTCCAGCAATTGAGGGCTCGAAATTTGAGTCGTATTAACTTCCCCATGAGGTGATCGGTTACATTCGTTCTCCGCTTAATGTTTCCTTGTACTAACAATGCAGCTGAGTACTAAGATTTACTCCATGGTCTCCGGATGGCTAAGGAGATGAATCTCAGCCGAGTTAAGTGCTTGGTGACTTCGGACACTGGTGGCCCAACAAGTGTCCGGTACTTGGGATTCTAAGGACCCGCTCATGGCAGCATACCGTCGTGAGGTGGATATTATTGCAGCCACTTCAAGGGATATCGGTGGATCACGTGGATGAGCGGAAGAACGGCGGCGGACACTTTAAGCGGCTGGGCTCTCAGCGTAAACCGGTCCCGCCTAATGTCTTCTTGGATGTCCTGCATAACCCGTCGGTCAAGCTCCCTGGCGAAGAGGATTTGGCTATTCCTGATCCGGAGGCTCAGTTGGTGGCGGCTCTGCATGTCATTCCAGATTGGACGGTTCCTTATCTTGCGTACATGAACAGGGGCGAGTTACCAGAGGATGAGACACTGGCCAGGCAGATAATCCGGCGATCCAAGTCCATGACTATTGTCAATGGCGAGTTGCATCATTGCAGTGTGTCAGGAGCGTTTCAACGTTGTGTGTCGCCGGAGGAAGGTTGTGATATCTTGCGCGAAATCCACGAAGGAGATTGTGGTCACCACGCTAGTTCAAAATCTCTGGTGGCTAAGGCATTTAGTCACGGTTTCTATTGGTTGACTGCTCATGCTGATGCGGAGGACCTGCTTAGGCGATGTGACGGCTGTCAGAAGTTCTCAAGACGCGCCCATGTGCCGGCTCAAGAATTGAGGATGATTCCAATTACTTAGCTGTTTGCGACTTGGGGGCTGGATATGGTTGGGCCTTTCAAACGGTCCAAGGACAAGAAGACCCACCTCTTGGTGGCGGTTGACAAGTTTACAAAGTGGGTGGAAGCGGAGCCCGTCAGCAAGTGTGATGCAGCCATGACGGTTCAATTAATTAAAAAGGTGATTTTCCGGTTTGGCTTTCCACACAGTATCATTACTGATAATGGTACCAATCTGTCTAAGGGTGCTATGAAGGAGTTACGTGAGCGTGAGCACATCCGGCAGCGTTTCATCAATGGCTCACCCACGGTCCAATGGCCAAGCAGAGAGCTAACCAAGAAATCTTACGAGGCATCAAACCCGGCTTATGGTCCCTTTGCGCGGAGGCGGGTTGTTGGGTTGAGGAGTTACCATCGTGTTATGGAGCATCAATACTACGCCCAACAGATCGACGGGATACACCGTTCTTCATGGTCTACGGAGCGGAGGCGGTTCTCCCGATGATATCCGTCATGATTCACCTCGTGTAGCAGCTTATGTTGAAGCGGACAACGAGGTAGCTCGGCAAGACGCTTTGGACCTGTTGGATGAGGGCGTGACATTGCAGCTGCCCGTTCAGCGATTTACCGATGGGATCTTAAATCGCTATCACAGTCGCCGAGTTAGAACTAGAACCTTTCAAGAAGGAGATTTGGTGCTCCGGCTCATCCAAGATCAGACTGATATGCACAAGTTATCCCCACCTTGGGAGGGACCTTTCGTGGTCAGCAAGAATTTGCACAACGGGTCGTACTATCTGATTGATATTCGAGAGCATAAAGACTCACGTACATCAGATGAGGAGACCAACAGGCCGTGGAACACAGCTCATCTTCGGCCCTACTATACTTGAGCCATAGGCTCTACTTATGTACATATTATGACAATGTATATATTATGATCAATACAATAAACCGGAGCCTTAGCTAAAGCGGGGTCTCTGCTATTTTTACATCATGAGTGGTTACACGGAATTTTTATCTTAAAGCGGTCTCCGGTTTACCCCTTGAGTTAGCTTTTTAACAAAGCTTTATATCATGTCACTTGGGGGCTTGGTCGTGTCCGAACCAATGCAACACCTTTTGATAGGAGAAATCCACGAGATCACTTGGGGACTTGGTCACGTCTGAACCAGTCACGCCTCTTGATCGGCCTAAGGCCACAGAATCACTTGGGGGCTTTGGTCGAACCCGAACCATCGCTACACCTCTTGATCGGCGTAATGCCACTGCATCATTTGGGGACCTGGCTGACATGAACCATAGCTACGCCTATTGGGGGCTTGGTCATGTCTGACCATGGTAATACCAGTTGATCGGCTCAAACAGCCTCTTTTCGCAAAAGATTTTGTCTTTGCCTTTGCTTGAAATTTGTTTGTCTTTTTGCATATTTCTCTTGTTGTGTTCTTAAACCGACAATTATTAAACCGATTCGATTGTCAGTTGACGGGACACGGTTTGTTTTTCATCCGGAGACACTTTTCCCGGTTTGATTTTTGATAAACATCCTATTATGGAGTAACACCGGTGTTCATCATAACCCGGAACGGTTTACCTGATAAACCGACCCTATATACACAGGAGTTGTTCTCTCCTCCAGCAGAGCGGGTTTCTTACAACTCCGCTTCAAGATTGGCACAACCAACTTCATGCCCAACGATGGCAGGTATCATACATTCCCATATTTTATCATGTGTTTAATCTAAGGTATTATCTCTGATTTCACATACATAGATATGATGACCCGCCTGGTTATACAACCACAATGGCGTTTTAAGCTTTTTTGCTATAGACAACAGTTTAAGCATTGGTGATTCAACGGAGGCATAAGTTGCAATAAATATGCACGAAGGCATATCAACACAAAGTGTGGCAGTTAATCCATTACAAGGCAACACGGTGCCCAAATAAGATAATTGTTTTTCTGCATAACATAAGAAAGCAGTAATGTAAACCGGCCTCCGGTTCATGCTTGGTCGCCAGCTTGGCCTGATGGTTGCGGGTAATCCTGCGCCGCTTCAACCGATTCCCTACCCAATGTCGGAAGTCAATAGTCGTCGATCGATTCTCATTAATGCTTGGAATACGGCTTCATCATTGATCAGCAACGACGGTTCAATATCAGGAGCGTAAGTATGCTTACGGATTGGCGGTATAAGGTTCTCCGCTTCAGGAATCGGTGCAGGCACTCGTTTATTTTCTCCATCATATTGGGCTTGATAGTGAGACAGATTTGCCTCTTCAACCAATTGGCAAGCCAAAGGGCGCACTTCCCGGTTTATAGCTCGGAGATCCTCTTCGCTGAATTATGTCCCGTCTTCCTTCAAGCTTGGGAAGCCCTGGGCCGCTTCAACAGGATCAAAATCTGGCACCCACGCTTTGGCCCGGATTAAGGCATTTATGGCACCGGTTCTAGTAGCAGATTTCTTTAGCTCTTCAAACCGGGCAGGAAGCATTGACAACCTTTTAATGGTGTCCTGGATCAAGGTCGGTGTCGGGTTGTTATGAGAAGCGGTGTTGATGATCCGCTGCGCTTCAAAGATATAGAGTTGCTCTATCAATGTATAAGAGGCTTTCGTTTCTTCCGCACATCGATCCCAAGTGGCCAATCGTGTCCCTATATCATTCAAAGGGTTAATAAACCGGCAATTACATGAAAGCTTCATTATGTCGAAATCAAAAAGGCTTACCAAAGACAGTGGCGGTCATGGCATGCACTTGCCGCTTACATCTGGTCATTCATCCACCACGGTTTGAGGGCAGCTTCACATTTTCTCGCCCGTTAAGTTAAAGCAACCTTTTCAAATGGCCCAATCCGCCCGCTCCTTGTTGAAATCCTATTTAAGCTTTTCCATGATGCTTAAAGCGCTGGTTAATTCATTCTTTGCTTTGGAGGATTCAGCTTGCTGGGATTTCATGTTTTCTTGAAGATCAGTGATTTGGTTTTCTTTCTTGCTCAGATCAGCCTACATACAGATAAGCATTTGATAAAGATTAGGGAGCAGAGTTGAAGTACCAAACCCATAACAAGTTATGCTCTCGGTACTTGGGGGCTAATGCATATTTGCGTTTTCATCCTACAATTTCTACATAAAGTCCCAAGCTCAATACAAGTATTCAATTTGGCACTTGGGGGCTAATGCCTATTTGCTTTGTCCTTGAGGGATACTGGATTTCTTATGGTATAAAAGTTCCGGTTTAACTACATTAAGTTAAACCGGCCCTTGGGAGCTACTTTCCCAAAAATACAGATTTGCTCAGGATTACATTGGGAAGTCCCGGTTTAAGTTCACATTTTAAAACCGTCACTTGGGGGCTATTAGAGTTGACAGATTGAAGTATACAAGCAGAGAGTCATATGGAATTTACCTCATATTTGTCTTTCATCATATTCACCAGACCGGCTTCATAATCACGGCTGGTATATAACCGGTTCAGATAACCGGAATGAAGATCTTGGGGATTCAAAGTGGCGTAAGTAGCCAAATCGGCATTCCACTTGCCTTTACCAAACGCAGTAAATTCATCCTTTGCACTGTGCTTAGACAAGGCGATAGGATTACCTGGCTCGGAATGGCCAAAGCCAGTAATAACAACATCGTCATCCTTGGCTTCGCCGGTTCGCACTGGGGTCGCCGGTTTCTCCGTATGCTTTGGTGGACTTGCTGTCTTGTCGGTTTGAGCAGGACTTGTGGGTTGATTTGAAGGGCCTGTGGCATCAACATGTGCCTCTTCAACGATAACATCATGATCTTGCAGTGGTGGGTCGTTCAGCATATCATCCTGGATGTGTTCTTCAGGATTGGGTATTTTGGTCGGTTCAAGAGCATCGTCATCTTCTGCCGCTTTGTCCAGGCGAGCTTTCTTGCTTGGCCTAGGCTTGGCCCTGAAAGGAAAAAGATGGATCAGTCCAGTAAACATTGAAAGTGATATATCAAAACAGTATCATCAGGAATATGGCTCACCCAAGCACTGTCTTAAGTGGTGGGAGTTGGGTGGCTGACGACTCGCCGGATGAAGAATGAGAAGTCACCGATAATCGGAGTCGATGGATTAAGAGGTTGTGAACACAACCCGCTTTAGGATAAGCATTGACTAAACAGTTAGAGACCTCTCGAATGGCGTTTCGAACCGGACTATTCGTAAATCGGCGAGGTAACTACCGGCATTGTGTCGGGTCTGTGACGAGCTTCATGCTGTTGTGTCTTCATAAGAAAGTTTCGGTCCAAATAAGCAAGAGGATGAGAAAATTTAACTTTCCGGTTTGCCCGACGGATTTTTACTGAAGGTAAAGGGTTTGAATCGGAAGAAAGAGCGATTACCTCTACAACATCGGCATGGTGACTTCACATCATCTCGGCAATAATCATTATCAATAAGGCGTGTGAAAAATAAACCAAGTGAGTCAAGTTCTACCTCAAAATCCGGATTACCCACATCATCGTCAGCTGGTGGATCGGAGGAGGTAGTGGTTTTCTTTCTATTGGCTGGTTTCTTCACAACTCTGGTCTTGGGCCGGGTTATTTTCTCCGGTTTTTCTTGTGGAGTTTTCCTGCTCCAAAATGGATCATCGCCCTGTTTGAAAGATGTTAATATCAACAAAGAGTACTTAAATATAGTCAGATTTTATAAAGACATAAGATATGAGTCTTATGGCTGGCGGTTTGTTAATGGCAGAAAAGGGAGCCTGGCTGGTTTGGGCGCAAGCAGCTTCCGGTTCGTTTAGCATCCTCTTAACAGCCTCAGTAACTTCATCGTCTGTCAGCTAGATCTCAATGTGCCGTAGAGGGTCTTTCACATCTTCTGTGTATTTACACATCAAACCGGAGCGCAGGATTAAGGGCAGTATACTCCAAGATATCCAGCAGCGAGCAAGATCAACTCATGTCAACCCGTTGGCCATGAAGGCCCGGAGCTTGGATAGTTGAGGGGCATATTTGCTTCATCCTTAGCATCGGCCTGTGGGGAGGGATGTGTGTTCCTTAGCCGCTCGGACGGTAACCCGGTAAAGGATTTTCTCCATCGGGAGAGGTATCTTTCTTGATAAAACCATGTTGAATTCCACTCTTTGGGATGGCTGTGCAGTTTGGCGTGAGGGTAAGTGACCTCTTTCCGCTTTTGAATCGCCACACCACCCAACTCGGTGTTGGGACCGTCAGAAAATTCAGTGCGGCGGTTTAGAAGGAAGCAGTCTCTGAACAATTCAACTGTGGGCTCCTCTTGAAAAAACACCTCACAGAGCACTTGAAAGTGACAGATATTGGTTATGGAGTTGGGGCCAATATCTTGTGGATGCAGTTGGAAGTTGGCCAAGACATCTCGATAAAACTTTGAACCGGGCGGACTGAAGCCCCGGGCTAAATGGTCAGCAAAAACAACAACCTCTCCATCCTTGGGTTCTGGAGGACTCTCCGGGCCAGGGACCCTCCAGTGAATAACGTCTTTTTGCCTAAAGCGCCGGTGCGGACTAAGTTATCCAGTTGAGTTTCAGTCACTCGAGAAGGGGCCCAATTACACTCGTACACTTGCTTGGCCATGATGCAATCTGCAAAGCAGTAATACCGGTTCAAGAATATGTTGGAAGGCTATATATTGATGCATTCATTGTTAAACCGGAAGAAGTTGCTTATAAACCGGAGTTATGCAAGGTGGCAATGCATAACTGGGAAATCCTGGCGGTTCAACAAGGGGACTAATGGTATATGCCGAGTTGTTAATTTTTCTACAAAGTTAAACCGCCTGGTCTGAAACATTGAAGAATCAAGAGTGGATGTGTGAAAACAGGTTTCACAAAAGTAGTTCACAGTTTTGGATCTGGAGCATGTTCAGAAAAGAAATAAATATTCAAGGTCCAAAATGGAGCAGTACTAAATCAATGAGCAAGGATGTAAATAAGATTTATGATCTTGAGATGCGTAAGTGAAAACGGAGGCTAGAAGCTACCATTACACAGAACAGAGATTCAGGAGCTCTTTTGAGAACCATTATATGAACGAAGAACAAAGGATGAACACTGAAAAACCTAGAAACCCTAGAATAGATCCGGGCGGAAAGAGCGGAAGATTTACGGAGCTGAGGAAAAAGGAAGGTCGCGCGATGCTCGCAGTGCGTTCGAGGATGATGCAGCGGCCAAGGTTGATACAGAGACAATGGTTGACGGAGGCGGCGGAGCTTCACGAGCTGGGCGGCGCAAGGAAGACGATGCGGAAGGGCACGAAGGGGAAAGGAGAATGACCCTTCGGTCCTATTTATAAAGGCAAGGGATATGTGTGTCAGGCGCGAAAATCAAGGGGCCGCAAGTTTGGAAGCGGAGCTATCGCCTCGATTGTTGCAGACCCATTAATGAAAAGATGTTATATACAGTTCTTTATGACAGATGACGTCATGTCGGTTCACCACAATCTGAGAAGATGACGTCACGGCGTTTTAACTAAGAAGATGTTGAAGACGAAGCTTTTTACTAAGGATTGACATGAACCTGTTCAAATCAATCTGGGGCCTAATGTTGGGGATATTACTACCGGGCGTAAACCGGCTAGGAGAGGCCGGGTTAACTTCATCAGTAGTCAAGTATGCTTGAAGCCCGTGAGGATATTCTATAAGGGCCCAAGGCCCAGAACCGGTTTAAGGCTTGTAGCCGTGAACCGTCATTAGCATGTAACTTGTGTTGTAAGTTAGAAATACTAGAGACCGAACCGGACCGTCTATGAGCGGTCTCGGGACTCTGCAAACCGGACAGGCGTCACCCATGTATATAAGGGGACGACCGGCGTGTTCGAGACAACAGACAACAACTCGAGACTTAGGCGAAGCTTGTTTGCTCCCTAGTCATCGAAACCCCCATCAATTCCATCACAACTAGACGTAGGCTTTTACCTTCATCGAAGGGGCCGAACTAGTATAAACTCCCTTGCGTCTTTGTGTCCGCTTTAACCCCTTCAAGTTAACCCGTAGCGATGGCTCCACGACTAAGTCCTTTCATGAGGACATCTTCCGTGACAAAACCACGACACTCGACCTTTCGGTCTCAGTGTTCCGAGGCCATATCTGCATATGCTAGGCTCATCAAGTTTAACTCGAGTATTCTGCGTGTGCAAAACTGGTTTGCACCCGTTGTAGATGGACGTAGAGCTTATCACACCCGATCATCACGTTGGTGTCTGGGCACGACGAACTTTGGCAACAGTGCATACTCAGGGAGAACACTTTTATCTTGAAATTTAGTGAGAGATCATCTTATAATGCTACCGTCAATCAAAGCAAGATAAGATGCATAAAAGATAAACATCACATGCAATCAATATAAGTGATATGATATGGCCATCATCATCTTGTGCTTGTGACCTCCATCTCCGAAGCACCTCCATGATCGCCATCGTCACCGGCGCGACACCTTGATCTCCATCGTAGCATCGTTGTCGTCTCGCCAATCTTATGCTTCTACGACTATCGCTACCGCTTAGTGATAAAGTAAAGCATTACAGGGCGATTGCATTGCATACAATAAAGCGACAACCATATGGCTCCTGCAAGTTGTCGATAACTCGGTTACAAAACATGATCATCTCATACAATAAAATTTAGCATCATGTCTTGACCATATCACATCACAACATGCCCTGCAAAAACAAGTTAGACGTCCTCTACTTTGTCGTTGCAAGTTTTACGTGGCTGCTATGGGCTTAGCAAGAACCGTTCTTATCTACGCATCAAAACCACAACGATAGTTTGTCAAGTTTGTGTTGTTTTAACCTTCGCAAGGACCGGGCGTAGCCACAATCGGTTCAACTAAAGTTGGAGAAACTGACACCCGCCATCCACCTGTGTGCAAAGCACGTCGGTAGAACCAGTCTCGCGTAAGCGTACGCGTAATGTCGGTCCGGGCCGCTTCATCCAACAATACCGTCGAACCAAAGTATGACATGCTGGTAAGCAGTATGACTTGCATCGCCCACAACTCACTTATGTTCTACTCATGCATCTAACATCAACGCATAAAACCTGGCTCGGATGCCACTGTTGGGGAACGTAGTAATTTCAAAAAAAATCCTACGCACACAAAAGATCATGGTGATGCATAGCAACGAGAGGGGAGAGTGTTGTCTACGTACCCTCGTAGACCGTAAGCGGAAGCGTTATATCAACGCGGTTGATTTAGTCGTACGTATTCACGATCCGACCGATCCAAGCACCGAAAGCACGGCACCTCCGAGTTCTGCACACGTTTGGCTCGATGACATCCTCGCCTTCTCAATCCAGCAAGAGGGGCGAAGTAGTAGATGAGTTCCGGCAGCACGACGGCGTGGTGACGGTGTTGGTGAAGAACAATCTTCGCAGGGCTTCGTCTAAGCACTACAAAAACTACGATGGAGGATAAACTAGAGGAGACGGGGTTGCCGGCACACGGCTTGGTGTTTCTTGATGTGTCTTGGGTGCTAGCCATACCCCTCTATTTATATGTTGAGCCCTGGGGTCGAAACATGGAGTAAAAGCCTCCTCAAAGTCGGTTTCATCCGAAAGGCAAGAGTCTTTCTCGGACTCCAGGGCTAGACGCCAGGGTTCCCGGCGTCTACCCCCTAGATGCCAGGGTTCCTGGCGTCTAGCCTCTGGTCTCCGCAAAACTTCCTTTTGCACTTTCCAAAAGCCTCGTGGGCTTTCCCCTTTGGCCCAGATAAAGTGTTCTCGTGCCCAAACATTTCGGGAAACATCCGGAACCCCTTCCGGTGAATTCCGGAACCTTTCCGGAGATCAAACACTACTATCCACATATCAATCTTTACTTCCGAACCATTCCGGAGTTCCTCGTCATATCCATGATCTCATCCAAAACTCCGAACAACATTCGGTCACCAACATACATAACTCATAGTACTATATCATCAACGAACATTAAGCGTGCGGACCCTACGGGTTCGAGAACTATGTAGACATGACCGAGACACCTCTCTTGTCAATAACCAATAGCGGGACCTGGATGCCCATATTGGCTCCTACATACTCTACGAAGATCTTTATCGGTCAGACCGCATAACAACATACGTTTTTCCTATTGGGGAACGTTGCAGAAAAATTAAAATTTTCCTACGGTTTCACCAAGATCTATCTATGAGTTCATCTAAGCAACGAGTCAAGAGAGAGAGTTTGCATCTACATACCACTTGTAGATCGAGTACGGAAGCGTTCGAGGGAGTGGTGATGACGAAGACGTTCCCAACGTGATTCCGATCACCGATGACCAAGTGCTGAACGGACAGCACCTCGCGTTCAACACACGTGACGGGACGATGGCGTCTCCTCCGCCTTGATCCAGCAAGGATGAAGGAGAGGTTGAGGAAGACAACTCCAATGGCAGCACGACGGCGTGGTGCAGTTGGTACTGCAGTTCTCGGCAGGCTTCGCCAAGCTTGCGTGGAGAAAGAGAGGTGTTGGGAGGAGGGCTGCGCCTTCAATGTGTGTGCAGCCCTCCCCCACCCCTCTATTTATAGGAGGAGAGGGCAGGGGCGGCCATCTAGGGAAACCCTAGATGGGGCGGCGGCCAAGGGGAGGAGGGGGTGGCTTGCCCCCAAGCCAGGGGGCGCCTTTAGGTTTCCCTCCCCATGCCCTAGCCGCATGGGCCTAGGTGGGAGGTGCGCCCAGCCCACCAGGGGCTGGCCCCCTCCCACTTAGCCCATGTGGCCCCCGGGAGGTGGCCCCCCGGTGGACCTCCTGAACTCTCCCGTGGCCCCAGACATTACAGTATACCTCAAACTTTCCGAGTCCGCTTAACCACTTTCCATATATAAATCTTTACCTCCGGACCATTCCGAACTCCTCGTGACGTCCGGGATCTCATCCGGACCAACAACATTCGTAATCACATACTTGTCTTCCTATTAACCCTAAGCGCCACCGAACCTTAGTGTGTAGACCCTACGTTCGGGAGACATGCGACATGACCGAGACTACCTCAAGTCAATAACCAACAGCGGGATCTGGATACCCATGTTGGCTCCCACATGCTCCTCGATGTTGTCATCGGATGAACCACGATGTCAAGGGTTCAAGCAACCCCGTATTCTATTCCCTTTGTCGACGGTATGTTACTTGCCCGAGACTCGATCGTCGGTATCCCAATACCTCGCTTAGTCTCGTTACGCAAGTCACTTTACTCGCATCGCAATGCATGATCCCGACGACTGCACACTTGATCACTTTGAGCTCATTATGATGATGCATTACCGAGTGGGCCCAGTGATACCTCTCCGTAATGCGGAGTGACAAATCCAGCCTCGATCCGTGTCAACCCAATGGTCACTTTCGGAGATACCCGTAGTGCACCTTTATAGTCACCCGATTACGCCAGACGCTTGATACACCCAAAGCACTCCTACGGTGTCCGGAATTGCACGATCTCATGGTCTAAGGAAGAGATACTTGACATTGGAAAAGCTCTAGCAAAACGAACTACACGATCTTTGTGCTATGCTTAGGATTGTCTTGTCCATCACGCCATTCTCCTAATGACGTGATCCCGTTGTCAATGACATCTAATGTCCATAGTCAGAAACCATGACTATCTCGTTGACCAACGAGCTAGTCTACTAGAGGCTTACTAGGACGATTGTAGTCTATGTATTCACACGTATTACGATTTCCGGATAATACAGCTTATAGCATGAATAAAAGACAATTATCATGAACAAGGAAATATAATAATAATGCTTTTATTATTGCCTCTAGGGCATATTTCCAACAGTCTCCCACTTGCACTAGAGTCAATAATCTAGTTACATTGTGATGAATCGAACACCCATAGAGTTCGGTGTTGATCATGTTTTGCCCGCTGAAGAGGTTTAGTCAACGGATCTCATGACATTCAGATCCGTATGCACTTTACAAATTTCTATGTCTCCATCCTGAACATTTTCACGGATGGAGTTGAAGCGACGCTTGATGTGCCTTGTCTTCTTGTGAAACCTGGCTCCTTGGCAAGGGCAATAGCTCCAGTGTTGTCACAGAAGAGTTTGATCGCCCCGACGCATTGGGTATGACTCCTAGGTCGGTGATGAACTCCTTCACCCAAATTGCTTCATGCGCTGCCTCCGAGGCTGCCATGTACTCCACTTCACATGTAGATCCCGCCACGACGCTCGCTTGCAGCTGCACCTAGCCATCGCTTCCACCATTCAACATATACACGATCCGGTTTGTGACTTTGAGTCATCAGATCGTGTCGAAGCTTAGCGCCGACGTAACCTTTACGACGAGCTCTTCGTCACCTCCATAAACGAGAAACATGTCCTTTGTCCTTTTCGGTACTTTAGGATATTCTTGACCGCTGTCGGTGTTCCTTGTCGGGATTACTTTGGTACCTTCCTACCAAACTTACGGCAAGGTTTACATCAGGTCCGTACACAAGATGGCATACATAATAGATCCTATGGCTGAAGCATAGGGATGACACTCATCTCTTCTTTATCTTTTGTCGTGGTCGGGCATTGAGCTGAGCTCAATTTCACACCTTGCAATCTGTGCAAGAACCCTTTCTTGACTGATCCATTTTGAACTTCTTCAAAATCTTATCAAGGTATGTGCTTTGTGAAAGACCTATGAGGCGCCTCGATCTATCTCTATAGATCTTGATGCCTAATATATAAGCAGCTTCTCCAAGGTCCTTCATTGAAAAACACTTATTCAAGTAGGCCTTAATGTTGTCCAAGAATTCTATATCATTTCCCATCAAAAGTATGTCATCTACATATAATATGAGAAATGCTACAGAGCTCCCACTCACTTTCTTGTAAACGCAGGCTTCTCCATAAGTCTCAAGATAAACCCAAACGCTTTGATCATCTCATCAAAGCGAATGTTCCAACTCCGAGATGCTTGCACCAGCCCATAAATGGATCGCTGGAGCTTGCATACTTTGTCAAGATTCTTAGGATCGACAAAACCTTCCGGCTGTATCATATACAGCTCTTCCTTAAGATAGCCGTTAAGGAACGCTGTTTTGACGCCCATCTGCCATATCTCATAATCATAGTATGCGGCAATTGCTAACATGATTCGGACGGACTTAAGCTTCGCCACGGAGAGAAAGTCTCATCGTAGTCAATCCCTTGAACTTGCCGATAACCCTTAGCGACAAGTCGAGCTTTATAGATGGTGACATTACCATCCGCGTCCGCCTTCTTCTTAAAGATCCATTTGTTTTCTATCGTCACGATCATCGGGCAAGTCACCAAAGTCCACACTTTGTTTTCATACATGGATTCTATCTCGGACTTCATGGCTTCTAGCCATTTGTTGGAATCTGGGCCCGCCATCGCTTCTTCATAGTTCAAGGTTCACCGTTGTCTAACAACATGATTTCCGGTGACAGGGTTGCCGCACCACTCAGTGCGGAACGTGTCCTAGTGGACCCACGGGTTCAAGAGCAACTTGATCCAAGTACCTTGATCATCATCATTAATTCCTCTTCATTGGTGTAGGCATCACAGAACATTTTCTTGAGCTGCATCACTATCCTGCTCAAGAGGTAGTACTTCATCGAAGTTCTACTTTCCTCCCACTTACTCCTTTCGAGAGAAACTCTTTTCCAGAAAGGTTCCGTTCTGGCAACAAAGATCTTGCCTTCGGATCTATAGAAGGTATACCCAAAGGTTTCCTTAGGGTATCCTATGAAGACGATTTTCCGACTTGGGTTCGAGCTTTTCAGTTGAAGTTTCTTGACATAAGCATCGATCCCCAAACTTTTAGAAACGATAGCTTAGGTTTCTTCCCAAACCATAATTCATACGGTGTCGCCTCAACGGATTTAGACGGTGCCCTATTTAAAGTGAATGTAGCTGTCTCTAGAGCGATCCCCAAAATGATAGCGGTAAATCGGTAAGAGACATCATAGATCGCACCATATCCAATAGAGTGCGACATTCGACATTCGACACACCGTTATTACCGAGGTGTTCCAGCGGCGTTAGTTGTGAAACGATTCCACATTTTCTTAAGTGTGTACCAAATTCGTGACTTAAATATTCTCCTCCACGATCCGATCGTAAGAATTTTATCTTTCGTCACGTTGATTCTCTACTTCATTCTGAAATTCCTTGAACTTTTCAAAGGTCTCGACTTGTGTTTCATCAAGTAGACATACCCATATCTACTCAAGTCATCTGTGAGAGTGAGAACATAACGATATCCTCCGCGAGCCTCAACACTCATTGAACCGCACACATCGGTATGTATGATTTCCAACAAGTTGGTTGCTCGCCCATTGTTCCGAGAACGGAGTCTTGGTCATCTTGCCCATGAGGCATGGTTCGCATGTGTCAAATGATTCATAATCTAAAGACTCCAAAAGTCCATCAAGATGGAGCTTCTTCATGCGCTTGACACCAATGTGACCAAAGCGCAAAGTGCCACAAGTATGTGGGACTATCGTTATCAACTTTACATCTTTTGGTATTCACACTATGAACATGTGTAACATTACGCTCGAGATTCATTAAGAATAAACCATTGACCATCGGAGCATGACCATAAAACATATCTCTCATATAAATAGAACAACCATTATTCTCGGATTTAAATGAGTAGCCATCTCGCATTAAACGAGATCCGGATACAATATTCATGCTCAAACTTGGCACCAAATAACAATTATTAAGGTTCATAACTAATCCCGTGGGTAAATGAAGAGGTAGCGTGTCGACGGCGATCACATCGACTCTGAACCATTCCCGACGCCAAGATCGTCACCTCGCCCTTCGCCAGCCTCCGCTTATTCCGCAGCTCCTCGCCGTGAGTTACAAATATGAGCAACGGCACCGTATCAAATACCCGTGAGTTACTACGACATCGGTAAGGTACACATCAATTACATGTATATCAAATATACCTTTGGTGTTGTCGGCCTTCTTATCCGCTAAGTACTTGGGGCAGTTCCGCCCAAAGGACCCTCCCTTGCAATAAAAGCACTCGGCCTCGGTTTGGGTCCATTCTTTGACTTCTTCCCGCAACTTGCTTACGGGCGCTGCAATCTCCTTGCCGCCCTTCTTGAAGTTCTTCTTACCCTTGCCCTTCTTGAACTTAGTGGTCTTATTGACCATCAACACTTGATGTTCTTTCTTGATTTCAACCTCGGCTGACTTCAGATAGAGAACACTTCAGAATGGTCTTTACCATCCCCCGCATGTTGTAGTTCATCACAAAGCTCTTGTAGCTTGGTGGGAGCGATCGAGGATTCTCACAATGACCGCCTCATCGTGGAGGTTAATATTCACTGGGTCATACGGTTGCCAGCAACCTGCACATCTTCGTAATGTGCTCACCGACGTAACTGTTTTCCTCCATCTTACAACTATAGAACTTGTCGGAGATGTCATATCTCTCGACCCGGCGTGAGCTTGAAAACCAGTTTCAGCTCTTCAACATCTCATATGCTCCGTGATGCTCAAAACGCTTTTGGAGCCCGGTTCTAAGTCAGTAAAGCATGCCGCACCGAACGAGGGAGTAATCATCAAGACGAGACTGCCAAGCATTCATAATGTCTTGGTTCTTCGACGGAGCGCCACCTAGCGGTCCTTCTAGGACGATTGTTTTCGGCAGCTATGAGGATGATCTCGTGTTCCGACCCAATCCGTATAGTTGCTGCCGCCATCTTTCAGCTTGGTTTTCTAGGAACGCGTTGAAGTTCAAGTTGACATGAGCGTTGGCCATTTGATCTACAAGACATATCATGTAAAAGATTTTAGACTATTGTTCATGATAATAAAGTTCATCTAATCAAATTATTAATGAACTCCCACTTAGATTAGACATCCTCTAGTCATCTAAGTGTTACACGATCCGAGTCGACTAGGCCGTGTCCGATCAACACGTGAGACGGACTAGTCTCGCCGGTGAACATTCTCATGTTGATCGTATCTTCCATACGACTCGTGTTCGACCTTTCGGTCTCCGTGTTCCGAGGCCATGTCTGCACATGCTAGGCTCGCAAGTTAACCCTAAGTGTTTCGCGTGTGTAAATCTGTCTTACACCCGCTGTATGTGAACGTAAGAATCCATCACACCCGATTAACACGTGGTGCTTAGAAGCTTACTTAACTGTAGCAACGGTGCACGCTTAGGGAGAACACTTCTTGAAATTGTTCTAAGGATCATCTTATTTACTACCGTCGTTCTAAGTAAACAAGATGCATAATCATAATAAACATCACATGCAATTATAAACTAGTGACATGATATGGCCAATATCATATAGCTCCTTGATCTTCATCTTCGGGGCTCCATGATCATGCAGGTCATACAATTATAAACTAGTAATTTACATGGCGTACTTCAATGACACGCAGGTCATACAAAATAAAGACAACTCCTATGGCTCCTGCCGGTTGTCATACTCATCGACATGCAAGTCGTGATTCCTATTACAAGAACATGATCTCATACATCACAATATATCATCATTCATCACAACTTGGCCATATCATGTCACATGACAATTGCTGCAAAAACAAGTTAGACGTCCTCTAATTGTTGTTGCATCTTTTACGTGGCTGCAATTGGGTTCTAGCAAGAACGTTTTCTTACCTACGAATAACCACAACGTGATCTTGTCAACTTCTATTTACCCTTCATAAGGACCCTGTTCATCGAATCCGCCCAACTAAAGTAGGAGAGACAGACACCCGCCAGCCACCTTTATGCAACTAGTGCATGTTAGTCGGTGGAACCGGTCTCACGAAGAGCACGTAAGGTTGGTCCGGCCGCTTCATCCCACAATACCGCGGAAGCAAGAAACGACTAGTAACGGCAAGTAAGTTGAGAAGATCCACGCCCACAACAAAATTGTGTTCTACTCGTGCAAAGAGAACTACGCATAGACCTAGCTCATGATGCCACTATTGGGGAACGTTGCAGAAAAATTAAAATTTTCCTACGGTTTCACCAAGATCTATCTATGAGTTCATCTAAGCAACGAGTCAAGAGAGAGAGTTTGCATCTACATACCACTTGTAGATCGAGTACGGAAGCTGCTCGAGGGGTGGTGATGATGAAGACGCTCCCAACGTGATTCCGATCACCGATGACCAAGTGCTGAACGGACAGCACCTCCTGTTCAACACACGACGGGACGATGGCGCCT
The DNA here is from genome assembly GCA_021605205.1 of Aegilops longissima. Lineage (NCBI taxonomy): Eukaryota > Viridiplantae > Streptophyta > Magnoliopsida > Poales > Poaceae > Aegilops > Aegilops longissima. Next base: position 105,709,530 of record CM038676.1, read on the forward strand.
CCTCCGCCTTGATCCAGCAAGGATGAAGGAGAGGTTGAGGAAGACAACTCCAATGGCAGCACGACGGCGTGGTGCAGTTGGTACGGCAGTTCTCCGCAGGCTTCGCCAAGCTTATGGAGAAAGAGAGGTGTTGGGAGGGAGGGCTGCGCCTTCAATTGTGTGTGCAGCCCCCCCACCCCTCTATTTATAGGAGGAGAGGGCAGGGGGCCGCCATCTAGGGAAACCCTAGATGGGGGCGGCGGCCAAGGGAGGAGGGAGGGTGGCTTGCCCCCAAGCCAGGGGCGCCCCTTTAGGGTTCCCTCCCCATGCCCTAGCCAAGATGGGCCTAGGTGGGAGGCGCCCAGCCCACCAGGCTGGCCCCTCCCACTTAGCCCATGTGGCCCCCCGAGGGGTGGCCCCTCCGTGGACCTCGGAACTCTCCGTGGCCCCAGACATTACCGTATACCCTCAAACTTTCCTGAGTCCGCTTAACCACTTTCCATATATAAATCTTTACCTCCGACCATTCCGAACTCCTCGTGACGTCCGGGATCTCATCCGGACTCAACAACATTCGTAATCACATACTTGTCTTCCTATTAACCCTAGCGCCACCGAACCTTATGTGTAGACCCTACGGGTTCGGGAGACATGCGACATGACCGAGACTACCTCAAGTCAATAACCAACAGCGGATCTGGATACCCATGTTGGCTCCTACATGCTCCTCGATGTTGTCATCGGATGAACCACGATGTCAAGGGTTCAAGCAACCCGTGATTCTATTCCCTTTGTCGACGGTATGTTACTTGCCCGAGACTCGATCGTCGGTATCCCAATACCTCGCTTAGTCTCGTTACGCAAGTCACTTTACTCGCATCGCAATGCATGATCCCGTGACCGACACTTGATCACTTTGAGCTCATTATGATGATGCATTACCGAAAGGGCCCAGTGATACCTCTCCGTGTCACGGAGTGACAAATCCCAGCCTCGATCCGTGTCAACCCAATGGTCACTTTCGGAGATACCGTAGTGCACCTTTATAGTCACCCGATTACGCCAGACGCTTGATACACCCAAAGCACTCCTACGGTGTCCGGAATTGCACGATCTCATGGTCTAAGGAAGAGATACTTGACATTGGAAAAGCTCTAGCAAAACGAACTACACGATCTTTGTGCTATGCTTAGGATTGTCTTGTCCATCACGCCATTCTCCTAATGACGTGATCCCGTTGTCAATGACATCTAATGTCCATAGTCAGAAACCATGACTATCTCTGACCAACGAGCTAGTCTACTAGAGGCTTACTAGGGACGTATTGTAGTCTATGTATTCACACATGTATTGCGATTTCCGGATAACACAGTTATAGCATGAATAAAAGACAATTATCATGAACAAGGAAATATAATAATAATGCTTTTATTATTGCCTCTAGGGCATATTTCCAACATTTCCCTTTGTCATCGGTGTGTTACTTGCCCGATATTCGATCGTCGGTATCTCAATACCTAGTTCAATCTCGTTACTGGCAAGTCTCTTTACTCGTTCTGTAATACATCATCTCGCAACTAACTCATTAGTTGCAATGCTTGCAAGGCTTAAGTGATGTGCATTACCGAGAGGGCCCAGAGATACCTCTCCGACAATCGGAGTGACAAATCCTAATCTCAAATACGCCAACCCAACAAGTACCTTTGGAGACACCTGAGAGCACCTTTATAATCACACGATTACGCTAGACGCTTGGTAGCACACAAAGTGTTCCTCCGTAAACGGAGCTGCATAATCTCATAGTCATAGGAACATGTATAAGTCATGAAGAAAGCAATAGCAACATACTAAACGATCGAGTGCTAAGCTAACGGAATGGATCAAGTCAATCACATCATTCTCCTAATGATGTGATCCCGTTAATCAAATGACAACTCATGTCAATGGCTAGGAAACATAACCATCTTTGATCAACGAGCTAGTCAAGTAGAGGCATACTAGTGACACTCTGTTTGTCTATGTATTCACACAAGTATTATGTTTCCGGTTAATACAATTCTAGCATGAATAATAAACATTTATCATGAAATAAGGAAATAAATAATAACTTTATTATTGCCTCTAGAGCATATTTCCTTCAATAACAAGTCATACGTCCTCTACTTTGTTGTTGCAAGTTTTACATGGCTGCTATGGGCTGAGCAAGAATCGTTCTTACCTACGCATCAAAACCACAATGATAGTTTGTCAAGTTAGTGGTGTTTTAACCTTCTCAAGGACCGGGCGTAGCCACACTCGGTTCAACTAAAGTTGGAGAAACTGACACCCGCCAGCCATCTGTGTGCAAAGCACGTCGTAGAACCAGTCTCGCGAAAGCGACTGCGTAATGTCGGTCCGGCCGCTTCATCCAACAATACCGCCAACCAAAGTATGACATGATGATAAGCAGATGACTTATATCTCCCACAACTCACTTGTGTTCTACTCGTGCATATAACATCTACGCATAAAACCAGGCTCGGATGCCATCGCTGGGGAACGAGTAATTTCAAAAAATTCCCACGCACACGCAAGATCATGGTGATGCATAGCAACGAGAGGGGAGAGTTTGTCCACGTACCCTCGTAGACCGAAAGCGGAAGCATTGTCACAACGCGGTTGATGTAGTCATACATCTTCACGATCCAACCGATCAAGTACCGAACGTACCGCACCTCCGAGTTTAGCACACGTTCAGCTCGATGACGTCCCTCGAACTCCGATCCAGCCGAGCTTTGAGGGAGAGTTCCGTCAGCACGACGGCATGGTGACGATGATGATGTTCTACCGACGCAGGGCTTCGCCTAAGCACCGCTATGATATAATCGAGGTGGACTATGGTGGAGGGGGGGCACCGCACACGGCTAAAAGATCAATGATCAATTGTTGTGTCTATGGGGTGCCCGCCTGCCCCCGTATATAAAGGAGCAAGGGGGAAGAGGCGGCCAACCAGGAGGAGGCGCGCTAGGAGGAGTCCTACTCCCACCGGGAGTAGGACTCCCTCCCTTCCTTGTTGGATTAGGAGAAGGGGGAAGGAGGAGGAGAGAGGAAGGAGGGGCGCCTCCTGTCCACCCGGACTAGAGGGGAGGGGCGCGCCCCTGCCCCGCCGCCTCCTCTTCTCCACTAAGGCCCATGTAGGCCTATTAAAACCCCTCTCGGGAGGTTCCAGAACCCCGGTTACAAAACATGATCATCTCATACAATAAATATAGCATCATGCCTTGACCATATCACATCATAACATGACCTGCAAAAACAAGTTAGACGCCCTCTACTTTGTTGTTGCAAGTTTTACGTGGCTGCTACGGCTCAGCAAGAATCGTTTTACCTACGCATCAAAACCACAACGATATTTCGTCAAGTTAGTGTTGTTTAACCTTCACAAGGACCGGGCGAGCCACACCTGGTTCAACTAAACTTGGAGAAACCGACACCCGTCACCAATTGCAGTGCAAAGCACGCCGGTAGAACCAGTCTCGCATATAAGCGCACGCTGTAATGTCGGTCCGGCCGCTTCATCCAACAATACCGCCAACCAAAGTATGATATGCTGGTAAGCAGATGACTTGTATCGCCCACAACTCACTTGTGTTCTACTCGTGCATATAACATCTACGCATAAACCTCGCTCGGATGCCACCGCTGGGGAACGAGTAATTTCAAAAAATTCATACGCACACGCAAAATCATGGTGATGCATAGCAACGAGAGGGGAGAGGTCGCCCACGCACTGTGAGACCGTTAAGCGAAGCGCTATGACAACGCTGTTGATGTAGTCGACGCCTTACGATCGACCGATCCTCAAGAACGAACGCATTTACACCTCGCGCTTAGCACACGTTCAGCTCGGTGTCGTCCCGCGAACTCACGATCCAGTAGAGCTCGAGGGAGAGTTTCACCAGCAAAACGGCGTGGTGACGATGTTGATGAAGCTACCGACGCAGGGCTTTGCCTAAGCACCGCTACAATATGACCGAGGTGGATTATGGTGGAGGGGGGCACCGCACACGGCTAAAAGATCAATGATCAATTGTTGTGTCTCTGGGGTGCCCCTGCGCCCGTATATAAAGGAGCTAGGGGGCAGGTGGCCGGCCAAGGAGGAGGGCGCGCCAAGGGGGGAGTCCTACTCCCATCGGGAGTAGGACTCCTTCATTCCTAGTAGGAGTAAGAGAAGGGGGAAGGGAAGGAGAGAGGAGGAAGGAAAGGGGGGCGCTGCCCCCCTCCTTGTCCAATTCGGACTAGAGGGGGAGGGGCGCGTGGCCTGCCCTGGCCGCCCCTCCTCTTCTCCACTAAGGCCCATTAGGCCCAATATACTCCCCGGGGTTCCAGAACCCCTAAGATCTGCAGAATGTCCCAAACCTCCCAAACACTTCCGTGTCCAAACATAGTCGTCCAATATATCAATCTTTACGTCTCGACCATTTCGAGACTCCTCATCATGTCCGTGATCATATCGGGACTCCAAACTACCTTCGGTACATCGAAACATATAAACTCATAATACCGATCGTCACAGAACTTTAAGCGTGCGGACCCTACGGGTTCGAGAACTATGTAGACATGACCGAGACATGTCTCCGGTCAATAACCAATAGCGGAACCTGGATGCTCATATTGGTTCCTACATATTCTACGAAGATCTTTATCGGTCAAACCGCATAACAACATACGTTGTTCCCTTTGTCATTGGTATGTTACTTGCCCGAGGTTCGATCGTCGGTATCTCAATACCTAGATCAATCTCGTTACCGGCAAGTCTCTTTACTCGTTCCGTAGTGCATCATCCCGTAACTAACTCATTAGTCACATTGCTTGCAAGGCTTATAGTGATGTGCATTACAGAGAGGGCCCAGAGATACCTCTCCGACAATCGGAGTGACAAATCCTATTCTCAATCTATGCCAACTCAACGAACACCATCAGAGACACCTATAGAGCACCTTTATAATCACCCAGTTACGTTGTGACGTTTGGTAGCACACAAAGTGTTCCTTCGGTAATCGGGAGTTGCATAATCTCATAGTCATAGGAACATGTATAAGTCATGAAGAAAGCAATGGCAGTAAACTAAACGATCAAGTGCTAAGCTAACGGAATGGGTCAAGTCAATCACATCATTCTCCTGATGATGTGATCCCGTTAATCAAATGACAACTCATGTCTATGGCTAGGAAACTCAACCATCTTTGATCAATGAGCTAGTCAAGTAGAGGCATACTCGTGACACTATGTTTGTCTATGTATTCACACATGTATTATGTTTCCGGTTAATACAATTCTAGCATGAATAATAAACAATTATCATGATATGAGGAAATAAATAATAACTTAATTATTGCCACTAGGGCATATTTCCTTCAGTCACCCCCGACGGGATGTCCTGTAGGTCCTGATGGGGGTTGGGGGGAGGGGGGGGGGGCGGGTGGCGGTTAGCCCGTGCTCAAATGTATTATCCTGGTTCATGCAACTTCTAAGAAAAAAATGTTCTCTACTCATTGCATTTAAAAAAAATGTAATGTACATGGCAAATCCAGAACTTTTATTTTCCATAACATGGAAAATCTGAAAATTATTTAATGTTCACATGGAAACTTTAGGAATTTTGTTTTCCTAAATCACGGCATTTTTTTGGAAATGTTTTTTTTGCGGGTGGAAATGTTTCTACTTGTCACATGGTTAATTATGTTTGTCTAAAGCTCGCAAATTAGGTTTGTACAAAGTGCCATGTAGCATTTTATTCATTTATGGTAATCTCGCATCTAGATGATAACTCCTAGGTGCATATAATAGCAAATTTGCTTTGCCATGATGGTTTTTTTGGCATGATGACATGTACACTGTGTTTGCATCTTGGGAATGCTACACTTTTTTTGTCGTGTTGCCATGATCTGTTTTTAAGCATCATGGCATTTAGTTTGTCTGTATCATGGCAGATTTACATGAACTAGTATATGATACTAAGAAACTCTGACGGTGGACTGATTTTTGGAGCCTACCGACACCTTTTCTTTCGTAACGATGGGCTTGAAGCGGAACTACATGCGTTGAGAGAAGGTCTTGCAATCACCATGAAGCGATCAAACCTACCGATGGTAATCCAGTCTGATTCCTCTATGGTTCTTTCTTCTTTGATCTCAAATATTTTGGATCGGACCGCATACGGTCATTTAATCTAGGAGAAAGTTTCTTTTAGTTGATAGAGAGTTTTTTTCCTTTGAAAATTTCTAGAAACCAAAACAGAGTAGCAAATCGTCTGACGAACTATAGAAGGTTAGAGTGTAGCACGGCTTGTTGGCAGAATTGCCCACCTTGTATCGCTGAGCTTTTGCCAGCTGATTGTAACTATGTTTCCATGGAATAAAATTCTTTCCTGAAAAAAAACTAGTATATGCATGATGGCAAATTTACCTCGTTAGAGCAACTCCAACGCGCCGACCCAAACGGACGGCGTGTTTGTCCGCTTTTCGTCTGTTTGGGTCAGCCGCCCGCTCTGCATTCGGCCCGTTTGAGATTTGGGTCGGCAGTGCGCCCAACGCGCCGACTCATTTTATGTCCGCATGCAAATTTTGAAAAAAAGGCCCGCGGCCATAGTTCATGCCAGCGGCCATGTCGCAGCCCGAAAGTTCATGCCGGCACCATGCCAGCGCCGACATATAATGCCAGTTTTAGAAAATACCACACAGTTCAGCTGGCGCACTTGCCAGCGGCCGGCACACATGCCAGCACACAAAAAGGGGCGGGAGTTCGACCACCCCATCACGGCCGTGATAATGCCAGCACACTTGTCGGCATAAAAAAAGGATGGTGCTCGCCGTCATAGGTCACTCGTCGTTGAACTTGAGCATGTCGGCCTGCATCTTCTCGAACCAGGGCCTTTTCCTTGGCGACACGGTGTTGAGATCCACCTTCATGATCTCCATCCCGGTCATCATGATTGCGAGAGCCACTTCTTTCGCCTTGGTCCCTCGCGTCCGCCGCGTGCCTTCAGCCCTTTCTCTTCGCCGACTCCCTTGCCCGCTGTTCGGGCGCCAGCGTCTTCTTCGGTTTGGGCGCGGTGACGGTCTTGCGGGGGGCGTGGCGCAAGAGGCGTGAGGCTTGCCTTTGCCGGAGGGGGCGGTCGTCATGCTGGACGAGGCGAGGGAGGCGAGGCTGGCGACGGCGTCAAGGTCCTCGTCCATGGTGGACGGTGTTCGGGAGGGTTTTTGGGGAGAAACGGAGGAAAATGGTGAAGACTGCCACCGACCAACGGGCCAGGGGGAGGAGAAGACGAGCGCACGCGCGTTCGTCTCGTGTCCGCGCTGATGCAAATCCGGCTCAAATATAGGCCGAGAATGGATCGGCAGACGAACAAAAAGCGGGCGCACGTTCGTTTAAGTCGGCGCGTTAGACTAACTTTTTTGTCCGCCCCAACTCAAACGAACGACCGCGAACGAAATAGGTCGCCCCGTTGGAGTTGTTCTTAGTCAGCTCAGGACGCAAGCAGTGACGCAACGGTCCAACCGTCCAACACACATACCACGGAAGTATCAGCAACGCGCGCCTATTTATTCACGAACTCGGCTATGTACTCCAAGAAGCAGAGCAAAGCAGAGGTGCAATGTCGCCGGCGGTGAAGGTGTACGGGTGGGCGGTGTCGCCATTCGTGGCGCGCTCGTTGCTGTGCCTGGAGGAAGCTGGCGTCGACTACGAGCTCGTCCCCATGAGCCGCGAGGCCGGCGACCACCGCAAGCCGGACTTCCTCGGCCGGAACCCCTTCGGCCAGGTCCCTGTCCTCGAGGACGGCGACCTCACCCTCTTCGGTACGCCTATTCCCATCGATCTCTCCACTTACCTTACACGCACGGATCAACAATCTGATATGAAATTCAATGGAAAACTTGGACGAGCGAATTAACAATCTGGAACCCCACGCGCAGAGTCGCGCGCGATCGCGAGGCACGTGCTGCGCAAGCACAAGCCGGAGCTGCTGGGCTCCGGCTCGGCGGAGTCCATGGCGATGGTGGACGTGTGGCTGGAGGTGGAGGCCCACCAGCACCACCCCGCGGCCGCCGCCATATTCGTGCAGTGCATCGTGTCGCCGCTCCTGGGCGGCGCGCCGGACCAGGCGGTGGTGGACGAGAACGTCGCCAAGCTGCGGAAGGTGCTGGAGGTGTACGAGGCGCGGCTGTCGGCGTCGAGGTACCTCGCCGGGGACGACATCAGCCTCGCCGACCTCAGCCACTTCCCGATCATGCGCTACTTCATGCAGACGGAGTACGCGTCGCTGGTGGAGGAGCTCCCGCGCGTGAACGCGTGGTGGGAGGGGCTCAAGGCCAGGCCCGCGGCGAGGAAGGTGGCGGAGTTCATGCCGCCGGACCTTGGGCTTGGAAAGAAGGCAGAGCAGTGATGTCAACTGACTACGCCGGACTGCCGGCCACGATCATCGATCGAGCAGGGCACGTAATCACCGGTTTTGCATTGTACCGCTTTGAAGACTTTTTGTCTCGCGCATGAATAAAATGCAAGATATCCGTTTCAAGATAATTGAAGTTCTACTTCCTAAATCAAAGTTCATTAAATTCAACTAAGTTTATATAAACATATATCAATATCAAATTTGCTCCTTTAGATTTATTATAAAATATATATTTTCGGAAGTTGATAATGATATACACTTGACATTCCCTACGGCCGTTTTCGCGCTAACGCTCTGTGCCTCACCACATCACCTTTGAAAGCCGTTCGTTCCCGATAGGAGCCGCACGAACGTGGTGGTTTTATACCCCCACCTTCCCTCACCCCACTCGCCTGAGTCGTCCCGGTCTTCACATTTCCCTCGCTCCCTTTCCGTCTTCTCATCTGCCCGGTGATTCGTACACCGCACTTGCCAACGACGGCTTCACGGATGATGTTGCAGGCCATCAACGACCTCGCCACTGACGACTCTGCCTGATGACCCCGATGACCGCGCTCCGGCTACGGCACCCATAGTCGACCACGCCCCCAGTGACGGCACTGCCGGTTACCGCGCCCTCGGCGACCGCACTTCCGGCTACCATGCCCCGTCGTCCGTGCATCGTCTTGCGTCCCACCGTCAACCGAGTTCCACCTACCTACGACGACTGTTGTGCCAGCAGCGCGATGGATGGTGCATCAGGTGGATCCCAAACTTTTTTTTTTTCGAAAAAACTTCCAATCTATTCATCTTCAATCATGGCAGTACAACGAATACCGTAAATAAAAATTACATCCGAATCGTAGACCACCTAGAACGACTACAAGCACCGGTGAGCCAAGGCGCGCTGTCATCACCCTCCATCGCCGAGCCGGGCACAACATGTTATAGTAGACGGTCGGGAAGTCGCCGCTTAAGCCCTCATAGGACCAACACCCCGTAACAGCAACCGTCGCCGATGAAAAATAACGAGATCGGAAGGATCCAAACCAAAGACACACGAACATAGATTTAACAACGACGAGATCCGAGCAAATCTACCAAAGATAGATCTGTCGAAGACACAGCTCACACGCCCACTAACGATGCTAGAAGCACCACCGAACGGGGCTAGGCGGGAAGACCTTTATTCCATCTTCGAGAGAGCCGCCGCCTCGCCTTCCCGAGTAGGACACAAACCCTAACAAGATTGAAAAAAACGACTAAAAACGGAGCCCTCCCGCCGGCCCTTGCCAGGATCCACCGCGCCTCCATGGCCCTAGGGCCACCGGAGACGAGGCAGACCTGCCCCGGCGCCGGCGAGAGGCACAAACCCTAACTTTCTTTCTTGAAAGAGGAGGAGGAGGTGGATCCCAATCCAACCCCTTCTCTTGTCACGACGCAGCGTAGGGGAGAGCATGATGCTGCGGTGGCTCTTAGGCCAATTTCACCGCACGACCCTATCATGTCCGTCCCCATCCGTTTGAGGTAAAAGGGACAAATGAGACGGCCCAGCGCGCGACAGCCCGGACCCATCTTGTACGTTTTGTGTCCGGGCCGACCCATTTCGAGCGCAAACTTGCGCCGGTTTTGGGTCGTGGCGGACACCAAACGGACGCGCGCCTCGTCCGCGTCGGGGCCGCGTGGCAGGCGGCCACCTACCTCCCACCCGCCTACATCAATGCGCACGGGCGGGTGGCCCCTCCTGTCATCCACACATCGAAGGGTCGCCGTCTTAAGTAGAAACCGTGGACCGGTCGTCGTCCACACTGCCCCACGCCACCCCACGGCCTCCTCGTAACCCGACAGCCCCACGCCCCAAACCCTAGCCAAGAACTCGTCGGCCCGCCGCCCGCAGCCATGGGGCTCTGGAACTACGGCCGCAAAGGCAAGCACGACCGCGAGGCTGGCTCGCCGTATGCCGCCGTGGCTCGGTGAAGGAGGAGCCGCTCGCCATCGCCGCCACGCCGCCCCCTCGCCGCCGTGTTCTCCATCGCTTCGCTGCCCGCCGGGCGAAGCGCGACCGCACTACATCCGCTGTCGGTAAGCCGCCGTTATTGGGAGACGAGGACGCCGATCCTCGAGCGACGCCACCTCCCCAACAATCGCACCTGCCGGCCGATCACGTGCCGATCCCGCCGTCCCGGTGATCGCCGTCGCGCGCCGCCAGGAGATCGAGCGCCGCCGCCGTCTCCTCCCGGACGACCTCTACTACGACCCCAGGTACTCCCCCGACTCGCCATTGTGGGACACCTGGTTCCGCGATGAGCACGACACGCGGAGGGCGTCCTACTTCATCGGCACGTTGACGGGGCCACGGCGGCCACGCCCAGAGCGCCGAGCAGCTGCTCCCCAGGAGCGCGGGCGTAGGCTGGTGCGCGGCCTCACGCCCACGCCGTCGCCTTCGCCATCTCCATCGCCACCACCACCTCCTCGCATGACGGCGGAGGAGGAGGCCCGTCTCGTGCAGCGTGTCATGGAGGACTCCATGGGCACGCACGGCGAGCGGCAATGGGACGGCTTGGAGGAGGCCATGGCACTGTCTGCCGCCGCCGATGTGGCCTTCCCGGAGCTGCAGATGGCGGCCTTGACGGAGGAGAGGAGGGAGGACGCCATGGAGGAGGAGCCGTCGGCCGCCTTCTAGCAGCTACTGGGATCGGGTGGGCTCGGTCCTGCATCGCCCGGAGATGGCCGCGGCGTGGCGTGAATCGGCGCGCCACTCCGCCGCAGCCACCGGAGCGGGAGGCGCCGCCACGGGAGGAGGTGGTGCAGCACCTCCGCCGCCCAGCCCGCCTCGTCTACCACGCACCGCCGCCCACTGTGGACGCCGCCGACTACGCCAACCTCTTCAATGACGACGATTTACGACACGGCGGCCATCAAGAGGGCTACGACAACGGCAACGACGGGCATGGATGTGAGCGCGTCGGCGCTAATTTTTTTATTTTTTTATGTTTAATTATTAATGTGACGAAACTGGGCCGTTTAGGCCATGGAACCCCCCTAACTAAGTTTTATCTTTATTAAACTGCGTTTATTTACCTTTTTAGTCATTTTTTTATGTTTTCTTTTTTTATTGCTTTCCTGACACGGACGTGATTTGGGGTGCGGCCGCGCGGTGGGCGCACGCACGACCCACCGGACACAGCCGGACACGGGCGAACCCATCTGCACCCCAAAGGGACAAAATCCGGCCAATCCGGACGTCCGTTTGGGGTCGTGCGGTGGAGTTGGCCTTAGCGACGAGAAGTTGGGAGCCAGAGCCACTGCTTTGTTGATGCAGGTGGACTTCTGGTCCCCTCGGCCTCCTACATCATCTCCAAGCCCCTCCCAACGAGACGTCCTATAGGTCCAAGGTATGGTCTCCTGTCGTTCCTCCAACCCCCCCCCCCCCCCTTTGAAAACACCCCTCCATATATTAATTAATTAAAACATCATTACAATTGTTCATAACAGCAGGCGCCACACAGGGCGAAAAAATATTAAAAAGAAAACCATCACATCTATTATCAAAACTAAATTTAGCAATCTCATGCTGAGGGAGTCCTGGATTAGGGGGTGTCCGGATAGCCGAACTATCACCGTTGGCCGGACTCCTGGACTATGAAGATACAAGATTGAAGACTTCATCCCGTGTCCGAATGGGACTTTCCTTGGCGTGGAAGGCAAGCTTGGCGACACGGATATGTAGATCTCCTACCATTGTAACCGACTGTAACCCTAACCCTATCCGTGTCTATATAAACCGGAGGGTTTTAGTCCATAGGACTAACAACAATCATACCATAGGCTAGCTTCTAGGTTTAGCCTCTCGATCTCGTGGTAGATTCACTCTTGTACTACCCATATCATCAATATTAATCAAGCAGGAGTAGGATTTTACCTCCATCGAGAGGGCCCGAACTGGTAAAAACATCGTGTCCCTTGTCTCCTGTTACCATTGCCTAGACGCACAGTTCGAGACCCCCTACCCGAGATCCGCCGGTTTTGACACCGACATTGGTGCTTTCATTGAGAGTTCCTCCGTCGTCGCTGTCGGGAAGGATGCCTCATCCCGCCTTTAAAGACGGCACTGCTGTTAAAGGAGCTTTGGCCACCGGCCAAACTCTCCGCTAGGCGGTTTTCTTATGACCGCTGTTCGTCGCCGCTACGACGATGACTTCTCGGGTCATCGAAAGCAATCTTCACGTTAACTCGAACTCGCCGAAAGCGCTTAGATCCGATGGAGCTCCCTTCCTTAAACGAGCTCTTGGATCGCGCCGCGCTCGGGAGTCGCCATGATCACGATCGATTGGACCTAAAACCGATTTGAGAGAGATCAACTCTCCCCGGGCTACCCACCACGTTGTTGTGGTAGAGGAACAATACGACGACTCTTCTCCTACCTTAAGGACTAGCTATGCCCGGATTCCTGACCCCTCCATGCCGGATTCCCGCGGAGGGGAGGACACCACTCAAGCCGTGAACTTAAAGTCAGGCAGCGGGCTAGATTCATTGGACAACCTCCAAGAACCCAAGCTTCCAAGTTCGAAACTTCAATTGACCCTCGAATCTTAGATCGGACGGGTTCGAATTTAATTCCACCCGCCCACCCAAACATAAGCGATCTATCCCAAACCCGCAAAAGCCCAAAGTGAAACAAGACATCATTATCGGGCCGATTCTCCGGTTATGGACAGGATAAAGGATTGCCACGAGGAGGACGCAATCTCATTCTTCTCGCAATAATTGCACGGACAAGGGAATCCTAAACGCCATAAGTCGTCGTGAAATTACACGCCACTGACTTGGCGTCCATAGTACGAAAGTATCGCGATGGGGAGCGCCTGGAAAACCGAAATCAAATTTTGGGATAATCCAGCCCCGAATACGACCCTAGTCCGAAATAAAAGGGTGCATCATCACCAGGCACCTGGGTTACATACCAAAAAGCAAAAAACCCCCGAAGGGCATGGAACCGATCGAGGGATGGCTCAATGGACCCCTGCAAAATTCATAGCACAGAGGGCGCCACTCCAACTCATAGCCTTAGAGCATGTTGGATACTACGGCAGGTGGCCAAAAGTGGCGAAGAGCTTTAGCTCCAGAGCACCAGCCCAACAATACCAGTACGGTATTAACAGTCTTCGAGACTTTCGCATCAAATAATATGCGGAAACGAACACTCCGCAGCCTTGCCGAAGTCTACCAGATAGCAACAATAAATCCATGGAGTGACACGGCCATTACCTTTAACGCCAAGGATTTAACCTAAATCCCAACAGCCCGAGCACCACCGCATTGGTCCTCGGTCCAATAGTGGATGGCTTTCGCTTACCAAGGTACTCATGGACGGCGGCAGCGGATTAAACCTCATATACGAGGAAACCCTTCAAAAAGGAAATAGACTGGAGCCGATTGAGCAAAGCAGCACAACCTTTAGAGGAATAATCCCACGGGAAGCATGTTGTACAGAAAGATCACACCGATGTGGTGTTCGCATGCCGACAATTATAGGTCCGAGGAGGTCACATTCCAAGTGGCTCCGCTCAGCAGCGGATACCACGCCTATTAGGGCGAGAGGCATTCACAATTTTTCAAGCTATACCCGTTACGGGTACATGATGCTCAAAATGCCCGACCCAACGGAATTATCACTCGCTAGTGACCGGACATAGCGCTCGCTACCGAAAATAAAACAGCCGACTTGCCCTTGAGGCACTATCCAAGCCCTAGCGGCAGAGGAGCTCATCACACAAGGCCCACGGTGAACAGGACGATGTGATACTCGATAAGAGATCCATGTCCACCTCTTTTAAACCGCAGATGAAATAGTCCAATTCCAAGTCCATCCAACGGACCCTACAAAACGGCCTCCATCGGGCACAATTAAACCCGATGTGGACGCCAGACTACGAGAATTCCTACGCTAAAATTGGGACATTTTTTCCGGCACCCTTCGACATGCCAGAATCCCACACCGACCGGCCGAAAGCACAGCCTAAATATCCTAAAAGGATTCAAGCCACCAAACAAGCTCTTGGCGTTTCTCCGAACCCAAGAGACAAGCCATGGAGAGGAGCTAGCTAAACTATTGGAGGCCGGATTCATCGAGACATTAAACATCCGGACTGGCTAGCAAACCCGGTAATGGTACCAAAGAAGGACAAACTCGGCGCCTATGTGTCAATTTTAAGGACCTTAACAAGGCTTGCCTAAAGGATCCTTCCTCCCCGCATCGATCAAATTATCGACGCTACCGCAGGACACGATTCATTGTGTTTCCTCGACGCATACTCCGGCTACCACCAAATTAAGATGGCAGAGCTGCACCAAGCCGCAACGACATTCATCACTCCATACGGCCCATTATGCTTCAACACAATGCCCTTTGGGCTCAAAAACGCCGGCGCAACATATCAACGCATGATTCGTACATGTCCGCAAACCAGATCGGAAAAAAGTGGAGGCATACGAGACGATGTGGTCACAAATCCAAGCATGTCGAAACCCTAGTCGACAACTTGAGGCTCACATTTGATAATCTCCAACATATGACATCAAGCTCAACTCGAAAATGCATTTTCGCGCATCACCGGAAAGCTCTTAGGCTTCATTGTATCCGTAGAGGAATTGAAGCAAACCCAGCCAAGATCCGAGCTCTGTCACAATTGGATATCCCCAAAGACCTCAAACAAATACAAAATTGATCGATGCGTGGCGGCTCTAAGCCGCTTTATCTCCCGCTTAGGAGAAAAGGCATTACCCTTTATCGCCTCCTCCCAAGACCGAACACTTCGAGTGGGACGGATGTCGCCACGGCTGGACTCAAGAAATCAAAGCCATATTGGCAACAACCGTCTGTCCGCGCCCAACATGGGCGAACCAATGCTATTATACATCGCAGCAACCCATCAAGTTGTAAGCGCGGTGCTCATTGTCGAACGAGAAACGGACGGACACAAGTTCCTCTCCAAAACCAGTTTACTACGTGTCCACCGTCCTAACTCCATGCAAGTCACGGCACCAAGATTATCAAAAGATAGCATACGCGGTGTTCATGGCACCCGAAGCTGCGACACTACTTCCAAGAGTGTTCGATAACAGTAGCCTCCGAAGTACCTCTTAATGACATTATAAACAACTGCGACGCCATTGAGATCCTCCCGTTCATGGCACCCCGGAAGCTGCGACACTACTTCCAAGATTGCTAAATGGGCCATTGAGATCCTCCCGTTCGACATAACCTACAAGCCACGGCGAGCTATTAAGTCGCAAGTTTTGGCTGACTTCATCGCCGAATGGATCAAGCCGAACTCCCTAAAGAGTACGACGATATTCCAACCGGATCATGCACTTCGACGGCTCCAAAATGTTGGTCGGTTCGGGGGCTGGCGCCGCTCGACGTCCCCAACCAAGATACAGTCCAATACGCATTTCAAATAATGTACACGGACTCCAACAACGCAGCCGAATACGAGGCCCTTCTACATGGTCTCCGGATGGCGTCTCCATGGGCATTCAACGCCTAGAGGTGCGCGATTCAACCTCGCGATATCCCAAATAAATGGGGACTTTGATGCTAAGGATCCGAAAATGGCAGCTTATCGCAATGTCGTCCTAAAAATGTCAGCTCGGTTTGAGGGGCTCAAATTTCACTATATAGCCCGGGATAACAACCAGGCAGCAGACGTGTTGGCACGCATTGGCGCAAAGCACGATGCCGTCCCCCCCAACATCTTCCTAGAGAGGCTTTTCAAGCCATCCGTACTATGGGAGGGAGAGTCCGGAAAATAACACCCCGGACCCAACCACACTGCCCCACACCGAACATTCCGACATAATTGGTGGTCCCGCCAACGAAATAACACCTTCAGCCCACGCAATAATGGCAGTCATCGCCCCGTGGATAGAACCATTCCTAGCCTACCTAACTAGGCATGAACTTCCCGAGGACCAAAACGAGGCCCGCTGCATAGTGCGGCGGTCTAAAGCCTATAAGGTCCATGAGGGAGAGCTTTATAAGAAAAGCACAACCGGAGTCCTTCAAAGGTGTATCTCCGAAGAGGAAGGGCGGAATCTCCTGGCTGAAATTCATGCCGGACTCGGTGGGCACCATGCCGCAGCCCGGGCCCTTGTAGGCAAGGCCTTCCGTACAAGATTTTATTGGTTGACGGCCCGGGCAGATGCTCGGGACTTAGTCCAACGATGCGTCGGATGTCAGCTCTTTGCTAATCAAAGCCACATGCCACCCACCGCCCTCAAAACTATACCCATCACCGCCCTTCGCAAACCGGGGCTTGACATGGTTGGACCCTTAAAGGAGGAACCCACAAGCAAAAATACCTATTGGTCATGGTGGATAAATTCACCAAATGGATAGAGGCCAAGCTCAGAAGATGGCGAATCCGGACCGTGATAGACTTCATATCGGGGTAGTACACCGCTACGGGCGTCCCCATAGCATCATCACCGATAACGACCACTAACTTCACAGCCGACGAGGTCAAACTCGTGCAAAACATGGGCATCAAGCTTGACTACGCTTCGCCTATCACCCCCAAACTAACGGTCAAGTCGAGCGAGCAAACGGTCTAATCATGAGCGGCATTAAACCCGGACTAGTGCGGTCCTCAAGGAATCTAACACGACTTGTGTAGAGGAGCTTGACTCAGACTGGGGCTGCGGACCACGCCAAATCGCACTACCGGATTCACACCATTTTTATGGTATACGGCGCAGAGGCAGTTTGCCTGCGACATAATTCATTACTCACCTCACGTGCGCATGTACGAAGAAAGAGAAGCCGAGCTCGATCGGCAGGACGGCTTGGACGCCTTGGAGGAGGAGCGTGACATGGCAAAAGCTCGCTCAGATTCTATCAACAAAGCAGCTCAAGATATCAAAGCAGGAAGTACGGGCCAAAGCTTACAATGTTGGCGAACTAGTTCTACGCTGCCGGACAAGAAAAAGGACAAACTCAAGCCCAAATGGGAGGGTCCTTCATCATCGACCAAGTCCCGACCGGCGGAGCGCACCGTCTGCTAAACGCATCGGATAACCGACTCGAGTCGAACCCATGGAACGCAGCCCGCCTCCGAAGATTCTACGCCTAGCGCCGGATTCGAGTTCGTCTCCTTCCTCCGCCTATATTTTATACTTTAAGCTGTCTTTTATTTCTCTCCTTCTCCTCCTTTTTCCAAAGCCGTTAAAGGCTCGCTTATGCATTGTTCAAGACATACTTGGCGACTATCCGCTCATTATATTCGGGGCTTCTTTAATGAAGCTTATTTATACGGGCTTTATGCCCAACACATGTGTCACACTTCCGCATGTACCTTTTATTCACCATTATATGCATCGATATGACTTAAGTTTTGGCCAAGCTGGGTTGCTCGGCTCATGTGCTTACCCCACGCTCCCGATTGTTCGGCTAGGTGGTAAATGGAGCACCTCACGATTGTTACCGCCAGTCAGCCGGACGTACCTCAGACCGGGTGAAGCCGAAAGCTTATGCTCTTAAGGGAATATTCGTCGGTGAACTAAAATACGATTTTTTAATTTTCACTTATCTGCCCCCAGATGCTTTTCTGCTTTTTTCGCAGTCCGGACATGCACTTTAGGGCATGCCTCCCAGGGAAAGGAACCCCTAACGGAACTACTCTCCCTAGAAGATGTTTCTTACTAACCATGTAATATAACATAACTAGTTGGACACTTGTCTGATAAAGCACTCATGACCCCTACGCCTGGTCTCCACGCATGCCCCAGTTTTTACATAACCGCGAGGGTATTCGGACACAATCCGGACTATTGGGTCCCGAGATTAAAGCGAAAAGGTCCGCTACGACAAACGATCTACAATCCGGCTAGAAGGCATTTTACATGTCATTTTAAATTACATAGTCAAATTGACTGATTGTATTCCTCTTCAATGCCATCTAATAGGCTGTCTAGTTTATAGTCCTGCTGGGAATACTTTGCGGCCAACTCTACTTGGCCGTAAACTAAGCTCACAGGGATCTCCTTCCCGTCGGGCCCCACAGGTCCGACCTCGGCCATGTGGTTTGTGTCAGGACCCCGATTCCAAGTCACATCGATCTAGCCGGTAACACCTCATATCACTTTGCGGCCTCACGCACGGTATTCCCACGGTGTCGCCTTACCATGGCCCGGGACCGTTTGGCGCCTTTTGGCTCACGATATGATAGTGTCGCTAGCATCCATATGACAGAGAACCCGGGCCGACATGGCTAGTCGTGAACCCAAAGCGGCACTAACCCATGGGAACAGGCATACATGAATCACATCGAGCATGTCGGTTGACAAAGATGTGAATCCGGGCTGTAGCACTAGGCTAACAGACTCGGGAACCCGGCTGTAGCAGGCTAGGCAGGACTCCGGATATCACCGTGACATTTCCCAAGGGATGACATACGTGAACAAGTGAAACACATGTCGCCAATCAAGTGTCCCGAAAGAGTCTTTGGGCTAGCAGTGACTCGTGAACCGGGCTGTAGCGGACTACTATGGCTCAAGGAAGCACTAGACTACATTTTCCCATATAAGAGGCTGCCAAGGATAAACAACTAGATTGTCGGATCCTACACATACCAAGCATTTCAAACATACACACAATATGCTCAATATGTGTAAATACAACATGGCATCACAACATAACTCTACGACTCAAATATTTATTCATTAGGCTCCGAGGAGCGAGATATTACAAACATTCAGAGCATACAAGTCAAAGCACATGCGGAAGCTTAACATGTCTGAGTACAGATAACTATAAATGAAAAAGGCTTAGAAGCCGGACTATCTACCAGATCCTGCCGAGGGCACAAGATAGTAGCTGAGGTAACAAGCTAAACATCGAAGTCCATGTGGTACTACTAGCGAGACTGAAGTCTCTCTACAAAACATAAAATAGGCAAACGTGAGTACAAATGTACTTAGCAAGAATTACATCAGAACTAACTACATATGCATCATTATCAGCAAAGGGGGTGGTGGAGTTTAACTGCAGCAAGCCAGCTTTGACTCGGTGGCTATCCTGAACTACGATCGCAAGTAACTCTTTTGAGGTGGCATACACGAGTCCACATATTCACCATATCAATACACCACTATGGATCCGCCCTGCCTCCCTACGAGAACGCCATCCATAGCACTCACGCTTATCTTGCGATTTTAGAGTATCCACTTTCACTTGTCTATGAACTGCACAGCAACCGAAGTCCTTTACCATGACACGGCTATTCAATAGATAATGTTAACCTGCGGGGTGTACTTCTTCACACGCCTCGCCACTTACCGCCATGTACACCCCATGTATCTCGGCAACCTTCAAGCGGAAGCTTTGGCGAGGAGTCGACCACGACCGACTAACCACACAAGTCTCTAGTCCAGGTTTATCGCATATTCGGGTTCCATTCGCAAGGAGATCCGCCGGGTGTCGCCACGGCCCCAAACGATGTGTGGGGTTCCCAAGCCCACCTCGACGGGTGGTTCTACGCTGGTACACCATGCCACGGTGCCTAGTCTGTCCCAAGCCCACCTGCATCGGGTGCCACTTGGTAGACTACTAACACTACCTACAAACACCGTAAACTAGTTGCAACTCCCGGACAGAGATCATGTTGATTAATAAGTCGAGAGGGGTCGAGTTACGGAACCCAATGTGTGGTAGTAACTGCTCATGTATCACAAACACATAACTCAGTTCGAGGACGGTTTCAATGAGACAACCCACCATGTACTCCTACATGGCCTCTCACCGCTACCTTTACCAAATCGTGTTCACACACTTAGCTCCCAACAAGAGGACATGTTCACACACCTCCAATTCATCCCCGATGAATCGACCGACTCAACTCTAAGCAAGAGTGCATGACAAACAAGCATGAATGAGTAGGCACATCAGGCTCAAACAACTCCTACTCATGCTAGTGGGTTTCATCTATTTACTGTGGCAATGACAGGTCATGCAGAGGATAAAGGGGTTCAACTACCGCAGCATGTAACAGTTGAAACGGTGTTGTCCTAATGCAGTAAAAGAGAGCAGGAGCGAGAGACTGGGATTGTATCGGAATGAGCAAGGGGGTTTTGCTTGGCTGGCACTTCTGAAGATAATATAGCTCTTCATCGGTGTCATCAAACTCATCGTCGGAAGCCGTCTATCGAGAGGGGACAGATACCGGCAACAGAGAAATAAACATAATCAATGCAATGCACAATGTGATGCATGATCATGACATGGCAATATGTTGTGATTTAGTCTAATGCAACTATCAACAAGTTAAATGGAGCTGGTTTGAACACTAGGTTCAAATTCAAACTCCATGTAAGGCATTTCAAATGCCATTTATTCAAATTGTCTTATGCAGCAACTTTAGGTTGTTCAAACATGCATGAAAAAGGTACAGATGGATAGATTGCATTTTTCTGATAATTTTTCATATATAAATTATTTCATTTGGAGTTACGGTTGATTTTCTATGATTTTTAGAAGTTTTGGTTATTTTCTGGAATTTCCTGTATAAGAAAAACTCCAGTAATTAGTTATTGCGTCAGCATGATGTCGTGGTCACGTCAGCAGGTCAAAGGCGCGGTCCAGGTCAACCCTGAGCTATGGGTCCCGCCTGTCAGTAGTAAGTTAACTAACTAAATTTAGTTAGCGTTAAACTAATACTAATCTAGTTTAGTTAGTGGCCTGGGGCCCACGCGTTAGTGACCCAGGGGGTCAAACTGGGCCCACCCGGTCAATGGTCAGCGGGGTCAAACCCACCGGCGTCGAGTCGCCGGCGAGGTCGAGACGACGGAGAGCGCTTAAACGCTGCCCGCCACGGTTTGATGCGCGGTGGGTGCTACGGGTCGGGAGTGAGCGCGCCCAACGGTGCCATCGGCTGGTCGCGGGTGGTTGAATCGTCGACGGCGTCGAGCTGGGCGGCGGTGGCGCTCGGGCACATGCGGGAAGTGGTGCTTGGGTGTGCAAACGAGCACGGTGAGGCATTAGGGAGACTCTGCGCGCGGCGGTGAGTACGTTGGACGCACGACCGGGACCAAATGGTCACCCGAGCGTCACCGGCGACGAGCGCAGGCGGAGGTGAGCTTCGGCATCGATGGCGAAGGCGGCTATGGGGCGAAAATGACATGGGGAAGAGAGGGGAAAAGCGACAAAGCTCACAGGGAGTTCGGCGACGGTCTCAGCGGGCTCGGGAGGCACGGACGGCGGCGAATCAACGGTCGCGGTCGTCGGGGCAGAGGTTGATGACGACGGCGATGGCGACGTTCTAGGGCCTCCCGGGATGCGTGGCTCGGTGGAAAGGAAGAGGGGGTCGAGGCGGAGCCTCTGGGCGCAACGACGAGGCGAGGCAATGGTTGTGGCCACGGCGGTGCTCGTTGGTGGCGACGGCTGCGCTCGGGTTCGGGAGAGAGAGGGAGAGAGACGAGGCAGGGAGAGAGGGGAGCGGTCGAGGGGGTCCAAGGGTTCGCGGGCGCCCCTGGCGCCGAGGAAGCGGCGGGAAGCGAGGAGGTGGCGGGCGCGTGGCCAAGACGGCGCGCCACACGCCTCGGCCCCATCTTGGCGAGAGGTGGGAGATGACTGGCAGGCCAAGATGGGCTGGGCTGCACACAGTGAGGCCTGTGGGCGCCCAGTTAGTGGCCCAGGTAGGCGTTCTCTCTCTCTTTTCTAAATTGTTTCTGTTTTCTATTTTTCTGCAACTGTTGGGCTTTATTAAAAATACTATAACGTTTCCAGAAATTCTGAAAATAATTATGTGGCTAGAACTAAAATATACCAAACCACATAAAATGTTCCAGAATTATTGGACATATATTAATTATATATAAAATATATATCCAATGCAAATAGTTATTGAATTAATTCAAATGGCCAGAATAAATACTTCTGTGACTCCAAAAATATTGGTTTGAATTTCACCTCATGCCAATATTTTCACAGAGTAACATGAACATTTTCCTGGACTCATTTGATGAGATTTAAATGTTGGTTATTTTTAGGGGTTTTCTGAGGCTTTGAAAATTCCTCAATTCAAATTTCATTTGAATTTAAACATGATGCACACATGGAAGCTGGCATAGGCTAGACCAGGATTAGGGATGTGACAGTTTGGGTCCGCCTTCGTGTACCGCGTCTTCACCATGGCCCAGGCCTCCCTGGCGCCTTGACGACAGGCCGATATCTTCCATAGTCGGAAGCGCCGCCATGCTCCTGAAGCTTCTCCGCAAGCTCTCCAAGGCCTTCGGCAGGGAGATAGATGGCCACAAGGCCTGGAACGCTTTTCATCACCGTCGAACTCGCTCGATGCAGCTTGCAATTGCTCGGGAAGAAGGTCACCCAGAATCGGGCATTTCCTCGCAGGACGACCCGTGAGCATACCTACGACATAACTCATTTAATAGACTTCCTTGCCGAACTCTTTTTCAAAGTTCGCCAAGCACTTACTATAAATGCCGCGACGAAGTCGCCGATTCTCCTTCACGGAGTCGCATACCGGGCACGAACATCCTTAGTTCCTCACCCACTGGGTGTTGGCATCTTGAGATTATTTTCTCTTGCCTCACCCTTGTAGGCACATTCTCGCCGCCTTCAACCGGCGCAAGAGCTATTGCTTGTCCGGATCTAGTCCGACGCCATCTGCAGATATTGTCGTGTTTACACACACGCCTCACTTCACAAACTACTTACTTTTGAAGCATATATTACCGAGGGGTCTCTGGGCTCCCCTCAGAGCGGCTAGTGCAGCCTCAAGTTGGGCCTTGCATTCTTCAAGCTCCGGGTCACGGGTATTCTTTTTGTAAGATCTCAGATAACAAATGATCCTTAAATAAGTTATTCTAATTATTTTAAGTCTCGGGGCTCTTGACATATATAACCGCCAAATTTTCTCACCCATATGTCCTTTACATACTGCTCCGTGGCTCGCTAGACCATCTTGAGCGGCACGGAGGTGCGATCTCCCAATTGAAGGCATTCAATGCCTCTTGGGAGAAACATGCGCCACGAAGAACCTGTCCGTGGCGCCTGTGATTCATGGCACTTCCACCTCGGATTTGGTGGCGGACAATCTGTCGGCATCCTCTCGTCGGAGGAGCATCCGACGACACCTCGTGCTCGCCTCCGCTTCGACCCGGCTTTGGAGCCCGGGGGCGGAGGCTCGATTAACAACCTCTCCGGACATAGTCCGCGAGCGCTTTTTCCGAAAAGAGCACCAGCGTTAGTACGCCTTCCAGAATCAATCACGGGAATATGGTGACGCGCCATACCGTTGCGGCGGCGTTCGATCCGGACCGCACTTTTTTTACTCAAGGGCCGTGCTGCCCCTTGTTGGCTAGCCGCTGGCTCGGCCTCCCGCCTCAAGGCACCTCTCGCTAAACACGATTGGTATATGGTGATCAAAAACAAGCTCGGATGGGTCGTTATCAGATTATTGGGACCTCGGTCTCAGTTACCTGTGAGGCTGGGAGTATTCCGGGGTAATCGACCGTAATGGCAGCCAAGGCATTATCGATGCTTAGTTGTTGAAATACCCATCAATCAGCTCCACCAATATGTCCGGATCCTCTTGGGAGGCCGGATCGAGGAGCCGTTCTGGATCCTCGGGTTGTGGAGGCGGGTTGTGTATGTCTTTTACGGCCTGGTGCAGTTCCTGCGTCAAAATCACAAAATGAGATACCTAACCATGGGAATACGGATCAGATGTGCAAAAAAGAAATGTCCGCTACCCAGCTTCGAGGATTGTTCATAGAAAATCCGCTCAATGGACCGACGCGAGAAAATCCTCCTCTTCTCCCTTGTACAGCGGACAAGATCTTCACCAGATCGGTGACCGATCCCGCCCCTCACGGCCATGACGGGTGGCATCGCCCTCCCGCTGAAATCCCACATGGGTGGCCCCTATATCGAGCGGCCGCACTTCGTGATAATACGCGTGGTCATGACACCGATCATGGTCATCCGTAATGAGCTAACAATCTTATTCGCTCATCGTAAAGGACGCCCCGCTGCCTTCCTCCGAGCTCATGGGCGCCAACTCAGCGCGTTTCTTCAAAGGAGCATTGCTGAACTCCGGGAGACCGATCCGAACAGGATCCGGCAGTGCGACGTCTTCTATATAAAACCATTCCAAAGGTCAGTCTTCGGACGCCTTCTTCGAGGTTCCGGATAGATATCCGGTCCGGCGATGCGCCATAGCTCGGCTCCGCCCACTTGATATATTGACCCCTCATGAGAACGGAGTACAAGGCAGAATAATCTCTTCCACAGCGCAAAATGAGCCTCGACGCCCAAGAACAGTTCGCAAAGGGCCACGGAGCCCGCGATGTGCAAAATGGAGGCAAAGCGAAGGTGGTGTAACTGGAGGCCAGAGAACTCCAAGAGCCCCGGAGAAATGGATGAATTGGAAATTGAGTCCTCTTACTAGATAAGAGACAAAGCATACCCGCCTCCTTTGAGGGATCGGGACACTCTCCGCTTGCTTTCCGCCCTTAGAGGTGGCGAGTCCGCTCGAACCGGAACCATGAAGGCCAAGGAAGAAATCCCTTGGTTTGGAGTGTCACTAGCTCGCTATGCGGGTGAGCATCTCTCCCAATTTCTGTGTGAGGGCTGGGAGCGCGAGAGGAGGAACGCGCCGACCGTCCATGATGGAATGGATTTTTGTCGAGGCGCCCGATGAAAGCTCATGGGGGGGATGGTGTGACTCAGATCTAGGTCCTCGCCCCTTTTATAGGCGGCTCATTTGCGCAGCTAGGGGATAAGTGTAAAATACCCGGCTTTTCGCATTCATTCAAACACGTGGAAGATGGCCATTATTGGGCGTGGAAGCCAAGGAGCGCAGCATTTATCGAAGCCGGACACTATTCGACAAGTATATGGAATTTGGAGAAGAACCCACCTGCAATGCGAAGACACCCACGCTACGGACTCATCTCCGCTGAAGCCTGGTTCAGGGGTTACCGAGGAGTCCTGGATTAGGGGTGTCCGGATAGCGAACTATCATCGCTGGCGGACTCTGGACTATGAAGATACAAGATTGAAGACTTCGCCCCGTGTCCGGATGGGACTTTCCTTGGCGTGGAAGGCAAGCTTGGCGATACGGATATGTAGATCTCCTACCATTGTAACCGACTCTGTGTAACCCTAACCCTATCCGTGTCTATATAAACCGGAGGGTTTTAGTCCGAAGACTAACAACAATCATACCATAGGCTAGCTTCTAGGATTTAGCCTCTCTCGATCTCGTGGTAGATCCACTATTGTACTACCCATATCATCAATATTAATCAAGCAGAGTAGGATTTTACCTCCATCGAGAGGGCCGAACTGGTCAAAACATCGTGTCCCTTGTCTCCTGTTACCATCTGCCTAGACGCACAGTTCGGGACCCCCTACCCGAGATCCGCCGGTTTTGACACCGACACATGCACTACTGAATTGGCCCTTCTATTTATTTTTGACAACTTGAAGTTTCCCAGAAGCCTGATGATAGTAAGTGCTTCCTTCTTGAGGTCAATGAGCGAGAACTTGTCACAACTTTCATTTGCAAGGAAAGAAGCCATGAACGCATAATCAGTTTCCCAAATAATAGGCATGTTAAGGGAAATACCGATTTAAAGCCCAGCTAGGCATGCTCGAAGCTCCGATTTATCCACACCAGAGCATAACCCAATGAAGTCCCAAGATGAGACAATGATATCACCCGTACAGCTCCTGGCCACCACCCCAACGCTCACAACACTTACACTCTCCACAAAACTTGCATCGACATTGATTTTGATGTGGCCAAAAGGACTCACAGCACTTAAACGCTCCTTCCCTTTTCTGTCTAGTCCATAGTTTGTTGTGATGTTGTGCCAATTCAAATTAATTCCAATAGTTTGTGGTGCTAGTCTCCAACCGATATTGCCATGTTCTAAGAATCATTTGCTACTGATAGAACAACTATTTTTTAGACTTAGGGGATGAAATTGGATGGGGGTTCAGTGTAGCTGGTGCTGAAAGGATCGAGATGGACCTAGGGGAGGGGGTGGGGTGAATAGGTAGAATTACAAATTTTAATTGTTACTTAGAAATTTTAGGCAATAATGCTGAATATGGAAGTGAGCCTAACAATTGCAAGAATTCTAAGCAAGATAAGCAACTACAACAAGTGGCAAGGTAAGCAAGCACAATATAATGAAAGTAAAGACTAAGTGACAAGTAACCACAAGTAGGGAGTTAGGGTTAGGGATAACCGCAACTCCGAGAGATGAGGATGTATGCGGATGTTCACTTCCTTGGAGGGAACCTAGTCACCGTTTGAGAAGTGGATGTTACCACGAAGTCTCACCCTATCTCTCTTTGAGACAAGACCACGAAGGCGTTTTTCAACCACTAGTGGTAGACTTTGAGGTGATCTCAAAACCTTCACAAACTTTTCAGGGGTATTCACAATGAACGATTCCTCTCCGAAGAACTCCTACCGCTTAGGAGTCGCCAACCTCCAAGAGTAACACGATCTAGGGGGGAAAGCTCAAGACTTGCTCAAATCACAAATTGCTTCAGTCAAAACAAGGAGATGGAGTAGATCTTTCTTCTAATTGGAACAAATATCAAGGGCTCTCACAAATCTTCTCGGGATCTATGATTTAGTGTGGGAGAGTATGCGAGGGAATATGTTCCCTATGGTAACTGGGTTCATGAGTTATGGTCAACAAACAATACGTGCTACAAGGTACATAGGTCAAAGTTTCATAACTACCTTATCCCACCCAAATCGTTTACCTGTAACGATTCACTACCCCTATGAAAAATCAATTACACCGGAGCGTTTCCGAGGGCGAATCCACTTTGAATTTGATAAAATGTTTGCTTGTGAAGTATGTGTTCGCGTATGATCGATAGATCTACCCATTGTGGATTGGAGATATGAAAAGGAGCACTTGTGTTCTTGGGGAAGATATGAATGCAGTGGTCAACCCTCTCCCGGAGTGGGAGGGGGGTATTTATAGATACCCGAAAATGCGACCATTTAGTACATTAAGTGACCTGCCAGGATGATTTGGATACCTACCCAGATGGTCCGGGCAATGCCCGGACAATCCGGCTAGGGATCCGGATGATCTTGCTGGGTCAACTCGGACCACTGGCACAGAGGTGTCCGGATATCCGGGAGGGAGTCCAGATAAGATTACATAGGCGACAATGCTTAGGTGTGCCCGAATGTCCGGGACGGGATCTGGATGATCCTGCCAAAACCGGATGAATATGCTCTCTATTACGCATCCGGGCATAGCCGGATAAAGAGGATCTCTGACCATGCATCCAGGTAGTGTGTCTGGGCGATGTCTGGACAATCCAGATGGTTACCCGGATGATCCCGGCAATGCCCAGACAATTCAGCTACTAATATGGATAATCCAGCTAAACGGCCAACCTACTGATGCGTACTAGTCCTCTAGCCAAATGATCCGGACCTCTGTCCGGATGATTCAGGCAAAGCCCAGACGATTTGGGAAGTAGTCCGGATGATCAGGCCAGAGGATCATGTGGAGTGTTTTGGCACTTGGGTTTTGGCTAAGATGATTTGTAGGTTCAAGGAAGTATATATGGTACTGGTGCTGTTATACGTGTACAAGTATATGTGTAGGAAGATAGTGACATGAAGATAACTTAAGAAAATCTTGAAAACCCCTTCGATACCCTCTTAATAGTGCGGGGTCCCTATAACTCGAGATTAAATGAAAAAGCCTACGCTTCTTTTCTCATTATCGTCCTGCTTGAGTCACATCTCATTTGATGTGTCCATGATCCCTACACAATTATGCCAAAGAGACTAGTATCCTCTGTATGCAGTTAGCAAATGTAGTTAATCCCCTATATCTATTTTCTCATCAACATCACAATAAGATTGAGGGCATCATTGCACTTTCAGGTGCTCAAATGTTTTATCTTGGTCCATGGCAACTTCCAAGAAAATTTATTCTCTACTCTTGGCCAATTCTGAAAAATGTTTCTAATGGTCACATGGAAAATTTAGGATATTTATTTATCTATAACATGGCAAATCTAAAAATTATTTTAATGTTAACATGACACGTTTTAGGGTTTTTTTCTTCCAAAATCATGGCAATTTTTGAAGCATAGCAAATGTAAATAATATTGCCTTTACTAAAGAAAAAATTGCTCTCTACACAATGTCAAATGTTTGAAAAGTGTTTCTTATTGTCACATGGCAAATTCAAAAGATTTTGTTTTCCAAAGCATGAAAATTTTAGAACTTGTACTTTTTTGACATGGAAAACTTAGGATTTCCCCCCCTGAAATCATGACAAGTTTTGTAAACGTTTCTACTTGTCACATGGCAAATGTAGATTTTTTTTGCTTCCTTCTAAAAAACATGTTGTACACACCTAGCAATTATTCAATACATCATCACAAGTCTTACTAGGTTTCCTACTTTAGAAAGTCACTGCATCTCAATCTTTTAGATTGTTGGCAAATCTAATACCGGACCATGGCAACTCCAATTTCATTAGTAGTGAAATTGTCTACTCCTGCTCATTGTTGTTTCGTGGAAAACTTAGAATTGTCTTGCCATGGTTATATGTTTGTCTAAAGCTCACAAATTGGGTTTTATGAAGTAATCATGTAACATTTTATTCATTTATAATATTCTCCGGTTTAGATGATAACTTGTAGGTGCATCACGACAAATCTACACACATTTTGCCATGATTTTTTTTTGCATCACGACAAGTATTATGTTAGCATCATGACAATTCTACACAATTTTTGTTGTCTTGCCATGATGTGTTTCTAAGCATGATGGCATTTAGTTTGTCTGCATGGTGGTAAATTTAGACAAACGAGTATATATACCATGGCAAATGTTCACACATTTTGCCAAAATGTGTTTTTTCATGACGTCAAGTATTGTGTTTACAACATGGCAAATCCATAAACAATTTTGCCATGAAGTGTCTCTACTCATCATGGCAATTAGTTGCCAGGAAATATGTCGAATTTTCTCTATATTTTTGCCTAATTTCGTTAGTAAATTTGCCATGATATGTATAGTTGCCATGATACAAGTAGAATTTTCTCTGCAATTTGCCATGATCAAGAGAGCTAGTAACTTTTATATGTTTTTACATAGTAGTACATTTTCTTAAATTGGCCATGTAACCATTTTTTTTCTTTTCTTTTACCAATAATTGCCATGATTTTCCACCATACAAAAGTTCCTACATTTGCCATTTGAACATTTACATAAAGAAATCCTAAATTTACCATGATCTTCTGGGGGAACATTTTTAAATTTTTTTTTGCCTTGTTATAAGTACAAAATTTAATTTTCACCGTGAGTCAACAACTAACTCTGTAAATCCAATTCGTAATAATTTATATGAACAAAATTAGGTATTATTATTAGCATTATACTGCAACAAAATTGGCCTATATGAAATTTTTTATTTACAGAGTACCGTAAGAGTCTTGATGTTCTTAAACAACGGTACCATACTACCATCACCCAACTTTTGACTGGACTGCTTTGTATTTTATAATCTTGTTTCTACAGATGGAGTACTTGACGATTTCGCCGATGAGCGAACATGCATTTGCATCGACCATCATTTAACCTAACAGCTCGTGTAGGCCAGAGACCATAATGGAACACAGTGGGGTCAACCCCGGACGCAAGCAGTGACGCCACCATCGGCCTCCAAACGATGAGCAACAGCGCGCCTATTTAATGATGATGAACTCGACTGTGCAGCGCAGTCAATCAAAGAGCAAGCACGCACCCGTCGATCTCCAAGAAGCGGAAGCGGGAGCGAGCAGAGCAAAGGTGCGATGGCGGCGCCGGCGGTGAAGGTGTACGGGTGGGCGATGTCGCCGTTCGTGGCGCGGGCGCTGCTGTGCTTGGAGGAGGCCGGCGTCGAGTACGAGCTCGTCCCCATGAGCCGCGAGGCCGGCGACCACCGCCAGCCGGACTTCCTCGCCAGGAACCCCTTCGGCCAGGTCCCCGTTCTCGAGGACGGCGACCTCACCATCTTCGGTACCCACTTCCATCAATCTCTCTTCTTGTTTTCACTCACTGGGTTGACCAACTCTCAACGGAGGAGAATTTGTACTGATCGTCTGAGGTTCCACGCAGAGTCGCGCGCGGTCGCGAGGCACGTGCTGCGCAAGCACAAGCCGGAGCTGCTGGGCTCCGGCTCGCCGGAGTCGGCGGCGATGGTGGACGTGTGGCTGGAGGTGGAGGCCCACCAGCACCAAACGCCGGCGGGCACCATCGTCATGCAGTGCATCCTCACCCCGTTCCTCGGCTGCAAGCGCAACCAGGCCGCCATCGACGAGAACGTGGGCAAGCTGACGAAGCTGTTCGACGTGTACGAGGCGCGGCTGTCGGCGTCGAGGTACCTCGCCGGGGACGCCCTCAGCCTCGCCGACCTCAGCCACTTCCCGCTCATGCGCTACTTCATGGACACCGAGTACGCGTCGCTGGTGGAGGAGCGCCCGCACGTGAAAGCGTGGTGGGAGGAGCTCAAGGCCAGGCCGGCGGCGAAGAGGGTGACGGAGTTCATGCCGCCAAACTTCGGGTTCGGAAACAAGGCAGAGGACTGATGACAAGAACAAGCACCGACCGAACATGTTGTGTGGTCTGTGCGACCATGGCTCAATGTTTTGGGTTGAACTAGCAAAAAAGCCCGTGCGTTGCAACGGGAAAAAAAATATTAATGTATTTGCTTGTCAAAGAAAAGCTTTAAAGCATTAATCAAGATCTTTCACTTGTCAGACACAAGAAATAGAAATTCTCTTAATAACATCCCAGCTCTATAAGATTAGTAATAACATTTATAACTCATAAATACATTTAATTCAATGACACTTCACTACAATCAAGCACCATTCACAATGTACTTGGGTTGACCGGGTCGAGGAATTGGATGGAAGAGCGCCTTTCGTATCCCACTGACAAGAGCAGGATAAAGATACTCCATCCTTATGCTAATATAATAGGGAAAATTGAGGAGTTCATGTCGTTGATCTGAGCTGCTAACTCTGTTTTCCATTCGATTCCGATTCCCGCTCCATTCTCTCATGTTATTCATCTTGTTCAAACCACATAAAGATTCTATGTTTAATTGTGTATTTGCATCTCGGCTTCTGGTTCTGTTTGCAATAAACAGTACTCCCTCCGTCCGAGAATAGTTGTCCCCATGGCTTTTTTGCAGTTTAGTCCTTAGCGTTTCCCCGACCAAACCCGAGGTCGACCTTCTTCCTCGCTCTCTTCCTCGTTCTCTCCCGACCGAACGCCGCCCCATGCCGCTCCTCTCCACCACCACCCCTCCCATCCCACGCCGCCTGCTCCCCCTCCAGCCGCACGCCACCTCCTCCTCGCCCCCCCCCGCCCCACGCCGCCGCCGCCTTGCTTCCCCATGTCGGGCTGCCGCTTCCTCGTTCCCCACCATGAAGCTTGGATTTTCTTAGTCGATCTGCTGTCCGACGGCGCGGCGGCCAACTAGGAGTTTATCCCCGAGGGCGGCGAGCCGGAGCTGGTATGCAGGCGCAATGGATGCCGCCTCCAGGGTGGAGGAGCCATGGATGCTCAAGGTATCCTGGGTGCCGCCTCCAGGGTGGAGGAGCTCACTAAGGAGCTCGCAGGAGAAAAGGTCTCCTTTTTCCCCCTTCTCCTCCCTTCGTTCTCTTGGAATTTCTTCTTCATCTTCTTGATAGTGCAGTGCAATGCTGATGCGCTCTGAATTTTGTCAAATTTGTGTATGTGTGGACTAGTCTTATTCTGTGGCTTGAGGAATAAAACAAGGAAGATTGACAATGTTCAATCTAATACAACATATTTTTGTACTGAACCGACGTTGGAGCAGCAGCACAAGTTCGATTTGCAATGCACTACTCCAAATCCTGGTCAAGTAGTTGCTGTTGATGTAGTCTGAATTTAGAGTGGAATCCTGCAGTTGATGTAGTCCAGTATGTCAGATTTGATTTAGTCTGAATTTAGAGCTGCGTGTAGTGCCAAACTGGATGATGTAGTGCTCTGAATTTAGAGGTTTATGTAGTGCCAAACTGGATCTAGTGCCAAATTTTGCAGTATGTAAACTCTATTTTGAAATTCAGAGATAATGAAAAGATCAAGCTGAGATTAATACCAGACCAAACTGAATAGTGGAGTACTGCTCACTGAAAACAGTGGAGTATCCACTCAAATTTTTGTATCTCAGTTTAAGTTACTGAATTTGCAAGCAGTGTTCAGAGTAGATTTTTGGTTGAATTACAGTGCTTTCAATCAATTTGCAACATTTGTCACTGTCAGATCATCACAAGCTAGAATTCCATCAAAGTGAGTAATACTTTCACTATCCTAATCTAACATATAAAGCCTCCTAGAGTACCCGCCCATCCAGCGCCATCCCTCGCGCGCTATGAGCTGACTCGTCTGCTTTACCTCGTGTAAAGTTTTGGTCCTTTTCAACTGGCTGTCAAACATCCCACCGCTTGTTTTACTTCACGCCGTGCCTTTCCGCTTGGGTGGATGACGCCTGGCCAGCCATCCGGATGGGTCCATGTTGCGTTGTTCACATCGATTGAGTTTGGGTGAAAAAGGTGGATCGTGTCAGGCGCGGTGAAAAGCCCACTCCTCGCCCCTCCTCTCCTTGAGCCCCACGTCGGCGGTGAAAACCCTAGCCCAATCCTCGCCCCTCCTCTCCTCGAGCCTCGCGCCCCTTCGCCACCAACACAGTGCCGCCTCCTCCCTTCGCGTTTCTCCTCCCCGCGTAGGATCCATGGCGGTATTGGCTCGAGACGGGGAGCGGCCGATCGGGTCGATTGGATCGAGCGGGAGCGGCGGATCTTGGCGTCGGCGGCGGCACGAGAAGAGCGGCGGTGGCGGCGTCGACTGCGAAGAGGTGAAAGGAGCGTGGTGGCGGCGTCGAAGCCGAGAAGAGGCGCCGCCAGCGCGATATCATGGAGGCGGAGCGGCCGCTTGGCTCCGATCCGGGAGGGTACGAGACAGGAAGAGCGACATCATCGCCCACAACGCTGCTGGAGCTGAGCCTCGATGATGGGCGATGACAAGGCCCCGCGATCGCGACAGGAGCTCCTCATCCCCATCTCCGGTGGCGGCGGCGGGGCTCGGTCCCCATGGCGGGGACGACGACCACGGCTTGACAGACCGTCGCCCCCTCCGCCTCGCCGCGCTCTCCTCCTCCAAATGTCGGGACCCGATTCCAAGTCACATCGATCTAGCGGTAACACCTCATATCACTTTGCGGCCTCACGCACGGTATTCCCACGGTGTCGCCTTACCATGGCCGGGACCGTTTGCGTCTTTTGGCTCACGATATGATAGTGTCGCTAGCATCCATATGAATGAGAACCCGGGCCGACATGGCTAGTCGTGAACCCAAAGCGCACTAACCCATGGGGACAGCATACATGAATCACATCGAGCATGTCGGTCATCAACGTATGAATCCGGCCGTAGCACGGGCTAACAGACTCGATAACCCGGTCAGGCAGCTAGGCAGACTCGATGTCACCGCGTGACATTTCCGAAGGACGGAACACGAGAACAAAGTGAAACACATGCCGGCCGATCAAGTGTCCAAAGGTAGATCTTTGGGCTAGCAGGACTCGGTGAACCGAAATAGAAGCGGACTACTATCGCTCAGAAGCACTAGACTACATTTCCCCATATGAGAGGCGCCAAGGATAAATAACTAGATTGTCGGATCCCACACATACCAAGCATTTCAAACATACACACAATATGCTCAATATGTGTAAATACAACATGGCATCACAACATAACTCTACGACTCAAATACAATATGATTTAATTAAAAAATCCAAAAATGATCTAAGAATATATTCATCATTTTTAGCAGAGGTTTCCACCTTAACCAGAAATCATGAACTTTTCTTAGGGACATTTTGGGTTTATTGAAAAATATTTTAATCCATCCTAGTTGAGTTGATTTAATGCTAGGGTTTGGACATCCCCATTTCAAGTTTAAATGAAATTTTAAACATGATGCAGCAACAAGCTATTCCAAGTGCATAGCAAGGCTAGGGACGTGACAACTCACCCCCACTAAACAAGAATCTCGCCCCGAGATTCAAGACGTGAGGTAAGAGGAAAGGGAAGTTACAAACTATC
Organism: Aegilops longissima; assembly: GCA_021605205.1. NCBI lineage: Eukaryota > Viridiplantae > Streptophyta > Magnoliopsida > Poales > Poaceae > Aegilops > Aegilops longissima. The sequence goes on from CM038676.1 coordinate 105,744,129, forward strand.
ACAATCTTCATGGTCTAGGTTGCACTTCATAAGAACCTTGGTTCGATCATCATCTTGTCTCGACGTCTTTGCTTTCGAGATCTTCACTCGACACGACAACAGAAAGAGGGGGAAACCCTACAGGATTTAATCTTCTGGAAGATCGAGCAACTCAAAATCAGTTCATAGAATGAGACGTAAGAGCATCTCTTGAGTTGGGACACCAAACACACATTAGGGATAATGGAAAAGAAACGGATGACGAAGGTTCAAATTGGTAGGCGACCGTTCCACGCTTAAGTGAAATGGTGCATGGTTTCAAAGTAACAAGGAGATGATTGCCATGATTCCATACGGAACACCTTAGGAAAGGTGACTCGTAGAGCTGTGCCCTTAGGTGGCAAAAAGAATTACTTTTGATTCAAGGATCACTGAAACTCTTTAAACCAGCCTAAGGCAAATCTCGAGCGATCGTTTGGAGGAGTTCGGTGGAATGGCATACTCGGACTAGAATGGATGATGTGGACTACCTTGTTGAAGACAACGCGATGAATGATTTTAGTGGCGGAGAAGCTCAAGTAAGAGAGTGAGTCCACTGTTTGAAAAGTTATAGCATAACCGAAGAAACTGAGAGCAATCCCAGTTAGTGCCGATGATAACACCTAGCGCTTGTGCGTGCTCTCAAGAACTTGAGCACTTCCATATTCATCAAGGTATTACCAAAATCCGTGTCAAGGATCCTGGCAACACAACGTACTACCATGATGAATGCCGGTAGAAGATGCAGATGCAAAGGAAGATAACACCTTCTCAGATTTCACCTTGGCGGGGCCAAGGGGACAAAATCTGGATGATTAACCGAGAGACATTTAGCACTCCGCTTCTAATGTTCTCCTTGATAAAGAAGCAACCCATTCATAGATATGGTTTGATATCTAGAACATCAAGTAAAAGATCGGACTTCGGGAGCACAAGAATCCATAAGGATCAACTTCTAAAATAAGTCATGCAAGATCCTCATGAGAGGTGACCAAACGACTTAAACAAGATACTACAATAATAGTGCTTCCACTAGGTGCGCCCACTTCTTTGGAACATATATCATAGTTCTTGGGAGAGGTTCCAACCATCATATCGCCGAGATTCAGATCTGGTTGGTAACATGATATTCCGGACTCATCAAGTCTAGAAAGAGAAATGAAAGTTTGCAACACAAACCGACGAGATGACGTTGCGAGATTCTCGGAAATGAACCACGATAGCAAGCTCCAAAACATGAGTGGTTCGCTACATACAAGTGAACACTTTGTCCTGACAAGCATGACCACGTAGTAGTCTTATAATACAACACTACCGAAGTTCGGGTGGGACACCATCAACAAGGATATCAAGTCGTGTGCATGAACTAGTATTCGCACATCAACTCCTTTTCCTTGAACAAATCAATCGGTGGCTTTGGTGTGCTAGGAACTCATATGGAGTGGAGGTAATTAATCTACCAAACCATAGAATACTTCGCACGTGCATAACTGATTTGGGATGATTCCTAGGGAAACAAAACAAACCTTTCTCAAATTCATGACGGCAACTTACACCTAAAGCACATGAATTCGAGGGAGTCATTTCTTCCATCCAAGCATAAGCTTCATGAACGGAACACGAAGGCATTGCTTACAAAGTTTCCAACACTAAGTTGATGCTCAACATGAATCATGGGGGAGACAAAATGCTACTGATGGGCTCAACAACAACTCATCGGAATTTCCATATCACTGGACTTCCACCATCATGTGAACACGGTGATAGCATTGGTCAGACCAAAGATGTAATAGGGTATGCTCGAGGGATCAACCACGAGTAAGACAACATCACGGATATCGTTGGTTCTGATTTGACTTGATGATAGCCCATACTCAAATCAAAGGATTGATAAGACCATAGGTCCAAAGAAGCGATCACGAGGACCAATCGATGAAGATATCATCTTTCTTCAACACACACTACACAAGAATATCCCTTTGGAGCGAACTAAGTTAGGCGGTGCTTTTATCTTCCAACTCTCCAAGTTGTTGTCTAGCCTAACCAACTAGCTCGGGGTATCCAACACGATTCTTGGAGGAAGGGTGGTTCACAAGAAAACAACTTGATCACGAGCTCAACATAGCGATCAGAAACATCCGGTAACACTTCCAAGAAGATATTTGGAAAGTCACGAACCACCGGTATGTTACTAAGCTCGAGAACAATCTTGCTTTTGAGGGCAAGACGATATGATCAAATGAGTGAGGACTTGACAAGATCCTAACTCATCAATCGAAGTGTGCACCAGAAATAAGGACTAGGTAGCACGATCAATCTTAGGATGATGATTTAATAACCAACACGCTAGGAATGAGATTATTGTCCATTAACTACCAAGCAACGAGGTTGCTAGGAGTATCGATTTCACACATCACAGTTCACTTGTCGGCATTCCGGTTACAACAACATGGAACCGAGGAATGAAGGATGATGGCGAGAGTATCACTGCATCAAGAATTCATAAGGGAAGGTGCAATTCTCATGACATTCTTGACATGAAGATGGTAATACTTCAGGGTAGAATAGAACAAAAGCTGAATTGGCATTTTGATCTGCGGAATACAACTGCTTTGACCCAATCCTGGATATGGCTGAGGTACTGGAGTTTGTTTCTCCTAGTCATTCCGGATTAGAATGGCTTGACGGGCCACAAGAGTAGTGGCATCGTTGAACACAAATGCATAACTAATAACTACTCCTGACCATCAATCGATAGACGAGGGCCAGAAAACAATTAAAGAGGAACAACTCAAGGAGCATATAACTTTCTGAGTTGTGGATGCATAGGTTAGTATGTCGAATCAAGTTCAACATGTTTCTTCCGGATAACCCATGCGGAGAGGTAGGACTGGCAGAGTCACAATTATGAATGGAGAACTCCTCAAGAGTACTCTGATTGTGATCTTTGGTTCAAATAACTTCTGCCTTAAATAGTTCATGGCATTTGGAAGAAGGAAATGCCTCAGACCTCGAGGACTATCGCAAAGTTACTAATATCCTAAAGGAACTAGCAATACTAACAACATGAAGTAGGGTGAATCTCGGGTTCAGGAACCCAGAAATAGAATGCCTACTGTTAAATGGCATCACGGGATGCTTTCGAGAATGATGGCCAGAATCATCACACTGGGGATACAAAAGCATTGCTAAATTGCTAGGTGACTTCCTAAACACCTAGGGTCATAATAATAGCTCCAACATCTCGCCGAGGCAACGAAGTACCTCAACTTACCGATTAGTGTGCTGTCGGCCCAGATGAACATTAGAAAAGGAGAGAAGGATTTGCAAATGCCTCGGACTATTTAGAGACACAGGATGACTTGGAAAGATAACGGCTGTAAATGCTCAAAAGATTTGAGACATCATGCAAAATGGTGGTATAACCACTCAACATCACAATATCAAGGTTCCGAGATCAACAGTTATCATCGAGAGATAGTAGGAATTGAGCTGGGGCTTAAAACCAACAATCTTAAAGGTCTATGGATTAGTAACACGTCATCGATAGGTAGATGAGAAGCATAGTTCTTAAACCCGTAGAAGAGAAGAGGATGACTTCGGATCAAAAGGCCATGAGATATAAGGAGTAAAAGAGCCTTACGTTCCTTCCACAATCAATTCCCTTACATAACTAAAGCATTTCTAGACACAACCGACCGGTTTGGCTTGGTAATCCTCTGAGCGATCGAGCTCGATACCAACGCCGTCGGGACCCGATTCCAAGTCACATCGATCTAGCGGTAACACCTCATATCACTTTGCGGCCTCACGCACGGTATTCCCAGGTGTCGCCTTACCATGGCCCGGGACCGTTTGCGTCTTTTGGCTCACGTATATGATAGTGTCGCTAGCATCCATATGACAGAGAACCGGGCCGACATGGCTAGTCGTGAACCCAAAGCGGCACTAACCCATGGGGACAGCATACATGAATCACATCGAGCATGTCGGTCATCAACGTATGAATCGAACAGTAGTAACCTTTGGCTAACAGGACTCCGTAACCCGGTACATGTGAGCTAGGCAGACTCGATGTCACGCGTGACATTTCCCGAAGGGACGGAACCACGAGAGAAGTGAAACACATGCCGGCCGGTCAAGTGTCCAAAGCGGTAGTCTTTGGGCTAGCAGGACTCCGTGAACCGGTCAGAAGCGGACTACTATCGCTCAGAAGCACTAGACTACATTTCCCCATATGAGAGGCTGCCAAGGATAAACAACTAGATTGTCGGATCCCACACATACCAAGCATTTCAAACATACACGCAATATGCTCAATATGTGTAAATACAACATGGCATCACAACATAACTCTACGACTCAAATACAATATGATTTAATTCAAAAATCCAAAAATGATCTAAGAATATATTCATCATTTTTGGCAGAGGTTTCCACCTTAACCAGAAATCATGAACTTTTCTTAGGGACATTTTGGGTTTATTGAAAAATATTTTAATCCATCCTAGTTGAGTTGATTTAATGCTAGGGTTTGGACATCCCCATTTCAAGTTTAAATGAAATTTTAAACATGATGCAGCAACAAGCTATTCCAAGTGCATAGCAAGGCTAGGGACGTGACATCCAGCCGCGAGGTTCGCCCCTCTCATCCCCCTCCCTTCACGCCTCGTTCGTTCCCCTAGGGTTTACCCTGTCATCCGCCTGCAACGTCGGGTTCATTGCTGGCTGTTGAAAGTAGTCCACGGTCTGTGTTGGTATTCTGTGGCAGCTCACAGCTTATTGTCCGAAAAATATGTTTGAAATGACTATTTATGTTAACGCTGCAAGTTCGTAGGACTAGGGACGTTGACCCTTGGTGAGTGTTTGTTGTCTTTGAGGCTAACTATTGGATTGAGTGGTCAAATTAGTGATGAGCTTGATCACTTTTTGGTGCAATTTTAGGGTAATATTTATATCTCCTTAGCAATGAATTTGAGAAGAAATTGCTTTATTTAACTCCTTGGAGGAACATATTATGATGTTATAATATTATAATCCCCAAACAGAAGGTAGACATACAGTGCGTAAATGCTTTCTTGTGTTAGAACCTTGAGCGATTGTTAATTTCCCTAGGGTGCTTGCCATGCTGACAGAAAATGCGGATCGGCGCTGAACCCGGACGAGGTCGCTGCAGTCATCGGCGCCTCCTCCGCCAAGGAGGCTAAGGGTGAGAGGAAGGAGGTGTCGTCAGCTCGGAAGGATCAGCAGCCCTCCTCGTCAACTGCATATGCCGAGGTCGCTGCTGGTGCTGCCGACTCTGCACCAGCCTCCTTCATCTCCCAACCAAGGCCGGCTCAACCCCTCAAGAAGAGCAGGGATGCTCTCTGTCTACACCCAGCGTCCACACAGCCAGATCGACAGGGTTGAGCTCCTCCATGAACCGATTTCTTACCTTGCTGGTTGTGTCATGGCAGTCAACATTTGCTTGATGAATGTTTCAGTTTTACTACTGCTGCACCTCCCCACCATGAGCTCGGCCTTCAGCCGTCACTGACACTGACTGTTTATTCTTGCTCCTTTCTCTAATTCATTTATATATTTCATGGGTAGGGTTTGGATGGCCTGATGAGAGCAGCCCAGTAGCTGTACCTCTGCAACTTCGCCAATGTATACAGTCATCAGTACCATCTCTTTACTGCACTTTTTACATTCCATTTCTTTGAGTTGTTTGATTCATTTTCTTTTCCAACTGAATCAACTCTCCAGGTGGACGCATAGCTCTCTATAAGAAGATCAATCATCGATGACTTGCCGATTTACAAGGCACGTAAAAATATATACTTTCTATTTGTTCTTTGGATCAACTAATGTGAGGTCTTTTCCTCTTATTTCATTGTTCTTGCCGCTGCATATATGTCTTCATGCATCTGTAGTTCTGAGCCACTAAAAATTGCAGGAGAAAACAGATTGGGGGGATATGAGGCTATTGGTTTTTATTCCTAAATGAGGTATTTCTGAGTTGGTTCACTCTGAAAAAAGGTGCGTTGACGGTTTGATTTTTGCATCTGCAGCAAGTCAGGTTTTTCCTACTGGGGAGCGTCAACCTTCTTCCCCCCCCATGATCGCTACTTTGTTGGCACATGCTTTCTAGAATGTATTGTCTGATTGTATACATACATTGTGATGGAGCATTAGTTGGCTTATCTTTTGTGTCAGCTCACTCATTGACGAATTTTTCGGTTTTGGTGTTTTTGCCTTTTTGTGGCCTCTTGGTTCATGAGTATGTTCATATTGATGAATTATAGTGATATAAGTAGGGATGCAATAAATGTTTGTAGGTTGCTTGCCAAATGAACCTCCTGTGTGGACCATTTGCTGCTTTGTGTCATTAGGAAATTTGGTTGCAGTATTCATATAGAGAAATATGATTGACAAGTTCCAATATGGTGCTCAAGCTGAAAATGATATTTGAAACTACATGTTGTATGACGATGGTGTAATTTCATAATTTGTACTAATTATATATGTATAGACACAGACACACACACACACACACACATACTGCAACCTGAACAATATATGTGCTGCCTTTAGTAAAATGTACTGGCTGGATGTTCTAGAGTTGGAACAGAAGGGTCGAACAAAAGCTAATCGATCTTATTATAGTCCTGGGTGTAGTGGGTTCGAACTTCAAAGAAATGGGAATGGTTTGATTGCACTCTTTAGAACAGTTTCATTTCTTTTCATAGTATTTAAAATTTGTTCCTTGGTGAATGTGGAGACTTAATGGCCAGTTAATTCTTTCACGTATAGATTTACAAATTCAGAATTTTCTTTCACGTGGGGCTTGGCTGGTTTACGTTTAATTTTGTGCTACTGTTCCTCATTTTTTGAAGGGTCTGAATAAAGGCACGATTCTAGCAACAAGTAGACAATGACTAACCCGAACTATCGGGCTACAAATGCACTTCCCACCTCATTCGTTCCCCTAGGGTTTACTCTGTCATCCACCTGCAACGTCGGGTCTGTAGCCTGGCTGTTGAAATTAGTCCACGGTCTGTGTTGGTATTCCTGTGGCACCTCACAGCTTATTGTCGGATTTGTTGATTGTGTGAAAAGTAGGTTCGAAATGACTGTTTATGTTAACGCTGCAAGTTCGTGGGACTAGGGATGTTGACCTTTGGTGAGTGTTTGTTGTGCTAAGGCTAACTATTGGATTGAGTTGTCAAATTGGTGATTAGCTTGATCACTTTTTGGGTGCAGTATGAGGGTAATATTTATATCTCCTTAGCAATGAATTTGAGAAGAAATTGCTTTATTTAACTCACTTGAAGGAACATATTATAATGTTATAATCCCCAAACAGAAGGCAGACATATACTGCATAAATGCTTTCTGGTGTTAGAACCTTGAGTGATTGTCAATTTGCCTAGGGCGCTTGCCGCACTGACAGAAAATTCGGACCAATCATTATCTGACAAAGATGAAAGTAGATTGCTGGTTTTATTCTTGTTCATTCATGCTTTTCCTTTTTGATACTTGCCTTGCACACAATGTATGCCCTTCATGTTTAGTAGCTTTGCTTGTATTTCTGAGGTTATACCAACTTAACGTTGAACCTTTTCTCTTTCTCTTTTCGGCAATACAGGCTTTCCATAAGGTGGTCCGCAGCTGGGCCTCAAAGAAATTCATGACTGGATGGTAAGTCATTCTACTAAGATAAATCCCACAAGAGAAGTCATGTGAAACGGATGGTAGAGCTGTATGATATTGCCAGCATTCAAATTCAGTGATTATCGGCTAGGAAATAATTTTGGCAGATTTTGTCATAAGATTGCCAGGAGCATAGCTAAATAGTTTGGATAGTGACTCGGTGTGATATCTACTCTGGTTCTGGGTCTTATCTCTTTTTTTGAAAAGAATCAGCATAAGAGATCAAGGGAATATCAAATAGGTCATGCTTGGTGCATCATTTTGTATTATTCAACAACTAGAATGGGTGGCATGAACCCAGAGGATATGTGTGACCATATTTTCCCCAGTTGCCAACCCGCAAGCCACAATTGACAGGGGATTTTGGAAATCCAAGTATTTTCAGTTAACTTCAGCATTCGGACAATTATGCTCCTCTAAAATAACTATGAACTTCTAATTGAACCTTTCAAGCAATGGTGTTGTTAATATATTAGTCATTATATTATGTTACTAGAGTATTAGAATAACTTCTTGATATATGCGTTTATATGATTTTTCTGACATTTAGTGCAAAAATATTGATGGCCACGCACTATACTGTGCATAAATAAAAATTTCAGTTTTTCTTTTCGTGGTTGCAGCAGTTTTTCTGTGACATCACACTACTCTTCACTTTCACAGGCCACGGAACACTAAATAAGTTGGCAACGGATACCCTGTGGTCTACCATTATAATTATATGTGCATTTTGGATCTATTGGATGTCTGAATGTAATGCTAATCGACATTTACTGATGCAAAGGTATGTTATATCTGTAATACGAAATGATTCTTATTTGTACCTCCAACAGTCCTTATATTTTCTATTTGTAATATGAAATGATTCTTATTTGTGGTCTGGAGTCTGGTTGTGTTTGAACAAAGTTGGCCAGAATGATATAGTTGTTTTTTCAAGTTGGTTATATTAATTTTTCCAGAATAGTGATTATTTATTAGTTCACACAGTACATAGTACCACCGACCGCTAACTACATTTTGTACAGATTTTGCAGGGATGTAGATATATATGGTGATCACTATGATCTAAGTGTTTCAGTTTGTATTTAGCAGGATCACATGTTGACCAATGACTCTTTGTTTTCTCACTGATCCAGTATACTCAAGAACTTGAATATTGTGTTTGCTGTGAGTTATTGACACTTCCTTGATTTTTGCAACTCAGGAGTGAAGATGGCCTTCCTTTGGTAGGCGTAGTGAATGAATTTTCTTCTAATTCAGGCCATGGTTGATACCGCTTGGTGGCTGGATCTGCCATGGAGTGGCTACCATGGGCCAACAAGAGCTCAACAAGAGGGCCAAATTGTTGTTCTTTCCCAGATCATCTAAATCAGATGGATGGGCTCCAAACTCCCAGTGCCATTTGTCACTTTTGTGTTTGAATTTTTACTCGAGTGCCTTTGGACATATGGTACTATGGAGAGGTGACATTAGCACAATTGATGGTTGCTTCTCCTCTCCTGTCGACTAAATCTTCTTCCTCTATATGTCAATATATCAACAAAACAAGAGATCTCTAATATCATTGTTTTATGGAGTTCACAGATTGTTGAAGATTTTTGCTGCCATGGAATTGTGAGTTTGTGACTATACATTCTTGTCCTATATGTGAATTGAAGATATATTGTCTCTTTGTGAATGCAAATATCCAGGTATGTACGCAAGTCCCAACTTTTATTTACATATTTATTTATGAAATGCATGCAAGCAAGTCACAGCTTACAGACCATTGCTCACTTATAGGTAAATCTAATGAGTCATAAATTAACCGGTTGGAGATCGGTAGACAGTCAAGTCTATTGATAACTGGAGTTTAGAGCTCAAAATCCTTCTAACTTCTCTACTAATTGTATTTTTTTGACATCTTTCAGAGAAGAACAAGTACTGTTGGTCATTCTCTGATATGTATAATACAATTTTGAAGATGTGAATGGATGTATTCATTTAGTAGAGTGTTAGTAGATGATGAATTCTTTTCTTCGTAGTCAACTGGTGTATATCCTGATATGTTTAGTCTGTTCCTAAATTAATTTGTAAAGTAGCTTGATCAATTGTACAGTCTCTCGGTGTATTAGTACTATGTTTTTAGGGCGGCCGGAAGAAATCAGTTTGTCATGACATGTGAAAATGAGTTTATTTACCTTCACTGTTGCTTTTATTAGCTAAAAAATGTTTGTGAAATAGTTAGTTAGGCATCACAGTGAAGCTTGGCAAAGGGACTTATGGTGACGCCTACAAGGCTGGAAGCACTGAATGTAAAGTGGTGCCCTCTCATGGGTACTCATTTTTCAACTAATACATGACCATACTAGAGAAGCACACGCCTCGCACACACAAGGACCCTAACAGGATCTTTAAATACCTGGATGATTATTATTTAACACAAGATCAAGCAGTGCCCCTAGCACAAATTGCTATTGTTTGTGTTGAGTAGCAAAATTCATTCATTAGTTATGGGGCATCAAGAAGAGCAAACATCAATGCGGTGAGACATACCTGTTCCATATAACCATCTGGAAAGTAGTAAATTCTTTCACCTTGGCAAGGCACGGTGATCAACAGCCTAGCTCAAGCATGTCATAGCTCCTTATATAATGCGTCGTTAGAACTCCCTGCACAAAGAATTCATTATGTGAACAAAGCATACAATTCAAGGGGCCTTTCACCTTAATTTATAGCGGTGGATTTTAATAGTTGATCATGAGTTAATTTAAGCAGTATTACCATCTAAACTGGTTCTGCATGCAAGGATCAGGGAACCGCCACTCGCCTGATGCGGTAGCACCAATTTACAATGGCGGCTGCTATGAAATCATCCACCACTATCAGCACAAGCAACGCAAAGCAGCAAACACGACTACAACTCCGCGTGACCAAGGTGACTACAGCAGGTCCTCAACGTGGCAACGGAGCCAGCGCCGATGATATCGCAGCAGCGGCGATGTTGCGACCCAGACAAGCACAACATCATCGAGGCGGCGGCACTGCCATAGTATTGCATCCTCGCCACGCAGCAGCGCGCGTCGTCGGTGGCTCCATTGGCGCTTCATTGCAGCGCCCGTCCTCGGCTTGTCGCGTCGTTGGCAGCAACGCCGCTTCATTGCATCACGGTGGCGAGTGTCGCCTTCCTCGACTTGCGCGCGCGCCGCAGCAGCACTGCTCCATTGCAATGCCGCCGCATCAATGCTCGCTTCATTGCAGCACCGGTGGCGGCGTCGCCGTCTTCGACTTGCCACGCCGCGGCGAGAGCGCCCGCTCTTCATTGCAGCCTCGACGGAGCTCCATTGCAGCTCCGCCGCCCGTGGTGCCGGGCTCCATCACAGCCAGCAGAGCTCCATTGCAGCTCCGGTGCCGTGGTGCGGGCTCCATTGTAGCCCGCCGCCGACGCCCACGATATCCGTCGTCACCGACGCCCATACTCTCATCTCTGCGGGCTCGCGGCGAGAGCTTGAGCTTCGCAGCGGCTTAATCCAGCCATGGGCGCTCCCTCGCCTCACTTTCTCTTAGGACGCGCATAGGGTCATCGATTTGGATGCATCGCTAGCGGATCGGGAGGTAAGAGGGCTTGAGGGAGGAGAAAGCAGAGGAAGGAGGAGGGCTTGAGGGAATATGTGGTGTCTGTTTCTTGGCTGGAGATAAGAGAAAGGGAGGGCGGTGTGAGGACCCCACAGAGGCACGTGGCGCACAAACAAGGCGGCTGGTGAAGAAACATCAGCCGGTCACATGCCACACGGAATGTAGTTGTGGACCCCCAAGCGCACCGTTTCTTCTTTTCTCCAGAAGAACCACATCCACACGTCTCTTATCCTCTCTTGTCCACATCTTCCACATCTGGCTTTATCATGTCTATCTCTTCGTCCTCAATTTCTTCTTCTACCTCTCGCCTTCCTTCTTCCATCAGCGCCCAAGGCAAGGTCAGGCCCACCAGTGACGCTGCAAGCCCACGCTGTCGCTGCACCCTAGGACCACCGCTGCAGTCCACCCCTTGCCAGCCTTCTTTGCTGCAACCACCCATAGTCCGCTGGAACCGGCGAGCTCCGGTGCTGCTATTGGTTGCGCCAGCAGCTGGAACCGCAAAATAAAAAGTTGCAACCGGCAAACTGTTTTGCTACGGGCCGGCAGTGCTGCCATGACGAGGTGCAACCGGCAACACAAAAAGCTGCAGCCAGCCAACCGTTTTGCTACGACGGCGGCGAGGTGTGCGCGATGGGCTGCAACCGGTGGTGCACGGAGCTGCATCTGTTTTGCACCTGAGCCACGGCGACGCCATGGGATGGTTGCAACCTCTGTACGACTAGCTGCAACCATCCACGGCGAAGCTGCTACCAGCAGGAGCCATCCCATGGTGGTGGTGACCACGACCCGGCGTGGTGACCATGACCGACGGCGGTGCTGCAATTGCAATGAGCACAGCTGGAACCAGTTTGTATTTTTGTTGCAATCATCCTCAATTTTTGCTACTACCGTCTTCAGATTTTGCTGGAACCAGACCAAGTTTTGCTACCACCTTCTTTATTTTGCTGGAACCGGCATCTCATTTTGCTTCCACCGTGTTGGGTTTTTGCTGGAACCGTTGTCTCATCTTAGTTGCTTCCACCGTCTTGTGTTTTTTGCCGGAACAGATGACCCGTTTTTTGCTTCCACCATGTTTTGTTTTGCTGGAATCGACATAGCTTTTTTACTACAACCGCTATTGGCTGCGAGCGACGCCATCACGCCATGTGATGCTGCAATCGGTGACGAGGACGGCCGGCGAGGTTGAAGGCCAGCGAGGGCGACGAGGACGGCCGGCGAGGGCAGCGACCTGAGAGCATGTGCGGCCGGCCAGACGGAAGAGAGCAACGAGATGAAGGGAATCTTTTTGTACAGGTGTGTTTTGACGAAGACAAAGTGCATCGAACGGTTAGAATCAAACGAATCGTACGGCTACGGGCTGACCGGCCCAAAATTAGGCCGGTGCGCCGGCGCCTATTACCGCCCCAAAACGAATCGTTTCTAGATCTATCCACTTAAAAACGGACCGCAGATTTATTATAAAAACTACATGGACTTTTCTATAAAAATAGCGCAACGGTGAACTCGGCAGACTCAACCCGTGCTTTATTATTATTAAGGAGAGATGAATAAAAAAAAGACAACGCTAGGCCGCGCGGCCGTTGGATGGAAACAATAGGCACTGTTTGATGGTCTTCTATTTCTTTCCCGCACACACAATCAACGCATGAACAGGAGAAAAAATCTCCTCTGCCTTTTAATGGCGAATTGACGCACTCATCTCCACCTCCAATCCACACGCGTGCAGTTCCGGCGAGGCACAAAAGCAGCATCCCCTCGATGTCAGCCCCGCTCCTCGCAGCATCCGCGCCGTGTCCGAAGCCCGTCCACATTCTCAGGATGCAGCAACCTCCGCCAAACACAGGGAGACATGGCGGCAGCAACCTCCGCCGCGCTGATGTCTACTACACAACCTTCTTCTTGTAGACGTTGTTGGGCCTGCAAGTGCATAAGTTTGTAGGACAGTAGCAAATTTCCCTCAAGTGGATGACCTAAGGTTTATCAATCTGTGGGAGGCGTAGAATGAAGATGGTATTTCTCAAACAACCCTGCAACCAAATAACAAAGAGTCTCTTGTGTCCCCAACACACCCAATACAATGGTAAATTGTATAGGTGCACTAGTTCGGCGAAGAGATGATGATACAAATGCAATATGGATGATAGATAAAGGTATTTGTAATCTGAAATAATAAAAACAGCAAGGTAACTAATGATAAAAGTTAGCGTAAACGGTATTGCAATGATAGGAAACAAGGCCTAGGGTTCATACTTTCACTAATGCAAGTTCTCTCAACAATAATAACATAGTTGGATCACATAACTATCCCTCAACATGCAACAAAGAGTCACTCCAAAGCCACTAATAGCGGAGAACAAACGTAGAGATTATGGTAGGGTACGAAACCACCTCAAAGTTATTCTTTTCAATCAATCCGTTGGGCTATTCCTATAAGTGTCACAAACAACCCTAGAGTTCGTACTAAAATAACACCTTAAGACACAAATCAACCAAAACCCTAATGTCACCTAGATACTCCATTGTCACCTCAAGTATCCGTGGGTATGATTATACGATATGCATCACACAATCTCAGATTTATCCAACCAACACAAAGTACTTCAAAGAGTGCCCCAAAGTTTCTACCGGAGAGTCAAGAAAACGTGTGCCAACCCCTATGCATAGGTTCATGGGCGGAACCCGCAAGTTGGTCACCAAAACATACATCAAGTGGCACGTGATATCCCATTGTCACCACAGATAAACACGGCAAGCCATACATCAAGTGTTCTTAAAGTAAAGACTCAATCCGATAAGATAACTTCAAAGGGGAAACTCAATTCATCACAAGAGAGTAGAGGGGGAGAAACGTCATAAGATCCAACTACAATAGCAAAGCTCGGGATACATCAAGATCGTGCCATAGAGGGAACACGAGAGAGAGAGAGAGAGAGAGAGAGAGAGAGAGAGAGAGAGGGAGAGAGAGAGAGAGATCAAACACATAGCTACTGGTACATACCCTCAGCCCCGAGGGTGAACTACTCCCTCCTTGTCATGGAGAGCGCCGGGATGATGAAGATGGCCACCGGTGAGGGTTCCCCCCTCCGGCAGGGTGCCGGAACAGGGTCCCGATTGGTTTTTGGTGGCTCTGGAGGTTTTGCGGTGGCGGAACTCCCGATCTATCTTCTATTCTGGAAGTTTTACTATACGTAGGTATATATGGGTGCAAAAGTGCGTCGGTGGAGCTTGGGGCCCCACGAGGCGGCGCCCTAGGGGGGGCGCGCCCCACCCTTGTGAGCACCTCCCTCATCTCCTGACATAGGGTCCAAGTCTATCTGGTAGGTTTCCTTCCAAAAATAACTTCTTCAGTTGATTTCGTTCTGTTTCGACTCCGTTTGATATTCCTTTTCCTCGAAACACTGAAATAGGCATAAAACAATTAATCTAGGCTGGGCCTCCGGTTAATAGGTTAGTCCCAAAAATAATATAAAAGTGGAAAATAAAGCCCAATATTACCCAAAACAGTAGATAACATAGCATGGAGCAACCAAAAATTATAGATACGTTGGAGACGTATCACGCGCCCAGCGTGCGCGTGTGTAAATCCCCTCGTAAACGACGCCGCCGCCGCCCTCGCCGTATTACTCGCCCCTACGCCCCAGATTCAATGGCGACGACGCCATAGCTCGCAGCCAACAGCGGTGGTAGCAAATTTTTGTGCTGGTTCCAGCAAAATTAAAAATGGTGGAAGCAAAAATTCAAAATTGGGTGATGTTATAGCAAAAACTTTAACATCGGTGGCAGCAAAAATTGAAGGTGGTTCCAACAAATCAAAATGACATTGGTAGCAAAAATGCAAAATTGGGCGTAGTTCCAACAAAGCAAAAATGACGGTTGTAGCAAAAATGCTGCTGGTTCCAGCAAACCAAAACGCTGGTTGTAGCAAATTGCAAAAATTTGGCGTCGATTCCAACAAAATCGAAACGCTGTTGGTAGCAAAAATTTGTTTTGGTTCCAGCAAAACAAAAAACGGTGGTAGCAAAAAATGTAAAATTGGGCCAAATCAAAACATTGGTGGTAGGAAAACTGAGCGCTGGTCCCAGCATCTGGTTGCCGCAGTTGTAGCACTCGCCGGTCGTGGTCACCAACCGTTGCTTGCCCGTCGCAGCTCACAGCAAACACCGGTTCACAGCACGGTGTGGTCGCGCAGTAGCACACGTCTGAGCTGAATCTCATGTGGTCCATGAAGGATTGCCGCGGGAAGGAAATAAAACAACATGAAGGAGAGCTCAACTCGAGGGATCCATGGTGGTTTGCTGAGGGGAGCGAAGAGCTATCTCGTAGGACTTGCGGGGGCGACTGCGGTGGAGCACGGCGAGGGAGCCGAAGCCGGCGTCGCGAGCATCCAAACAACGGTGTGCTGCCTCCTCACTCTCGCATTCCTGATCCAGAAAAAATGAGGAGGTGTGGCCAGTAGTTGTCCACGGGTGTGTTTGGATGAGGAAAAGATAAGGTGAGCTGAGAAAAAAAGAAGGGAGGCGGTGTGTGGGACCCGCTGTACATATCGTGCGTGATGGAGTGAGCGCTGCATGCGCGAGGCGACCGACGCTGCGTTCGGCCGGTCTGCCGATCTCAAACGTTTCCCTAGAAAAATGCTTTGGGTTTCTCTATACATATTCTTCCAAATTCTAAACAGTCTAGTATAAATTGAGCTTGCCACTCCTGTGAAGAATACAAATTTTCTGCAACAGTTTTCTCAACTGATAGAGCAGAGGCTAACATCACTCAGTATTTATAAGCGAAATTTTTTCTTTCGGAAAGAAGAGAGTGGATTTTGAGCTCCTATAGGATTGCAATGAGAGTGAACTATAGATCTCTGCTCTGCTCCGGTGGAGATTCTTTTTTTAGAACATCATGGAGCCAGGTATCATTGCTAGCGATGAAACCATCATATAGCCATGCAAGCATGTTCAGTTTTCTTAGCTAAAAGCAGTACTCCTCCGTTTTTATTTACTTCGAATATTAGGTTTGTCTAAAATTAAACTTTATATACTTTCAACAAGTTTGTAGGTAAAATATATTAACATATGGCTGTGGCTAGATCTCAGTCGACTGGGATTTAACCAACTCTCAGTCAAGTGATATAACATGTAAGAAACAACTCAAAGTCGGCTGATGATAAGCATCCAGAGGAAGTTGTTGTGCACCCAGTTACACCACCCCAACGGCAAAAACAAAAAAAAAATTGAAAAGAAAAATTGCACGAATCTCAATATATGATTCGATGAATATAGTATCGACTGAGACATAACGAAGTCTAGTTGACTAAGACTTAGTAAGACTGTTAACATATACACCACCAAATCAATACCAGCGCTGCACGTAGGCAGACATGAAAAATTAAAGGAAACGGATAATAAATTTCAGACATCCGAGGAGTCTCATATTTAAGACAAAGACAAGGAGCTTTTTGCAGATGATCCTTCCGTGCAGTGGCTGGGCTAGGATTTGAAAACAGGTTGAACTTCCTCAAAAACAAATTTACAACCAATATGGCATATGAATGTTCTAATTAAATACCAATACCACATAGAAATAAATCAATTTGGTCTTACAAACATACCAACATTCTCAATTTAGTCTCGGTTTTGCATTAAGGAAGCCTGCATAGTGCATACTACATACATTGAGAAGTACAAAGAATACTGCCTTTCTCGCTTACAATTTTGCATGGTGATGAAAAAGTATCAATTATATCATCTTCGTTCACCCTGGAGGAAATATCCCTCTTAATGTATGTGACTAGGCAATCATCAAAATGACTGTCGCTCATCTTATTCTCATCTTGCACTTGACTAAACTCATGGCAGAAAATACTCTCTCAACATTTGTCGTTGTGAGCGGTTGAAGCAATACCAACTTTATAAGCAAACACACAAAAGTATGAACTATATGCCTCCTTATTTGAACAAGCTTAACCAATAGGTTAATAAGACTTCCAAGACATTGAAAGTTCTCATCTTTTCTCATGACATCAATAGAATTATCAAGTTGTAGTTCAAGGTGTACCAAGTAAGCGCTTGAAATTCTTCGGGGGTACAACTCAACAAATTTGTGTACCTTCTGTGCTTCAAAAGCAACAAATGAGTTGGCAGGATTTAAAGCAGTCATACAAGATAGCAACTCCATATTGATGCCATCAAACCAATTTTCAAGCTGTTGACTAATTTGATCAATGACTCCAAGAAAAAGTTATCATCTACACTTGAATGCCATGCTTGTTACAAAATAGTGTGACCTTTTGAAGAAATGCATCCCACCCATTAGACCTTAGTTCTTGTATTCTATCTTTCCCAATCTAAATGGCATTGCAGAAATATATCTTGGTCTCTTCTTTGCAAACAATTGGACAAATCACTTGTGTATCCAAGAATGACAAGCATCAAGTGTGCATTGAAAATAAAGTCAAATGACTCAAACACTCCCATAATAGTATGAAATTTTGGCCAATCACTCCTTTGCGAAGCATCTTGGCCAAGAGTGATGATTACATCATAGATTTTGGGATACATAGAAATAATGTTGAGAATACTTTGTAACGAGGGCCCCACTAAGTATCAACGGGCCTACGTAACCCCATCCCTGGATTCATACAGCTCCCCCCTTTGTAACTCGCCACATTCAAGTAGTTTCATGATATTCTGAAGTCTAGCATCTCAAAGCATGTCATAACACTTAAAAGAAACTCCAATAATGTTTAGCAAAAAGACACTTGATAAAAAAAACCACACAGTCATCATTTTCTTGGCAACAACAAAGAACGAGCTGGAGTTGACAGGCATAAGGTGGCTCTTTCATGATCAATGTTTTCAGTCCTTTGTCCTCTCATGTTACTAGGAGCATCATAACCACACAAATTTAACTTATAGTCAATCCATGTTTGGCAAGTAAGGTTTCAATTACTTCCTGTAGTGACAATGAAGTAGTGGTTACATGAACAACTCCAAGAAAGTGCTCACATGGCCTTCCTACATTATCAACAAAAGGAATGCATAAAGCTAGTTGTTCTGTATGTGATACATTAATAGACTCACCATCTAAAATAGTGTAATGACCATCACCAAGTTCCTCAATGATTTGGTTTCTAGTATGTAGGGCACAACATTGAATAATATGATTTTGTATCTGGTGAGAATTCCATTCGTAATTACCCGGGGCATTCGTCAAAACATACTTATTCACCTCCTTATTTGCCGCAAGCCATTTCAATAGTTCACTTTCATCATGCCCACGAAATGCCAATCCTTGACAAAGAAAAAACTACGAGCATTTAAGTCAATACTTCAACCCGATCTTATCAAGATGTAGATCCTCACCATTCACCTTTACAAGAAGATCATCAATTTCTGCACGGGGATTCACATTATGTTATATCTCTCTTGAGTTGCATCATGCACACTTTTACACCACCGACATGCTTATTAAGAGCAACATCTCTATTCCAGTTTCTCCAACCACCATTAGTAAATGCATTAGTTCCCTTGCCACTAGTTTTTTTCTTCTCTTCGAACAAGTAACATACAAAGCAAAATGCAGCTTCCTCTTTGATAATATATTCAAGCCAACCATGTTTATGAAGCCAAATGGACTAAATGGCTAAACTCTATTCCCGACTATTTCAAAGTCATGTGCATAAGGTTTGAATGCATGTTTTACGATATATGCTCTCCGAAGTCCGAACCGCGTCTTGATCATGATACGATAACTTGCAATGGGAAGCCTTTACCCAAGTTCATTTTTAAGATGACTAAAATCATAAACCGGCGGTGGCAGTGAGACATCTTCAAGTCGAACTATTGGTTCTTCAGTTTTCTCTACCATCACATTCGACATAGACACCACTCATTCTTGAGTTTGGTCTTCAACCACAATTCTCCAATTTGCTCTTCGGTCACATAAGTCGTCTCTGCACATCCTGCACACTACCTTTCTTACATATCTTCATAGCATTCCTCTAAAAATGGGAAGCAATTTTTCCGGTCTTGTTCATTATCCAATAATTCTACAGTAATAAATACTTTTTATCAATCATAATGACATAAATGAATATATTGTGTGCAAATTTCTTGTGTATGTGTTCATCAGTTCATTTAGTTATTGACTGCGTCTTCTCAAATTTGATGTAAATTCATATAAATCGGGTATTCAAAGATCAGAGGATGGGGTTCCTCTCTCAGAAGAAGGACTGCTCAGGGGATAGGGCGATCAACGCCTGAACGGAATGGCACAACTAAAAAACGCCAATACGAATGGCGTCCCACACATTAAAAGCCTCAAAAATAATTGAAAAGTATAACCGGGGGACCAAAGATGGAAATAAGTTTTTTGAGAAACCAAGGAAGTACTTAAGTTTGAGGGAAGGCCATTGAATGTAAATAATACCCAATTACTAGCACACTTTTTTCTCTTCCTTTGACACGATGGAAAGGGACAGATGGCATATCAAGTCGCTTACCCCTTCTCTGGTGCTTACTGTATACTCTCAAATTCCGAATGTAGACATCAACTCATGCATTTCAGAAAGCATTCGCTTATGACATCTCACTGGCATGTCAATTATAAGAGTAGCCAAATATTTCAAGGCTTTCCATGTGAAAAAACCCTGCTAGTATTGGCCCTCTCACAGTTCTGTTAGAGAGTAGGGGGCAGATGGCCCCACCCCATGTCACAGTTCTCACTAAGCCCGTCAAGATGCTATTGTCTGTCCCCGCCCTCCATAAGCGAGGTCTTGGAGAAGTCTACTTGTTGTAGGTTGAAATTGTTGCCAAACTTTGCCACAATTGGCTCCAGTTGGCAAGCTTTTGGCCTTGCAAGCTAGCTATGCTACCAAATCCTGTCGATAAGGCATTGCCATTTATGGGCAAACACATGAAATTGATGCATTTCCCCAAGTTTGACAATATCCCGGTGGTATTTTATTCCTGGAGGGCGCCAGGTTTTTGAAGCTGACATGGACACCTGACACCAAGAGGTCACCAGTGAAGTGGTTCCCTTCGACCCGAACCCAAAGCAGTAGCCCCTTCTCTCATGCTTACTTCATAATACCAAATTCCCAATGTAGACAACAGTTGATGCATTTTGGAAAGCATTCCCTTATGACATCTCACCTACAAGTCGATTGTAAGAGAAGTCAATTCATTCAAGGCTTGTCATGTGAGATAACCCTGCTAGTGTTGAAACACTAATATCGTTGTGTGACAAGTTCAGTTTTTGCATATTCACCAGCTTCTTGAGATTTGAAGGGATCAGAACCTACGATGAGTTACTAATTAGATCAAGAAGGATCTGTAGCTGAACCAGTATGTTTAGATCACTTTGTATCTACCCCCAACATGTTTAATAACCGAGCTTGAAAAATACCGACCGACATAGTCCCCAACAAGGCCATCCTAAGCCATGGTAAGAAGTACGATGGCCTAGGACCTATCAAGGGCCCAATACATCTAAATACAAAAAATACATTACCGAAAAATGTTTGGTGGAAGATAACACCAACACTTATACAAATAAATGACTTTACTAATGGATAGTAACTACGCCAACCATGACCAAATACTTTATTTTTTTTCTAGGGAAATTAGTTAAGTGGGATTAGATGGGCTTGAACCCCCTCCCATGCCTTATGTTAGAGAGAGAGAGTGTGTGTGTGTGTGGGGGGGGGGGGGGGTATGCCCCCATACCCCGCGTGACCACACTATATTTCTTCGACTGTTGTTTATATTGGAATACATGTATCCTATATCCATCATTTCTATCTTATAATCACATATAGATAGTGTATTAAGACATTATTTGATAGTGAAACTTACATTTCCTATATTTATGCGTTTATAATGACTTTATAGCATGCATTATATACATGTGGAAGTTCTTCTTTTACCTTATTAAGTTGTTGGGTCCATTACACCCTATTTGCACTAGGCCCTTCAAGATGCTATTGCCGGCCTTTACCGCGTAAGTGTGTTCTCATACAAGTCTAGTTGTTGTAGGTTCAAATTGCCGCCCAAATTTGTCGGATTTATTTAAATATCTATCAAATTTGTTTGGATGGCCGCCGGACATATGTGTGTAGATTCGGATGGCTGGCTTCCGCATTGGTGTTCGTGGATTGGTCCTTCTGTCTGCGGATGGATGCGGTGTCTGGTTTGCGGAACCGCGTTGCCCTGAGGGGTGAGGGAGAAAAAGACTTTAGGAAGCGGGACCCACGCCAAGCAGGGGAGAAATAGTCTTGACTCTTGAATAGGGTGTGCCTATGACAGTGGGGCCTATGCAAGCTGGGTGGTCGTTGCTAAAAGGGCACCGTGCGCTGTGGACTGGTCATGCTGTATGAGAAATCTGATTAGCTCTCCTCCCTTGCTCTGCATCCCCACCCACCTACCGTTCTCCTTCCTCACCTCTCACCTCGTCTCTCAGCTGCTCCCAGTTCCGCCCCTGTACAGTCTGATATTTACAGGCATCAGAAACAGAGCTGCTTTAAAAAAAAACAGAGCCGCTAAATTACCACACAGAGAGAAAGAGATGGGAGGTGCCGTGAAGGTGTACGGGGTGGGGGCGTCTCCGTTCGTGGCGACGGTGCTCTTGTGCCTGGAGGAGACGGGCGCAGACTACGAGCTCGTCCCCCTCGACATGGCGGCGCGTGAGCAGAGGACTGAGCACCACCTCTCCCGAAACGTACGTCGGTCCTGCTGAGCTCAACCATCCACCACAGCACCCTACCTTCTACCTTTTCGTGACAAGTGTTATTACTCAGGTGCTCTAATTTTCTACTATCTCATTCCATTTTGTTACGTAAGTTTCTTGCATGCTTCAATCTTGCAGCCTTTCGGCAAGATCCCCGTGTTGGAGGACGGAGAGATGACTCTCTTCGGTACGAAACTCACACCCTCTGACTCAGTCACAAATCAGACCATAGCATCTTAATCAAAACCTTGCTTCTACAAACGATGAGATTTTTCTTTTGTCTTATCAATGAATCCGCACATCGGTAATATTATGATCGCAGAATCGCGCGCGATTTCTCGGTACGTGCTCCGCAAGTACGGATCGCCAGGAACCAAGAGCACCGATCTCCTACGAGAGTCCAGCCTCGAGGAATCAGCCATGGTGGACGTGTGGACGGAGGTGGAGGCCCACCAGTACCAGCCGGCCATCGGACACATCGTCCAGCAGTGCGTCATCCTGCCGTTCATCGGCGGCGCGCGAGACCAGGCCGTCGTCGACGAGAACGTCGGGAAGCTGGAGAAGGTCCTCGACGTGTACGAGGCGCGGCTGTCGACGCACGCGTACCTCGCCGGAGACTTCTTCAGCCTCGCCGACCTCGTCCACTTCGGTATCACATACTACCTGGTGGCCGGAACCGAGTACGCGAGGCTGCTGGAGTCGCGCGCGAACGTGTGGGCGTGGTGGGGGCGGATCATGGCCAGGCCGTCGGTCAAGAAGGTGGCGCCGTTAATCCACCTCTGGTTGAAGCCATCTTCGTCTGCTTAAATTCAATATCATAAGAGGGTGGCGTTTTGGCACATGGGAGCGAGTGCTCCAGTTTTTAAAATATGTTTTAAACATATTTTGAAATATCAAAAAAATTCAAACAAAACATTTGCGTGTATAACTTGATATTGTACATGTTTACAAAGTCGTTTCACGAAAAACCGACTCGAGAAAATGGAAGCCAGGTGCAAAATGAAAAATTAGGCCCTTAATATAACAATTGTCAATTACAAAAATAAAATGCGAACTAACTTGGGCGTAACTCGGAGATGAGCACCCCCGTCGTCCGCCACTCCGGCGCCGGCGGCACTAATCGTGCGAGCACCCGCCGTCCGCCCCGCCAGGGGGCCGCTAGGAGCGTGAGCACCCCCGTCGTCCGCCACTCCGGCATCGGCGGCCACCTTTCACGCCGGCTTCCACGTGGATACGGCGTCGACCCCTCCTCTGTTGGGTGCTCCGCGTTTCAGTTGGGGTCTCCGTCACGTTGCTGCGGCACTCCTGTCCTGCTCGCCGGTCCGCTCCTTTTTCAGGTGGCTCACTAGCCAGGACTCGATCCAACTTCTCAAACGTCGGATTTGGCATAGCGTTAGCCCAGGTAAACTTTCTGCCCGAAAGCTCTATCTCTCACAGATCCAAGCTTTCAATGATAGTATTGAACATGAACGACCATCTGCCGTCAAAATTATCATTATTCTTCTCATCACGCCTTCTGATAATATTGAAATCACCCCCACCAGGATAGTAGTTGTTCAGAACCGCAAATCCTGACCAGATCAGCCAAGAAATCCGGTTTTAGTTCGGTCTGTGCGGCACCATATACCGCCACGAAAGCCTAGTTAAACCCATCGGTCTTCGACCACACCCTAAACTTAACAGCAAAATCTCCCATGACCACGCTTCGGACTTCTAGCAAATCGCATCTAACTCCGAGTAAGATCCCACCCGATCTTCCTCGCGGTGGTAGACAATGCTAGTCAAAATCAATACCGCCCGATAAAGTACTGAGAAATTGTGGCGAAAAGTTAGCTTGACATGAACATGGAGTGGGATTAGATGCCTCAACAGATCAATTGAAACTACAAAAATGCAACATGTTCCTTGTGGTGACGCTCGCGACCGAAAGGCCGTGACGAGCCATGGCACCTGAGCAAAAATACACGTTTTTGTGAGGGTGTGGACGGAAGGCAGACGGAAACCTCAAGCCCATAGCCGCCGCCGCTATTATTCGTATGGCATGGACCACGGAGCGGCGAGATCGAAGGTGAATGGAGAAGGCAGAGCGGAGGTGGAGTAGGGTCCACGCAGCGGAAAAGCATGCTGCAGGGAAGGAGGAGGCTGCAACGCTCCTAATTTTGCATGTAGATCATGAGGCCTCACGACCTGCCGGGAAGAGCTTGAGGCCACCAAATGATTATATAGGCAGCAAGGAGTAACGTACATCCATTGCTCGCCGTCATTAATGGCATCCAGTAATTGATGCTTTACTGCTTGTGCTTTTCAATCGCTCAGGATGCACAACTCAATAGCTACGGCGACCGTTCGGGCCCAGCATAGGCGAGTGCTACCAAAAAGGAGGCCTTTTTCCTGGCTGCGGAGTATGGTAGAAGCCCATTAGGCCCTATTTTACCGCAAAAACTCAAAATTGCCATCGGAGTAGCGGCCCAGTATGGAAATCGTTCGTTCACAGCTAACGAAGCGAGCATGTCTCAAAAAAAATTCTAACGAAGCGAGCGGGGCCTTTGATTAAGAGCAATCAAACGGCCAAAAACAACCAAAGGAGAAGATCCAATGGCTGGGAATGCAAATGGCCTGAGAAGGCTGGAAAGGTGCGCGGTTATAATGTTTCTTAATGAGTGCATTGCTAAGGAGATCGTGCTCCACGATCGCTGGAGGTCTGGCCCGGTCGTGTTGTCAGCATGTCGCTCTCCTCCTTGGGCCCGCCCCCTCTCGGTCAGATTGCGTCCCGGCCCGATCATGCACGTCCTGTTGCCCGTCGACGTGCATGGGAGGTTAGCTCTTCCCTCCCGTCGATTCTAGGGCCCCACCCGTCTTGCAGGGGTTCGTTGGGTGAGCGTTTGAGTGCCTCTGCCTCGCATGCCCAGGTTTCCGGGGATCTCCTCGATGTTGGGCTCTCTGACCCATGCAACGCTTTGCAGGATCATCAATTGCCTAGTCGCCCTGACCCCTCTCCCCCCGTCCTGTCGCCACCCCCCGCCAATCGGTTCTTTGTTCAAAGCACAGGTTCCGCTTAACTGCGTGTGTCGCCGCTGACCCTCCGCCTCAACCCCTCCCAGCTAGTAGACAACGCCTCTCCCTATCGGGACGCGTTGCTCTCTAACCCTAGCAGCCTATCTCCTTCACCCCCGCATGCTGCGCCAAATCTTCTTTTGCGATACGGCAGGCCAAAGGATCTGCACCGCCGCTGCTTCCGATGCTTCTCGTATAGCCACCGCCGGCGCGATTGCAGGGATCCGACTTTCTGTTGGGCTTGCCGTTTAGTTGGCCACCTTAGCTTCCAGTGCCATACTAGATCTCTGTGATCTACTTCCGGCGCCTCCCCCTCTACCTTAAATAGCCTCTCCTCAGCCCGCAATCCAGCTCCATCCCTCCCCGCTCCCAGCTCCCTCGCTCTGGTCAAGTACAACCACCCTTCCCCCTGCCTCCCCCTATCTAGCCTAGCCATGGAGCCAGTGGTGTGTGGCCGTCCCTCCTCCCTGGACGTTCACTACCCCATGGTCTCCGACCAGAATTCCTTGGTCTGCCTCGTCAACATATCCCCTCCCAAGGCGGGCTTCCTTCCCTGGCTTAAGCGCGTCCTCCGCCAGCGGCTTGGTATCACGGCTGCTCGGTTCGCCGCCTGCACAGTGGGCACTGTCTTCGTGGTGTTCCAGCGTGAGGCCGAGCAGTTCGCTGCTATGTGCGCCAGCCCACTCGTGGTGGTGGTGGTGGTGGGGGGGGGGGGGCTCGGTCCACATCCTCCCCCACAATGCGGAGGACAATGCGTTCTCCTTCCGTCACGTGGTCACTCTCTCGCTCGAGAAGCTGCCACTCGAGCTTTGGAACCACCGGGGCGTGGCTGCTAGCGTCGCCGGTTTTGCTAGCCTGCTCTGGGTTGAGCACACCTGCCTCTATGGCAGCGACTTCTCCAGCATTTTCGTCCTCGCCAAGGTTGAAGCCCTTCAGCACATCCCGCACCACCTGACCTTCCACCATGTTGATGGCGCTGGCATCTACGCCGACATGATTATAAACGAGGTTTGCGACGTCCCCTGCTCGCTCGGTGCCCCCACGGTGCCGCCGCGGTGCGCCCGACCAGCCTGGATTTGGTGCTGCCTCCAGCGGGCCCCCCCCCGTGCCGTCTGCTTCGCGCCATGGGGCTGGCTCTGGCCGTGGGCTATGTCACCTAGGTGGGCCCTCTGCCTTCCATGACTAGCCACAGGAGGGCATGGCCGACCGGGCTTTCAGAGCCCTCCTGGTCGCAGCTTGCCTCTGTGGATGACTCACTTGTCATGCTCAAGCTTGCTTTCAAGACCAAGTTCACCAAGAGCGCCACCTTCTCCCTCCCCTCGGTGGCACAGCTTGCCCATGAATATGAGGTCCGGCATTGCCTGCACGCTTCGCTGCTCACTGCGGACGTGTGCAAGCCCTGCGTCTTTGTCTCCTTCGACCCAACTGAGTTGCGCTTCTCCTTCTCGCTCGATCTGGGCAATCAACGCTGCACCATGGGGACGATCCAGATCATGCCGGTCATTGTGGATGACGGCTACTTCCCCTTCTTAGACTACCTCGCGGAAGCGACTGCGCGGGAAAGCTGCCGCTCACTCCTCTTCAAATTCTAGCCCAAGTCGGCGGACGGTGCCCTCTGCCCACGCACTCTTCCACTGCTGCCCTCTGTGGAGTGCAGGTACCCCCCCAAGCCCAATGTGCCCGCTAGCCTGCTGCCGGCTCCTGGGCCGCTGCTCTCCCTTTCAGAAAAACACCTTTTCTTTGCCAATACCCAGTCCCCGGCCCAAGAGCACTGGCAGGCCCACCAGGCGCTCGCCTCCTGGCCCATCTGCTCCAGGCCTATTTGCTTCGCCCCACCACCGCTTGAGCCGTGCCTCCTCCCAGACGGCGCCGTCTCCCCCATGGTCGCCACAGATCTCGTCCATGGGGCTTGCACGGCGCTCCCTCCTCACATCGCTAGAATCTACTACAGCTGCTGGGACCCGCCGCCTGAGCCTTCCACGCGTGATCTCAGACGCTCCCCCTCGCTCCTGCAGCTTCTCCCCCCTGCCGCTGTTGGTGGATCTTCTTCTGCCTTCCCTCCCATGGTGGCGGCGGTGGGCGGCGATTCTATGCTTGGTGCGCAGGCCCTGGGCACAGGCGGGCCTGTGGCTGTCTCTGACGGCGCTCTCACCCCGGCTGTGCCTCTGGCGGCCGCTCCTGCTTCCCCTCCGCGTAGCCCCTGTTTCAGGGCGCCTACGATGGTGTGCGCATTGGCTCCATCGAGCGCGCGTCCAATAGAAAGGCGGTGGCGTCCGACTCGAGCTCGGATGAGGGAGTCCTGGATTAAGGGGTCCATAGGCGTCCGACCTGTTGGACATGGGCCGGACTGATGGGCTATGAAGATACAAGACCGAAGACTCTCACCCGTGTCCGGATGGGACTCCCCTTGGCGTGGAAGGCAAGCTTGGCGCCCGGATATGAAGATTCATTTCTCTGTAACCGACTTTGTACAACCCTAGTCCCCTCCGGTGTCTATATAAACCGGAGGGCTTAGTCCGTAGAGGCAAGATTCATAATCATAGTCATACATGCTAGACTTCTAGGGTTTTAGCCATTACGATCTCGAGGTAGATCAACTCTTGTAATACTCATATTCATCAAGATCAATCAAGCAGGAAGTAGGGTATTACCTCCATAGAGAGGGCCCGAACCTAGGTAAACATCGTGTCCCCTGTCTCCTGTTACCATCGACCTTAGACGCACAGTTCGGGACCTCCTACCCGAGATCCGCCGGTTTTGACACTGACATTGGTGCTTTCATTG
This sequence comes from Aegilops longissima, assembly GCA_021605205.1. Lineage (NCBI taxonomy): Eukaryota > Viridiplantae > Streptophyta > Magnoliopsida > Poales > Poaceae > Aegilops > Aegilops longissima. The sequence continues at coordinate 105,772,014 of CM038676.1, forward strand.
AGAGTTCCGTTGTGACGTCAAAGACAGGATTGATGGCTCGCCTTGTTATCAAGGACGGTATCACCTTCGGAGGCGCCCTGACGTCAGGCCAACCCTCCGGCTGGGCGGCTTCACCATGACCGCCCCTACGGTTGTTAATCCAACAATGACTTCTCGGGTCATCGAAAACCACCTCCGTGTTAGCTCCGAATACTCTAAGTAGATGGATCCGGCTGAGTTATCGTCTTTGAACGAACTCCTGGATCGCATCGCCTCCCTGGGGGGTCTCCACAGACTACGATCGGATTGGGCTTAAACCCGACCAGAGAAAAATTAAATCTCCGTCGATCACCCACCAGATAGCGGTAGTTGAGGAGCAAAACGACAACTCTTCCTCTATATTGAGGACGAACTGTGTTCGGATTTCCAAGTTCGAAGAGCCGGACACCGTCCTTCGGAAAGACATAGCCCGCCCTCCGAACCTAGAATCGGACGACGGGCCTGAAAAATCGGTTAATATCTCGGAGCCCGAGCTATTAAGTTCGGGAATTCTTCAAACTCCGGATTCCAAATTGGGTCAGGGTTCGGATTTAAGGCCACCCACCCACCCAGATAGACGCGATCTCACGTACATACGGCATCAGTCTTAGGAAGCACTCCATCACTTTTGGGCCAGATTCCTCCTTGTCAAAGACAAGATTAAATATTGCCGCGACGAAGACGCGATCTTAGCATTCTGCAATAATTGCACGGACGAAGGACTCCTAAACGCCATCAATCATCGTTGCGTATTACACTTCACTGACTTGGCAACCATCGTACAAAAGTACTACACAATGGAAAGCGCCTGGAAAACTCAGGCAGCTCTCTGGGAACCACCGGTTTCCACTCAACCCTTCGTCCGGGCAAAAAGGATGCACCCTCGCGGTGCACCAGATCCAATAGTAAAGAAATTTAAGCACACCACGGGGCGCAGAACCGTTCTGGAAGGATGGCTCGATAGGCCATGCAAAATACATGCAACGCCGGACACCATACCAACCCACATCCTTAGAGCATGTTGGATACTCCGGCAAGTGGCCAAAAGGCGAGATATCCTCACCAAAAATACACGATGCAACACCCACGGAAGATGGCGCCCCAGCGTATTGCAGATCTTGAGACTTTCGCTTCAAACAATCGGCGTAAAAGGGCTTTCCGCAACCTCGTCGAAGTCTGCCAAGTCGCAGCAACAAACCCTTGGAACGACACGGCCATAACTTTCAACGCCAATGACGAACCAAATTTCCGAACAGTCCGAGCACCAGCCGCCTTGGTCCTTAATCCAACTGTGGACGGATTCCGGCTCACCAAAGTGCTCATGGACGGCGGCAGCGGATTAAACCTCATCTACGAGGATACACTCAATAAAATGGAAATTGATAGGAGCCGCATCAAGCAAAGTAGCACGACCTTCTGGGGAATCATTCCTAGTCGGGAGGCGCGATGCGCGGGAAAAATCACACTCGACGTGGTATTCGACACATCTGAGAATTATCGGTCCGAGGAAATAACCTTCCAAGTGGCTCCTTTCAACAACGGATATCACCCTTACTCGGGAGAGACGCATTTACACGCTTCCAAGCTATACCTCATTACGGGTACATGAAGCTCAAGATGCCTGGGCCAAACGGTATCATCACTCTTGCCAGTGATCCAGACATAGCGCTCCGCGCTGAAAATAAAGGGACAATTGCAAGTTTGCCCCTAGGAACCCACCCACGGGGTTTGCCCTTAATTTTCCACCTTGCTCAATTTTGCCCTTAGATTTGTACCAGGGCTCGCTCGAATGCCCTTCCGTGACGGCCCCGTGTGGTCAGCGCTGTTTAACCACGGTTTTGCGCCGTTTTGGACAGCACATGCCCCTGCCCTTTCCTTACAGGTGGGACCCGTGTATGTATCGCATCTTATTTCCCCTCTCTACCGAATCTGTCTCTAGAACCCTAGCACAGAGGCGACCTAGGCGAACCCTAACCCTAGCTTTTGGCTGCGCGCATCCGAGCCCGACCCGTGGTTTGGTCGATGTCGTGAGAGATCCAGACCACATCTTCATCGGCTACGATGGTGAAGACCCGTAGCTCACGCGGCGGCGGAGGAGAATTGGAGGGCGCGGCGTCAAGACAGAGGACTCCGATGTCGACGGAGGAGACGAGCCAACAGATCCCAGATGGGTAAGTTCATCTGCTTTTTATCACTAGTTCTTACTTTAGTACTAGGTAGATCTGCCGTGTGTGATGTTTTTCGGACATTTTCTTGCATTCGTAGGATGGATCCAGAGCGCGCATTTTCTCTGTCCATTAGAATGGAAATGACTCTTTTAGCAAGGTCTGGTACTAAGGATCAAGGCACAGGCTTCACTTTTCCTCTTGTGATCGATGCTACAAGCACATTCAACTCTTTTAGGGATGCAGTATACAGAAAATATTCGTGGGGTTTGTACGATGCTGTTGAGTTTAGATTTTGGGACCAGGATAAATTTGCATGGATCCCTCTGCAGTGTGATGATGAGCTAGCCTAGATGTTTGCAGCCAATGCACTGTTGAAAAGTGGCAAAATTGAAGCCACTATCATATAGAGAGCCAGACTAGATGCAGCTCCTAGTACAACAAAGACCCTTGTCCCAGGAAACAAATCAAAAACTGCTGCTAGTAGGTGTAGGAGCAGCAGAGCAACTCCAAGTAGTAGCTGTCATCCACCAGGAACTCCTAGTGCAAATGTGCCACCGCAACCTGGTGCTAGTAGCGATAATCTGCTATCTTGCCGATCAGATACCCACAGATCCTATAATTGAGGAGGCAGAGCGATGATGTGCTAGGTTCAGATGAAGAAGATGAGAGAATGTTTCTGATCTAGTGCCCGGGAGGAAGGTGGACCAGCGGGATGAGGACTACATTCAGTGAGTTTTCGAGATCTGAGATGAAGAAGAGGAACAGGAGAACATTGACATGGGATGTTTTGAGAATGATGATGGGGACATGCCTGAGATGTTGTATGACAGAGATAATCCAAGTCTAGCTGAAGGGGTTGTCTTTCATTCTGTTGTGGATTGTAGAAATGATGTAGCTACATTCTCCATAAAAAATGAAGTAGAGTACAAAATAGAGCATAGTGATCCAACAAGGTTCACTGTGTATTGTGCTTTTCCAAGATGTAGGTGGAGACTACATGCCTCTCTAAAGAGAAACATGACATTGTTTCAGGTATTAACAAATTGCATAATCAGTGCTGACTATTTTCCATATGATGTTGTAACATAGTAATTATGATTAATTTTCCTATTGAGTATCTAACTTAAATTTTTTATGTGCAGATCAAAGTAAATCCTTATGAGCACCATTGTCCTAGTGTCAACAGAACTGAAAGATTGAGAGCAGCTAAGAGGAGATGGATTGCTGATGCTGTGCAGAACTGAGTAACAGAAAATTCAAACATTGGTCCCAAGGAATTGCAAACCAACTTGCAAAAAAATATGGTTTAGACTTGCCTTACATGAGAGTTTATTATGGTAAACAAATAGCTATTGACAACATTTATGGAAAGTATGAGGACAGTTTTCAGCTTTTGTACACATTCAAAGCTGAAGTAGAGAGAGCTCTCCTGGTAGTGTTGTAGAAATAGTGGGATATTGTTCATATGTTCAAGAAAACATATGCTGAAAATATACCATCACTTGAGGGAAAACAACAGTGGGATATTGTTGATCCAGGTTTCAGACTTTGTCCTCCTATTCAACACAAAGCTGCAGCAGGAAGGCCAAGGAAAATAAGAATCAGGGCAGCAAGTGAAGGGAAAGGCCTTGGATCTAGGAAAAGGAAATGCAAAAGATGTGGAGGGTATGGACATTTCCTAAAGAACTGCAAAAATGCCATTGATCCTGCATTTGGAAAAGAGGATGCACATTGGGGAGCTGACAATGCAGAGGAGCCTACAGAGCCAGATAATGCTGACCAAGGAGAAGATGATGTAGTTAGTGCAGATGAAATTGAAGAACCAGATCATCCAGCAACTGTAATGCCTTCTCTAGAGCAGCCAGCAATTGTGCAGCCTTCTCAAGAGCAGCCAGCTAGTGAAGATGGTGTATCACAAGAACCTGCTACACAAGCTTCTACTGTTGCTAGTGCAGTTCTATGGTTTGTACTATTTGCAATGTTTCTCCTTTTACTTATTTGACTGCAACTAACTAACTTTATTCCTTTTTCCAGCACTCCTAAGAAGAATTGGAAAAGGCCAGCTATGAGAGGACCATCTCCCTGCAAGAAGAGGAAGACGAGCACTACTTCTCTGATGCTTGATCACACATGGGTCGATGACTGCAGCAATATGCATGAGAAAACTGCTGCAACTCAAGAGGAAGTGCAGGCTGATGTGCCCCAAATCCCAGCAAAAGTGACTAGAAGCAGAGCTAAGGAGATGCCAAACCCAGCAGGAAACACCAGGAGCAAAAGGGCCAAATCATGAGTGCTGTCATGTGTGGAACTATCAGTTTGGGATGATCTCTTATGTCATGTTTGAACTATTTGTAGTTGATATCTATGTGCACTGTGCACTCTAGTTGTATGAAGTACTATGTTGTCATGTGTGAAACTATCAGTTTGTGAACCTGAATTTAGTACTATGTTGTATAAGTACTATGCAACTGAATTTGGTAGTTTGTTGTGTGAAGTAGTATGCAACTGGAGTGGGTGGTTTGCTACTGAATGTGGAACTATGTTGTCTCCTAACATCTTCACATAGAACATATCAGTGCATAACTTATGAGGCATTCATACATCACTGCATTCATGGATCATAAACTGCAAATAGATCATAAACTTCATAGATCATAAACTGCAAATACATCAGTGCATTCATACATAATTGCACTCATACATCAGTGCATTCATGAGCTAGCATACAAACTTTAGTGTGCATTTTGTGCACACACTGACATTGTGATAGATAGCATACAAATTGTAACTATAGGGAAAAACATTGTCCATACGCGCATCATTTCATTTCTTTCCTTCAATTCTTTGGTCAGCGCATGATTTCTCTTCACCAGATCAACTGCTTGCTTCTCCAACTTATGACTTTTGATCCAGCTAGCTTCAAGCGTTGCATGCAAATCTTCGAAAGCTAGTCCAACTCTTGCTGGAGGTGCAGGGTCAACCCAAACCACCCACTCACATTCATCTGGAAACTGCATGAACAATTTTCGATTAGATCTGATGTTGAGTGCTTCGTCATGGATTCAAACCCAAGAATGTAAAATGCAGTTCAAATTCTTACATCCAGGGGGCAACCCAAAAATCGACGACCGGTGCTAGCTCCACCCCATGAGACACAACAAGCAGGGATTAGGCCATGCCCTGGACAATGATGCTTGACGATACTCGGTAGGAGAAGGTGGAGTCTGGCAAGTAAAACTCTGAGCTGTGTTGCACAATTCCTACCCCATCCACCTAATTTGACCAAAACCACATAAATCACCCGAAATTTGAGCTAACCCTAGAAAATGGGGAAATTTTACTCTACCTATTAAAAATTACCTCTTCAGCGGCGGCCGGCGACGAGCTCTCCGACGACATACCCGACATCTCCATGGCCGTGGGCAAGCCTGCACGACGCCCCCTCCAACAGCTCCTTCCTTCCGCCCTTTTTTCCTTCGCCCCTTTCTTCTGTCTAGCGCGAGGTAGCATACGACTAAAAGGCTAGGGATATCGAACCAGGGGTAAAAATGTCCAAAACGGCGCAAAACCGTGGTCAAACGATGCTGACCACACGGGGCCGTCACGGAAGGGCATTCGAGCGAGCCCTGGGACAAATCTAAGGGCAAAACTGAGCAAGGTGAAAAATTAAGGGCAAACACCGTGGGTGGGTTCCAACTAGGGGCATAAATGTATTTGTCCCGAAAATAAAACCGCATCCCTGGCCCTCGAGGCATTGTCGGAAATACTCGCGTCCGAAGAGCTAACCGCGCTGCACTTTACTATGGTAGGGATGACGTAATCCTGAACAAACGACTCAAATCCACCTCCTTTAAACCAGCAGATGAAATAGTCAAATTTCAAGTCCACCCTACGGATCCCAAGAAGACAACATCCATCGGAGCACAACTCGACCCAACGGTCGACGCCGCACTACGAGAGTTCCTGCGCGAGAACTGGGACATATTCGCCTGGCACCCTTCTGATATGCCAGGAATCCCACGTAGATTGGCCGAACATAGCCTCAATATATTAAAGGGATATAAACCGGTCAAGCAAACACTGCAGCGTTTTTCTGAACCCAAAAGACAAGCCATGGGGGAGGAGCTAGCCAAGTTACTCGAGGCCGGATTCATCAGAGAAATAAAACACCAGGACTGGCTAGCAAACCTGGTGATGGTACCAAAGAAGGATAAATCCTGGCGCCTATGCGTCGATTTCAAAGACCTCAATAAGGCCCGCCCTAAGGATCCCTTCCCCCTCCCTCACATCGATCAGATTATTGATGCAACCGCAGGACACGACTCACTGTGTTTCCTCGACGCATACTCCGGATACCATCAAATCAAGATGAAGGAGTCCGACCAAGCCGCAACGGCATTCATTACCCCATACGGGCCTTTCTGCTTCAATACTATGCCTTTCGGGCTCAAAAACGCTGGCGCCACCTACCAACGCATGATTCAAACATGCCTGAGAAACAGATTGGCAAGATAGTTGAAGCATATGTGGATGACGTCGTCATCAAAACCAGGCACATCGAGTCATTGATAGACGATCTATGTCTCACATTCGACAACCTCCGGACATATGACATCAAGCTCAATCTGGAAAAGTGTGTTTTCGGCGTCCCCGCCGAAAAACTGCTGGGCTTCATCGTTTCCAATAGAGGAATTGAGGCAAATCCAGCCAAAATCCAAGCTTTGTCACAATTGGCTACACCAACAGACCTTAAACAGGTCCAAAAACTCGCGGGATGCATGGCAGCTTTAAGCCGCTTTATCTAGATTGAGAGAAAAAGCATTGCCACTCTAACGCCTTCTCCGACGCACCGACCACTTCGAATGGACGGATGCGACAACGACCGAGCTGGAGGAAATAAAGGCCCTTCTAGTGAGCAACCCAATCTTGGCCGCGCCGAACGTCGACGAACCCATGCTATTATACATATCGGCAACACACCAAGTGGTGAGCACCGTGCTCGTCGTTGAGCGAGAGCTAGACGGACACAAATTCCCGCTCTAGAAACCGGTATACTACGTATCCACTGTCCTCACACCATGAAAATCCCGATACCCTCATTACCAAAAAATAGCATACGCGGTCTTCATGGCATCCTGGAAGCTGCGACACTACTTTCAAGAGTGCTCGATTACGGTGGCTTCTGAGGTACCACTCAACGACATAATAAACAACCGCGATGCCACGGGCCGGATTGCTAAGTGGGCCATTGAGCTCCTTCCATTCGACATAACATACAAACCGCGCGGAGCCATTAAATCCCAAGTACTGGCTGACTTCATCGCCGAATGGACAGAGGACGAAGTCCCTAAAGAGTACGACACGTATTCCAACTGGGTTATGTACTTCGATGGTTCCAAAATCCTGGCAGGGTTAGGGGAGGGTGTTGTCTTAACGTCCCCCACTGGAGACGTAGTTCAGTACGTACTCCAAATATTGTACATAGACTCCAACATGCAGCCGAATATGAGGCCTTATTACATGGACTTCGGATGGCCGTCTCCATGGGCATACAACGCCTGGAAGTGCGCGCGGACTCAAACCTCGCAATATCTCAAATAAATGGAGATTTCGATGCTAAAGATCTGAAGATGGCGGCTTACCGTAACGCCGTCCTCAAAATGTCAGCTCGGTTTGAGGGGCTCGAGTTTCATCATGTGTCTCGAGAAAGTAATCAAGCGGCGGACGTCCTTGCTCGCATCGGCGCCAAGCGCAACCCCGTCCCACCTAACATCTTTCTGGAAAGGCTTTTTAAGCCGTCCATGGGTGGCAAGGGGAGAGTGGCAACACCAGTCCGGATCCGACCACAACCCCAGATTCCGAACACATCGATATCATCGGGGGCTCATCCACCAAAATAACACCGTCGGCCCATATCATCATGGCAATCATTGCCCCATGGACCGAACCCTTCTTGGCGTACCTTAATAGGCGAGAACTCCCTGAGGATCAGAATGAGGCTCACCGCATTGTCCGGTGCTCGAAGGCCTACAAGGTTCACGACGGAGAACTCTACAAGAGAAGTGCTACCGGAGTACTTCAAAGATGTATCTCCGAGGAAGAGGGGCGGCAGCTCTTGGCTGAAATTCATGCCGGTCTCGGCGGTCACCACGCCGCGGCTCGGGCCCTTGTAAGCAAGGCCTTCCGTACAGGTTTTTATTGGCTGACGGCCCGAGCATATGCACAGGACCTTGTCCAACGTTGCGTCGGATGCCAGCTTTTCGCCAACCAAAGCCATATGCCACCCACTGATACGTCTCCAACGTATCTATAATTTTTGATTGCCCCATGCTATATTATCTACTATTTTGGACCATATTGGGCTTTATTTTCCACTTTTATATTATTTTGGGACTAACCTATTAACCGGAGGCCCAGCCGAATTTCTGTTTTTGCTTATTTGGTGTTTGAAGAAAAGGAATGTCAAGCAATTGAAGCGGAATGAAACCTTTTGGAGAAGTTATTTTTGGAAGGAAAGCTACCCGATAGACTTGGAGTGCCGTCGGGAAAGAAGCGAGGAGCCACGAGGTAGTAGGGCGCCCACCCCTAGGCGCGCCCTCCACCCTCGTGGGCCCTCGTGGCTCCCCTGACGTATTTCTTTCGCCTATATATATCCATATACCCTAAAAACTTCGGGGAACATAATAGATCGAGAGTTCCGCCGCCGCAAGCTTCTGTAGCCACCAAAAACCTCTCGGGAGCCCGTTCCGGCACCCTGCCGGAGGGGGGAGACCTCATCGGTGGCCATCTTCATCATCCCGGCGCTCTCCATGACGAGGAGGGAGTAGTTCATCCTCGGGGCTGAGGGTATGTACCAGTAGCTATGTGTTTGATCTCTCTCTCTCTCTCTCTCTCTCTCTCTCTCGTGTTCTTGAGGTGATTCGATCTTGATGTATCACGAGCTTTGCTATTACAGTTGGATCTTATATTGCTTCTCCCCCTCTACTCTCTTGTAATGGATTGAGTTTTCCCTTTGAAGTTATCTTATCAGATTGAGTCTTTAATGATTTGAGAACACTTGATGTATGTCTTGCCGTGCGTATCTGTGGTGACAATGGGATATCACGTGATTCACTTGATGTATGTTTTGGTGATCAACTTGCGGGTTCCGCCCATGAACCTATGCATAGGGGTTGGCACACGTTTTCATCTTGACTCTCCGGTAGAAACTTTGGGGAACTCTTTGAAGTACTTTGTGTTGGATTGAATAGATGAATCTGAGATTGTGTGATGCATATCGTATAATCATACCCACGGATACTTGAGGTGACATTGGATTATCTACGTGACATTAGGGTTTTGGTTGATTTGTGTCTTAAGGTGTTATTCTAGTACAAACTCTAGGGCTGTTTGTGACACTTATAGGAATAGCCCAATGGATTGATTGGAAAGAATAACTTTGAGGTGGTTTCATACCCTACCATAATCTCTTCGTTTGTTCTCCGCTATTAGTGTCTTTGGAGTGACTCTTTGTTGCATGTTGTGGGATAGTTATATGATCCAATTATGTTATTATTGTTGAGAGAATTTGCACTAGTGAAAGTATGAACCCTAGGTCTTGTTTCCTAGCACTGCAATACCGTTCTTTTGCCAGTTGTTACCTTGCTGTTTTTATATTTTTCAGATTATGAAAACCTATATCTACCATCCATATTGCACTTGTATCACTACCTCTTCACCGAACTAGTGCACCTATACAATTTACCATTGTATTGGGTGTGTTGGGGACACAAGAGACTCTTTGCTATTTGGTTGCAGGGTTGCTTGAGAGAGACCATCTTCATCCTACGCCTCCCACGATTGATAAACCTTAGGTCATCCACTTGAAGGAAATTTTCTACTGTCCTACAAACCTCCGCACTTGGAGGCCCAACAACGTCTACAAGAAGAAGGTTGCGTAGTAGACATCAAGCTGTTTTCTGGCGCCGTTGCCGGGGAGGTGAGTGCTTGAAGGTATATCTTTAGATATTGCAATCGAATCTTTTAGTTTCTTGTTTTATCACTAGTTTAGGTTATAAAAGAAAACTACAAAAAAATGGAATTGAGTTTGTCTCATACGCTTCATCTTTTTAATATCTTTCGTGAGTATGATGGGAAGGAAAATTGTGCCAAAGTTTTAGAAGAAGAATGCATTAAAATGTTCGGCACTAAATCTTTGAATGATGAGCATGATTGTAATGTTGTTAGTATGAACTCCTTGAATATCCATAGTACTAAAGATGATTGCACTAGTTATGATGAAAATGTCTCCTATAAACATGTCAATTTTTGTGGAGTACATTGGGTTTGCAAGTACACACCAAATAGGGATGATAGATATTGCAAGAGGCATAAGCATTTAGAAACTAAATGGTTGCAAGAAAGGCTAGATGCGTGTGCTGAAAATTTAAACTTTCTTAGCCATACTTGTGAACTTTACAATGAACGTGATCATTTCAGTACCCAATGTAAATTGTTTCATGATCGTATCGTGTCCAAAAACTGTGATGACTTGATTTCCCTTGCACATCATAATGAACTTAGTTTGCTCTTGGGTTATGAAGAAATGAAACATATAACTAAGGGTATTCCAAAGTTTGCCCTTGATAGAGTTCTTCATTTTGATCTAGAGGAAATTTATATGTATTGCGCTGTGAATTGCATTGAAAATCCTTATATTGCCAATTACATAAAGAAACGAAAACAAATAGAAGATGAAGAGAATACTAACGAAAGGGAAGAGACTTCCCAATATTCTCCTATTATTTCTTATGATGAATCAGGTAACAAGGAGGAGCCTTCTTTTCAACCAATCTCATTAATAAGGAGCTCCAAAAAGAGGATTGAACCCACACATGATGTGGTGAAGAAGAAGAAAATAAAAAGGAAGAGAGGTAAAAATATATCTCTCCCAAATAATGTTGCTCCTATTATTGTTGTGCCTCATGAAAATGAATCGAAAATAATTATGTAAGATGATGCACTTGATGATCTCGTTATGCCTATTGCTTGTTGTGATGATTATGATTGGGAAGATAGGGATACTTCTTATGATCTTGAAAATCTTTTTGGCATTTGCTTGGAAGAATATGATAATTGCTATACTATTGGTGCTATCCATACTATTAATGATGAGAGTGATTATGCTTATGATATGAAAAGGCCCAAGATTGGGGATGCTATGTTTGAAGAAGATGATGTTTTTGAGAATATATTTGCTGCAATTAATGTTTGTCCCAAGCTTGGGGATGCTACGTTTAATGAAGATGATATTTTTAGTCTCCCAAGTTTTGATATGCAAATTTGTTATGATTATAGCATGCCTCCTACTTATGATGATTATATTTATGAAAGTGGGTTTGGAAGAGTGTCAACTTTAGGAAGTAATAATCCCACTATTTTGGAGGATGTTGAATCTTATAATATTTATGAAAGTGGATTTGGAGAGGTCATGAATTTATTTAGTGATGTATCCACTATCTTGGAAGAGGTTTCAATCGATTATGATAAGAACAAAGTTGCTACTTATGGCGAATATTGTGATGAAAATGATGCTATAAAGAGTAGTGATGATTATATTTATAAAACTTGTCATGATTATGATTAACCTTTTCTGAACATTACTCTTTTAATGTGGAAACAATCTATAGTATTCAAGTCTCTTATGATACTCCCATTATCCCGAATAAGAAGAATTTTGCTTATATGAAGAGTAGTGAATTTTCTATGCTTGTAGATCATGAAAAGAATGCTTTAGGTGCTGGTTATATTGTTGAATTCATTCATGATGCTACTGAAAATTATTATGAGGGAGGAATATATGCTTGTAGGAATTGCAATAATATCAAGTTTCCTCTCTATGTGCTTAAAGTTTCAAAGTTATGCTTGTTTTGCCTTCCTATGCTAGTTGATTATTGTTCCCATAAGTTGTTTGCTCACAAAATCCCTATGCATAAGAAGTGGGTTAGACTTAAATGTGCTAGTCATATTCTTCATGATGCTCTCTTTGTGTTTCAATTCTTATCTTTCATGCGAGCATCATTGAAATCATCATGCCTAGCTAGGGGCGTTAAACGATAGCACTTGTTGGGAGGCAACCCAATTTTATTTTATTTTCTTGCTTTTTGGTTCTGTTTAGTAATAAATAATCCATCTAGCTTCTGTTTAGATGTGTTTTTCTGTTTTAATTAGTGTTTGTGCCAAGTAGAACCTTTGCGAAGACTTGGGTGAAGTCTTTATGATCATGCTGTAAAAAAACAGAAACTTTAGCCCTCACGAGATTAGCTTCAACGTTTTACTGGAGAGTGATATTTAGTTGATTATTTTTGCAGATGATTACTAGAAAAATTCCTCAGGTCCACCAATTTATTTTAGAATTTTTGGAGTTCCAGAAGTATACGTTTGATACAGATTACTACAGACTATTCTGTTTTTCACAGATTCTGTTTTCATTGTGTTGTTTGCTTATTTTGATGAATCTATGGCTAGTAAAATAGTTTATAAACCATAGAGAAGTTGGAATAAAGTATTTTTAACACCAATATAAATAAATAATGAGTTTATTACAGTACCTTGAAGTGGTCTTTTGTTTTCTTTCGCTAACGGAGTTCATGAGATTTTTGTTGAGTTTTGTGTTGTGAAGTTTTCAAGTTTTGGGTGAAATCTTTTGATGGATTATGGAACAAGGAGTGGCAAGATCCTAAGCTTGGGGATTCCCATGGCACCCCCAAGATAATCTAAGGACACCAAAAAGTCAGAGCTTGGGGATGCCCCGGAAGGCATCCCCTCTTTCGTCTACTTCCATCGGTAACTTTACTTGGAGCTATATTTTTATTCACCACATGATATGTGTTTTTGCTTGGAGCATCTTGTATGATTTGAGTCTTTGCTTTTTAGTTTATCACAATCATCCTTGCTGTACACACCTTATGAGAGAGCCATACATGATTTGGAATTTGATAGAATACTCTATGTGCTTCACTTATATCTTTTGAGCTATATAGTTTTGCTCTAGTGCTTCACTTATACCTTGTAGAGCACGGTGGTGGATTTGTTTTATAGAAACTATTGATCTCTCATACTTCACTTAGATTATTTTGAGAGTCTTAAATAGCGTGGTAATTTGCTTAATAATTTTAATATGCTAGGTATACAAAAATAGTAAAAACTTTCTTATGAGTGTGTTGGATACTAAGAAAAGTTTGATGCTTGATAATTGTTTTGAGATATGGAGGTGATAATATCAAAGTCGTGCTAGTTGATTAGTTGTGAATTTGAGAAATGCTTGTGTTGAAGTTTGCAAGTCCCGTAGCATGCACGTATGGTAAACGTCATGTAACAAATTTGAAACATGTGGTGTTCTTTGATTGTCCTCCTTATGAGTGGCGGTCGGGGACGAGCGATGGTCTTTTCCTACCAATCTACCCCCCTAGGAGCATGCGCGTAGTGCTTTGGTTTTTGATGGCTTGTAGATTTTTGCAATAAGTATGTGAGTTCTTTATTACTAATGTTGAGTCCATGGATTATACGCACTCTCACCCTTCCACCATTGCTAGTGTGACGCCCGGGTAATTAAGCTACAGTAATCCCCACTGATGATGCCACGTCACCTCGGTCACTGTGGATAAATTCGCGTTAGTTCGGAACCTAGTTCGAATTTCAAATTCAAAATTGAGCAAAGGATAAAAGTTTTCAAATATGGAGATTTAAATGTTCGGAGAGAACCAGAAAATACATAGGTAATTATGGTGGAGAAATCAACTCTTTACCAAATGTTTAAATGCACTAAACTAATTTATTCATTAGCTAAAACCTTTAATTAAATGACTTTTATGTTTAAAAAAAAATTACTAAACTAAATTATTGGGTTGAAACCTTCTAGGGTTGTGGCATAAGTTGTAACATCAATTTAGGTGCCACTTTGATATTTTACAAAAGACTAATGTAAGTTGGAAATTAGAGAAACCAGTAAAAAGAAAAGAAAAAGGAAAAGGGCAAACACAAAAAAAAAGAGAAGCCCCCCATTGGGCCACGGCCTAGCAGGCCATCGGGCCGCCAGGCCGGCCCAGCCGCACCCCACCCCTTCTCCATATCCCCATCGAGGGGAAACCCTAATCCCCACCGAACCAACCCCCCTACCCCCCACTCACGCCCCACTCTCCTCTCCCGATCCAATCGGGATCGGGCTGGGCGCCGCCCGCGCGCGCCCCTCCCCTCCGACCTCGCCTCCTCCCCTGTGGCCGGCGCTCTGTGCCGCCTCATGAGCCCGCCCTCGACCTCGCGCCCCGCCCCTCTCCCTCGACGACCCCGCCTCGCCTCGGACGACCCCGCCGCACGGACCGGCGCCTCCGTCCAACCGCTGCCCGAGGCCTCTGCCTCGCCCGCCACTGCCCGCCCCTGCTGCCGTCGCGGCTCGCAGCCTCGGCCACGGACCTCCCCACCGGACCTCCTCATCTCTTCCCCGACGGCTGCTCCCACGTCGCCGTCCCCCGACGTCCTCCTCACCCCCTTGCATAGACCCTCACGCGCCTCCCGTGAGCATCTCCTTCTCCTCCCCGTGGCGCCTAGCTTCCCGGCCCGACCACGACCACCCACGCAACCGGCGCAAGCCGTGTGCCCGCCCGTCAGACGCCATCCCGTTAAATGCCGCGCCGCGCCAAGACTTGTTGCCGCCCGGGCGCGGCCTCTCGGCGCCCTCCTCCGTGACCGTCCGCCTGCCGTGGCGGCGCCTCGCCGTGGCCACCGCCCCCCTTCCTCGCCTGCCTGTCGGCTCCGCCTAAACCTCAAGGCGCCCGATCGCACGGGTGCGGGTTGCGCCCGAACCCGCACCACCAGGCCCCATAAGCCCCCCCAGACCCATCGACTAGGGGCCCCGCCCCATAACGTTATAATAAAAAAAATATAATAATAAAAATAAAAATAAAATTATAATAAATAGATAAATAAATAAATTAATTAATAATTAATTAATTAAGTAATTACTTAAGTTAATTAATCCGGGTTAATTAATTCAATTAACTAATTAAGTTTAATTAAACTATAGTTAATTTAACCTAATCCTAATTAACTTAATTAGGGGATGACAGGTGGGTCCCCCTGGACCCACATGTCAGGGTTGACCAAGTCAACCCTGTTGGCTGCTGACGTCAGCATGACATCATGCTGACGTCATAAATCCATTTTCGAAATTAATTAAATAATTAATTAAAATTCCAGAAATTAATAAAATCTTTTAAAAATCATATCTTTTAATCCGTAATCCGGATTAAAATATTTTCAACATGAAAGTTACTCAGAACGACGAGACGAATCCGGATACGCAGTCCGTTCGTCCACCACACGTCTCTAACCTATCGAACCTGCAAACTTTCCTCTCCGGTTCATCTGTCTGACAGACGTCCGGAACCGGGAAAACTTCCCGGATGATTCCCCCTTCGCCAGTATCGCCTAGCGCTGCGTTAGAACACGTCTAGCTCTGTCTGTTGTCCTGATATGCACATGCCTGCTATGTATTTACTGTTTCTTCCCCCTCTTCTCTCCGGTAGACCCCGAGACCGATGCTGATGACCCTGTGATCGACTACGTCACCGGCGACCCTCTCTCTTGCCGAGCAACCAGGCAAGCCCCCTTGATCACGGATATCGCCTACTCTTATCTACACTGCTTGCATTAGAGTAGTATAGCATGTTACTGTTTTGAGATACTCTTATCTTTGCTGCATAGCTTTGTCCTTGTTATACATTGTTACCTTACGCAATCCTATATGCTTAGTATAGGATGCTAGTACATTCATCTGTGGCCCTTCATACTTGTCCGTCGCCGTGCTATACTATCGGGCCGTGATCACTCGGGAGGTGATCACGGGTATATCTATATACCTTACACTATACATTACATGTGGTACTGTTAGGAGATGGGGCTGAAAGGACGGTGGTTCCATCCGGTAGAGGTGGGCCTAGGTTCCCGACGGCCCCGATTGTTACTTTGTGGCGGAGCGGCAGGCAGGTTGAGACCGCCTAGAGAGAGGTGGGCCTGGCCTGTTCGCGCTCATGTTACTTAACACGCTTAACGAGGTCTTGGTATTTGATGCGGGTTGGCTCTGAGCTTATACGCACTAACCATCTACGCGGGAGTAGTTATGGGTATCCGGCGTCGTGGTATCGGCGAAATACTTGAGACGTCGGCGACGGAGCGGCGCGTGCGGATTGGACTGGAGCGCTGATGGGCTAGGTGCGCTTCGTCACGACGCAACATGCAGGTGTGCTTTCGAGGCGATGGGCCCAGACCCTCGCGCTTAGGTTTAGACCGGCGTGTTGGCCTCTGTTGTGCCTAGGTGGGGCTGCGGCGTGTTGATCTTACGCGGCGGGCATGACCCAGAAAGTGTGTCCGGCCAAATGGGATCAAGCGTCTTTGGGTAAGATGGTGCACCCTGCAGGGAAGTTAATCTATTCGGATAGCCGTGATCTTGATAACAGGGCGACTTGGAGTTGTACCTTGAGCTTATGACAACTAGAACCGGATACTTGATAAAACACACCCTTCCAAGTGCGGATACAACGGTGGTCGCTCTCGCTCGGGGATATGAGCAGGGATTGCGGGTAGGATTATTGCTATATGATGTTACTTGGAGGACTTCCGTTGTCCTCTTACATGCATGCAAGACGGTGTCGAAGCGTAGTCTTCGTTAAGACTAGCTATTCCCTCTTATTACGGCATTCTGCAGATTCGGTCCACCGATATGGCCTTTACACATATATCCATGCATATGTAGTGTAGCTCCTTGCTTGCGAGTACTTTGGATGAGTACTCACGGTTGCCTTGTTCCCCTTTTTCCCTACCTCTACTCGATTGCTGCAACAGACGATGGAGCCCCGAGTCGAGGCGCCACCGCCTATGGCGACTACTACTGCGGAGGTGCCTACTACTACGTGCAGCCCGGCGGCGCGACCGGGAGTAACCTAGGAGGATCAGGCGGGAGGCCCTGCTCCTCTTCGATCTGTATCCCGGTTTGTGCTAGCCATCTTATGGCACCTTGTTTAACTTATATGCGTACTCAGATATTGTTGCTTCGCTGACTCGTCTATGATCGAGCACTTGTATTCGAGCCCTCGAGGCCCCGGCTTGTATTATGATGCTTGTATGACTTATTTTATTTGTAGAGTTGTGTTGTGATATCTTCCGTGAGTCCTTGATCTTGATCGTACACATTTGCGTGCATGATTAGTGTACGATTGAATCGAGGGCGTCTGAGTTGATATCGAGCCATTGCTGTAGGAATCCCCTTTCCAACTCCTTGGCGAAGTCGAGTCTAGACTTTCTGAACTTTTACTAACTTGGCTGTGCGGCCCACGGGCCCACGTCGCCATTGGGTGGTATTAGGATCTTTTACTCCGCGATCTTTACTCTGGGATTCTGAACTCTCTTCTATTCGGGTTAAATGAATTTGCTAAAAACAAGACTAACTATAGGTTCTCGCGAGTACTTTCTCCCGGAGAGCCCCTCACTTCAGATGATCGTCTGCTAATCAGAAGAATTCAGAGATACTCTTTGGTATTCTCTCGAGACTTTGTGCCCGTCCCTTTTGCTATTCCCGACCACCGATAAATCCGTATGGAAAACTACTTACACTTGCCATTCATACGATCATCCCCCGTTGATCTTGTTATTACAAGATACCCCGAAGTTTTCTCTATTGTTCCGAGAATACTTTGTGCCTACTGCCTAGCAGTTCTTGTCACATGAGTAACCCTTATAAATCCTCGCACTTGTCGAGTATCCGCTCATCCCCAGTTGTTCATGTGTTTCACAAAAGCCTTCAAAATAAAATTCGAGCTTCCGAGAATCCTCTGGAGCCTTTGGCTCTTGAAATTCCTGCTTGCTTACATTATGGTTAATCCCATAAGTCTCGTAGTCGTAATGACCTTCCTTGTCATTATCATTTTGGGTCTGTTGACTCAATATGTTTGCGAATAACCGCAATCATCATTGATCCTTATAAATTACCTTTCTGGCTGAGCTGCCATTCTTTTAACTGGAATTGGATCTCGACCAATCCAATTGTCGTTGATTGTACCCTAAGGCTGTTCAACTTATCCATCCCTAATCAGAGCATTGCTTCTGATCCCTTGATTTGGGAATCATAATTCCTTTGCATTTGACAATTGAGTTAGTCAGTTGTTTCTATAATCTGCTTCCTCTAGTTGAGTACTGATGCTCACGTCAGATCCCTTGTGTACCGCCATATCCACTGTTGGATTATTATCTGACAGTGACCTTCATAATTAATCACTTTGTGAGTTCCTTCTCCGGTACATATTGCCTTTGGTAAATTGTATCCTTCCCTTTTGCCAACCATGCTCCGCTTTCGAGCTGGTGGTACTTACTATTGAAGCTTGTGGTATATGTTTCCATGATACCCTGCCGGGTTGAACCTATATCTTCCTTTATATGTGTGAACTCGGGAGTTTTCACGGGTCATACTCATACGGTATTTCACCGGTAAAACTTTCAAACACTAATGCCTTTATCAAAGCGAAGTGAATGGAAGGTTATACATTGAAGAAGTGGAGTCGACCTTGAACTTTGTGTTCATGCCTGTGGACACGATGTAGATCTTATCATTAAAGCTTCTCTTAAATAATTATCCCTTTGGTATAAGTTCATCTTATATCGGGATCGGCCTTTGAAATCGTGGTTCCGACCATGTTCTCTTTTAAATACCATTTCTCGTGCAAGTTTTAGCACTTGTCTTACAGAGAGCAAAACCCCGTCCAACCTCTACTTTGATATGTCATCGAGTATTACCCCCTGGTATCTCGAGATTACCTTGGAACTGCATAACTTCTTATGAGTTCTTCATCAAGTGCTACCTTCCCACTGATTCCAATTTTTCACGGGCTCTGAGTTTTTAAACACTCAAAGACAACGATAAATGAACCGAGTCCGCACTACGGTTCAACGACTCTTCAGTGAGCTTCTATAAGTACGAGTTTGTACCCGACCACGCCATCCCTAGCCTGTTTGGCTATATCATTATGGTGATGTTTTTTTTTACTGTGCTAACCGGTCCTTCTTCTCGGAGCACAATTTTCGACGGTGAATTAACCTTACGTCGATCCTCATCGTCATATCATTTCACCTTGGACAACAAGCTTGGTATCGAGTTTGTGTCGTACCCTTGGTTCCAATAACCTTTCACTTCATCATTACTTTGGCTTGATGTAAATCGCCGATCGATTACATCATCATGAACTCTCGCGACAAAGGTGTCGTGATCATCAACATTTCGAGCTCATCCGGGATATCAATTGAATTCATGATGAGAAATACCATCCTTGCCCTCGATGATTTGTATAATCACCGACCACTCTTTTGCCTTCCCACCAACACAAGCTTGTTCATGTTTGGTGTTATACCTTGAGATCCTTGCTATCCAGCAATTGTTCTTCTTTACCTTGAGTATTACCATCCTTTATGTCAAGAATGTTCGAGATTTGCTCCACCTCTTGAGAATTCTTGACATAGAAATACTTCTCACCATCACCCTTCTTTCTTGGTCCCGTGTTAATACCATCAAGTGAGCGGTGTTGTTTGAGTTCGGACTTCTAGCAACCCTATTGCTTTGAAGTTAACGATCGAAAGTTCATTCTTAGGTTATTGATTATTGAATCACCCTTCTGACATTGGTCGTGCAACCCAACCCATATTTCGGGCGCACCTTTCAACCAATGTTTAATTGTGTATGTTTTCCTCGAGCATACTTCCTTATATCATTTGAGCTGACAAATGTTATCTCCTTGTTCACTTAATTGTGGAAATCCATCTTTTGGGAATCTCGGTGAATTGTCGTTGAGGTCACCAGACACCTCCTGGTCCTCTCCTTGGGTTAATGATGGACTCTTGTTAACGGAAATCACTTCATAGTTCATTTCCCCGAGAATCTTACAATGTCATCTCGTCAACTCGCGTGGCACCTTTTCTTCTCAGGTATCCTAAGTCTGAGGTATCCTGACACCAATCGGATCTGAAACTCGGTCAGCTATGATGGTTGGGACAACTTTCCAAGAGTTATGATGTTGACCCTTTGATGACCCGGTAGCATGATGTCATGCCTAGCACCTCCCGGTGGAGGACCTATCATAATAGATTACTTTTCAGCAGGGTTATCCATTCCTCCATGAGGGAATTGTAATACTGATTCTACAAGTTATTCCAGATGGATCCTTCGTGATTCCAAAGTCTGATCTTCACCTGAAGGCCATGTCAATGCTATCTCGAAGCATGTCTGTGATACTCTGATTTTCAAACAAGAACATTCGAAGCCCAATGCTAAATGTTTCTTGCTCAATTATCCGAACACCGTTGTTTGGGTATTGTCATGAAATTTCTCTCCCCTTACCTAAAGGGTTCTCTACATTATATCCTGTCATGGATATCATGTTCTGCTTATCCTTGGGAAGGATATACCCCTGTAATATGTGTTTAAACACATTTTTCCTTTCCATGGGTCTGTTTGACCCTTCTTGGGATATACATAATCTAAGCAGTGATAACCCCGCTTAGGTAAGCACCTCGTTGTACCACTGTAAGTAAGACCCTATTACTATTGTTGATGACATTCCGGTAACCACCGATGGGCGAGAACCTTCCTATTGGTCCGCCTCGTTCGACGAAAGCAGGAAAATGGTTCTCTTCGTCCCTCGCCCTTGGTACCTATGTTGTTGCCGACATGACCCTCGAGTCTCCTCGACTTGCCTTGCTTACATGATCGTGTAAGAGGTCACCAACCTTCTAATTGTAACCACATGGTGGGCCCATAACCCACAGTTTCACGGGATCGAAACCTGACTATCCTGTACACCCTTATTCCCAAAGTTATTCCTCCCGTGGACTCGTATGTAATTCACGGGCCACCGACATAGTGATCTATTTCGGTATCGACGCGATACTTACTCTCGCTACTCGAACCCCTTTCTCACTCTGGTTCAGCTTGAGCAAACTACCTACCCGCTTGGAGCCTATTGTGGTACCTTCGTACCTTACTCTCGAGGTATTTCATATGTTCAACTCGAGAGATAATCTTATACTAATTCATGGGTTAGCCCAGTTGTTTCCCTTAAAAGCATTATGTCGTAGAGAGCTGCCCTTTATTTTTCGTAAATACGATGGAGTTCCCGAAGAAATGATGACCAGTTTATCATAATGCATCGGAATAAAGGATTGAAGACATCAACGAGAAGGATTAACTTCTTCGAGAAGTTCCGTTAGATTATCGTAACCAGACCTTTCCCCTTGCTCCCTCTTAAATCTCGGGACGAGATTTCTTGTAGTGGAGGAGAATTGTGGCCTTGGGTAATTAAGCTCTGATAATCCCCACTGATGATGCCACGTCACCTCGGTCACTGTGGATAAACTCGCGTTAGTTCGGAACCTAGTTCGAATTTCAAATTCAAAATTGAGCAAAGGATAAAAGTTTTCAAATATGGAGATTTAAATGTTCGGAGAGAACCAGAAAATACATAGGTAATTATGGTGGAGAAATCAACTCTTTACCAAATGTTTAAATGTACTAAACTAATTTATTCATTAGCTAAAACCTTTAATTAAATGACTTTTATGTTTTAAAAAAATTACTAAACTAAATTATTTGGGTTGAAACCTTCTGGGGTTGTGGCATAAGTTGTAACATCAATTTAGGTGCCACTTTGATATTTTACAAAAGACTAAGGTAAGTTGGAAATTAGAGAAAACAGTAAAAAGAAAAGAAAAAGGAAAAGGGCAAACACAAAAAAGAAAGAAAGCCCCCCTGCTGGGCCACGGCCCAAGAGCCATCGAGCCGCCAGGCCCACCCGCACCCCACCCCTTCTCCATATCCCCATCGGGGGGAAACCCTAATCCCCACCGAACCAACCCCCCCACCCCCCCCCCCACTCACGCCCCCACTCTCCCTCTCCCCGATCCAATCGGATCGGGCTCCCGCCGCCCGGCGCGCCCCCTCCTCCGACCTCGCCTCCTTCCCTGTGGCCGGCGCTCTGTGCCGCCTCGCAGCCCGCCCTCGACCTCGCGCCCCGCCCCTCTCCCTCGACGACCCGCCTGCGCCCGGACGACCCGCCGCAGACGGACGGCGCCTCCGTCAACCGCTGCCCGAGGCCTCTGCCTCGCCCCGCCACTTGCTTCGCCCCTGCTGCCGTCGCGGCTCGCAGCCTCGACGCGCCGGACCTCCCCACCGGACCTCCTCATCTCTTCCCCGACGGCCTGCTCCCACGTCGCCGTCGTCCCCGACGTCCTCCTCACCCCCACTGCATAGACCCTACGCGCCCCTCCCCGTGAGCATCTCTCCTTCTCCTCCCCGGCGCGCGCCTAGCTTCGGCCCGGCCCCGACCACGACCACCCACGGCAACCGGCGCAAGCCGTGTGCCCGCCCGTCGCACGCCATCCCGTCGTCGCCCACGCGCGCCGCCGCACTTTGTTGCCGCCGCGCATGGCCTCCTCGGCGCCCTCCTCCGACCGTCCGCCCCCTGGCGTGCCGGCGCCTCGTGGCCACCGCCCCCCTTCCCTCGCCTGTCGGCTCCGCGCCTTAAACCCCTCAGGCGTCGCGCCGATCGCCTGGTGTGGGTTGCGCCCAACTCAAGACCATACTGTGCCCGCAAGCCCCAAGACCCATCGACTAGGGGGCCCCGCCCCATAACGTTATAATAAAAAAAAAATATAATAATAAAAATAAAAATAAAAATATAATAAATAGATAAATAAATAAATAAATTAATAATTAATTAATTAAGTAATTACTTAAGTTAATTAATCCGGGTTAATTAATTCAATTAACTAATTAAGTTTAATTAAACTATAGTTAATTTAACCTAATCCTAATTAACTTAATTAGGGGATGACAGATGGGTCCCCCTGGACCCACATGTCAGGGTTGACCAAGTCAACCCTGTTGGCTGCTGACGTCAGCATGACATCATGCTGACGTCATAAATCCATTTTCGAAATTAATTAAATAATTAATTAAAATTCCGAAATTAATAAAATCTTTTAAAAATCATATCTTTTAATCCGTAATCCGGTTAAAATATTTTCAACATGAAAGTTACTCGAGCGGCGAGGCGAATCCGGATCGCAATCCGTTCGTCCACCACACGTCTCTAACCTATCGAACCTGCAAACTTTCCTCTCGGTTCATCTGTCTCGACAGACGTCCGGAACAGGAAAACTTCCGGATGATTCCCCTTCGCCGAGATCGCCTAGCGCTGCGTTAGAACACGTCTAGCTCTGTCTGTTGTCCTGATATGCACATGCCTGCTATGTATTTACTGTTTCTTCCCCCTCTTCTCTCCGGTAGACCCCGAGACCGATCGATGACCTCAGTGATCGACTACGTCACCGACGACCCCTCTCTCTTGCCGAGCAACCAGGCAAGCCCCCTTGATCACCGGATATCGCCTACTCTTATCTACACTGCTTGCATTAGAGTAGTATAGCATGTTACTGTTTTTGATACTCTTATACTTTTGCATAGCTTTGTCCTTGTTACTACATTGTTACCTTACGCAATCCTATATGCTTAGTATAGGATGCTAGTACATTCATCTGTGGCCCTTCATACTTGTCAAATCTGCGTGCTATACTATCGGGCCGTGATCACTCGGGAGGTGATCACGGGTATATACTATATACCTTACACTATACATTACATGTGGTACTGTTCGGAGATGGGGGCTGAAAGGACAGGTGGTTCCATCCCGGTAGAGGTGGGCCTAGGTTCCCGACGGCCCCCGACTGTTACTTTATGGCGGAGCGGCAGGGCAGGTTGAGACCGCCTAGGAGAGAGGTGGGCCTGGCCTGTTCGGCGTTCATGTTACTTAACACGCTTAACGAGGTCTTGGTATTTGATCGGGTTGGCTCTGAGCTTATACGCACTAACCATCTACGGGAGTAGTTATGGGTATCCGGCGTCGTGGTATCACCGAAATACTTCAGACGTCGGCGACGGGGGCGTGGCCGGATTGGACTGGAACGCTGATGGGCTAGGTCTGCTTCGGCAGCGTCACATAGCGTGCAGGTGTGCTCAGGCGATGGGCCCGGACCCTGCGCGCTTAGGTTTAGACCGGCGTGTTGGCCTCTCTGTTGTGCCTAGGTGGGGCTGCGGCGTGTTGATCTTACGCGGCGGGCATGACCCAGAAAGTGTGTCCGCCAAATGGGATCAAGCATCTTTGGGTAAGATGGTGCACCCTGCAGGAAGTTAATCTATTCGGATAGCCGTGATCTTGATAACAGGGCGACTTGGAGTTGTACCTTGAGCTTATGACAACTAGAACCGGATACTTGATAAAACACACCCTTCCAAGTGCGGATACAACCGGTGGTCGCTCTCGCTCAGGGATATGAGCGGGGATTGCGGGTAGGATTATTGCTATATGATGTTACTTGGAGGACTTCCGTTGTCCTCTTCTATCTATGCAAGACAGTGTCGAGCGTAGTCTTCGTTAAGACTAGCTATCCCCTCTTATTCGGCATTCTGCAGATTCAGTCCACCGATATGGCCTTTACACATATATCCATGCATATGTAGTGTAGCTCCTTGCTTGTAGTACTTTGGATGAGTACTCACGGTTGCCTTGTTCCCCTTTTCCCTACCTCTACTCGATTGCTGCAACAGACGATGGAGCCCCGAGTCGACGCCACCGCCTATGGCGACTACTACTGGAGGTGCCTACTACTACGTGCAGCCCGGCGACGGCGACTGGGAGTAACCTAGGAGGATCCCGAGGCGGGAGGCCTGCTCCTCTTCGATCTGTATCCCAGCTTTGTGCTAGCCATCTTATGGCACCTTGTTTAACTTATGTGCGTACTCAGATATTGTTGCTTCCGCTGACTCGTCTATGATCGAGCACTTGTATTCGAGCCCTCGAGGCCCCTGGCTTGTATTATGATGCTTGTATGACTTATTTTATTTGTAGAGTTGTGTTGTGATATCTTCCCGTGAGTCCTTGATCTTGATCGTACACATTTGCGTGCATGATTAGTGTACGATTGAATCGAGGGCGTCACAGCGCCTCTTCGGTACCGTGCATTGCCCTTTCTCACATTGAGAGTTGGTGCAAGCTTCGCCGGTGCATCCAAACCCCGTGATATGATACGCTCTTTCACACGTAAACCTCCTTATATCTTCCTTAAAATAGCCACCATACCTACCTATTATGGCATTTCCATAGCCATTGCGAGATATATTGCCATGCAACTTTCCACCATTCCGTTTATCATGACACATTCATCATTGTCATATTACTTAGCATGATCGTGTAGTTGACATAGTATTTGTGGCAAAGCCACCGTTCATAATTCTTTCATACATGTCACTCTTGATTCATTGCATACCCCGGTACACCGCTGGAGGCATTCATATAGAGTCATACTTTGTTCTAGTATCGAGTTGTAATCATTGAGTTGTAAATAAATAGAAGTGTGATGATCATCATTTTCTAGAGCATTGTCCCATGTGAGGTTATAAAAATAAAAGAGGCCAAAGAAGCCCAAAAAAAAAAGAGGCCAAAGAAGCCCACCAAAAAAAATGAAAAATGAGAGAAAAAGAGAGAAGGGACAATGCTACTATCCTTTGCCACACTTGTGCTTCAAAGTAGCACCATAATCTTCATGATAGAGAGTCTCTTGTTTTGTCACTTTGATATACTAGTGGGAATTTTTCATTATAGAACTTGGCTTGTATATTCCAACAATGGGCCTCCTCAAGTGCCCTAGGTCTTCGTGAGCAAGCAAGTTGGATGCACACCCACTTAGTTTCTTTTGTTGAGCTTTCATACATTTATAGCTCTAGTGCATCCGTTGCATGACAATTCCTACTCCTTGCATTAACATCAATCGATGGGCATCTCCATAGCCCATTGATTAGCCTCGTTGATGTGAGACTTTCTCCTTTTTTTGTATTCTCCACATAACCCCATCATCATATTCTATTCCACCCATAGTGCTATGTCCATGGCTCACGCTCATATATTGCGCGAAGGTTTATAAGTTTGAGATTACTAAAGTATGAAACAATTGCTTGGCTTGTCATTGGGGTTGTGCATGATGAGAGCATTCTTGTGTGACGAAAACGGAGCATGACTAAACTATATGATTTTGTAGGGATGAACTTTCTTTGGCCATGTTATTTTGAGAGGACATAATTGCTTAGTTAGTATGCTTGAAGTATTTTTATTTTTATGTCAATATGAAATTTTGTCTTGAATCATTCGGATCTGAATATTCAAACCACAATTAAGAAGAATTACATTGAAATTATGCCAAGTAGCACTCCACATCAAAAATTCTTTTTATCATTTACCTACCGAGGACGAGCGGGAATTAAGCTTGGGGATGCGATCGTCTCCAACGTATCTATAATTTTTGATTGCTCCATGCTATATTATCTACTGTTTTGGACCATATTGGGCTTTATTTTCCACTTTTATATTATTTTGGGACTAACCTATTAACCGGAGGCCCAGCCCAATTGCTGTTTTTTGCTGTTTGGTGTTTCAAGAAAAGGAATATCAAACGGAGTCGAAACGGAATGAAACCTTCTGGAGAAGTTATTTTTGGAAGGAAAGCTACCCGATAGACTTGGAGTGCACGTCAGGAAAGAAACAAGGGAGCCACGAGGTAGGGGTGGGCGCGCCCTCCACCCTCGTGGGCCCCTCGTGGCTCCCCTGACGTATTTCTTCCGCCTATATATATCCATATACCCTAAAAACTTCGGGGAACATAATAGATCGGGAGTTCCTCCGCCGCAAGCTTCTGTAGCCACCAAAAACCTCTCGGGAGCCTGTTCCGGCACCCTGCCAGAGGGGGGAGCCCTCACCGGTGGCCATCTTCATCATCCTGACGCTCTCCATGACGAGGAGGGAGTAGTTCACCCTCGGGGCTGAGGGTATGTACCAGTAGTTATGTGTTTGATCTCTCTCTCTCTCTCTCTCTCTCTCTCTCTCTCTCTCTCTCTCGTGTTCTTGAGGTGATTCGATCTTGATGTATCGCGAGCTTTGCTATTATAGTTGGATCTTATGTTGCTTCTCCCCCTCTACTCTCTTGTAATGGATTGAGTTTTCCCTTTGAAGTTATCTTATCGGATTGAGTCTTTAATGATTTGAGAACACTTGATGTATGTCTTGCCGTGCGTATCTGTGGTGACAATGGGATATCACGTGATTCACTTGATGTATGTTTTGGTGATCAACTTGCGGGTTCCGCCCATGAACCTATGCATAGGGGTTGGCACACGTTTTCATCTTGACTCTCTGGTAGAAACTTTGGGGCACTCTTTGAAGTACTTTGTGTTGGATTGAATAGATGAATCAGAGATTGTGTGATGCATATCGTATAATCATACCCACAGATACTTGAGGTGACATTGGAGTATCTAGGTGACATTAGGGTTTTGGTTGATTTGTGTCTTAAGGTGTTATTCTAGTACAAACTCTAGGGCTGTTTGTGACACTTATAGGAATAACCCAATGGATTGATTGGAAAGAATAACTTTGAGGTGGTTTCGTACCCTACCATAATCTCTTCGTTTGTTCTCCGCTATTAGTTTCTTTGGAGTGACTCTTTGTTGCATGTTGAGGGATAGTTATATGATCCAATTATGTTATTATTGTTGAGAGAACTTGCACTAGTGAAAGTATGAACCCTAGGCCTTGTTTCCTAGCATTGCAAAACCGTTTACGCTCACTTTTGCCACTTGTTACCTTGCTGTTTTTATATTTTCAGATTACGAAAACCTATATCTTCCATATTGCACTTGTATCACCACCTCTTCGCCGAACTAGTGCACCTATACAATTTACCATTGTATTGGTTGTGTTGGGGACACAAGAGACTCTTTGCTATTTGGTTGCAGGGTTGCTTGAGAGAGACGATCTTCATCCTACACCTCCCACGGATTGATAAACCTTAGGTCATCCACTTGAGGGAAATTTGCTACTGTCCTACAAACATCTGCACTTGGAGGCCCAACAACGTCTACAAGAAGAAGGTTGCGTAGTAGACATCACCCTCCGCCCTACAAACAATCCCCATCACCTGGCCTTTCGTGGTCTGGGGGCTTGATATGGTCGGACCCCTTAAAGGAGGAAGCCATAAGAAAAAGTATCTGCTGGTCATGGTGGATAAATTCACTAAGAGGAGAGAGGCCAAACCAGTTACAACGGCCGAAGCCGGGCCAGTGATAGAATTCATATCCGGTGTGGTGCACCGTTATGGTGTTCCACACAGCATCATCACCGATAACGACTCCAATTTCACAGCCGATGAGATGAAAACCTGGTGTGCTAATCTGGGTATTAAGCTCGATTACGCCTCCGTCTATCACCCACAAACAAATGGTCAAGTCGAACGGGCCAATGGTCTTATTATGAGCGGCATCAAACCCAGACTAGTGCGGTCTTTGAAAGAATCAGACAAGAACTGAGTTGAGGAGCTCGACTCCATACTCTGGGGGCTGCGGACCACACCCAACCGCACCACTGGATATACACCTTTCTTCATGGTGTACAGCGCGGAGACTGTGTTACCTTGCAACATTATTCATGAGTCACCTCGAGTGCGCATGTACGAAGAGAGAGAGAGGCCGAGCTTGATCGGCAGGACAGCCTAGATGCCCTGGAGGAGGAACGCGATGTTGCAAAAGCCTGTTCCGCATTTTATCAACAACAGGCCCGCAGATATCAAAGCAGAGACTTTTAATGTTGGCGAACTCGTTCTACGCTTGCCGGAGAAGAAAAAGGATAAACTCAAGCCCAAGTGGGAGGGTCCCTTCATCATTGACGAAGTTCTCACTGGAGGAGCGTACTGATACGTCTCCAACGTATCTATAATTTTTGATTGCACCATGCTACTTTATCTACTGTTTTGGACTATATTGGGCTTTATTTTCCACTTTTATATTATTTTTGGGACTAACCTATTAACCGGAGGCCCAGCCCAGAATTCCTGTTTTTGCCTATTTGATGTTTCAAGAAGCAGAATATCAAACGGAGTCCAAACGGAATGAAACCTTCGGAAACATGATTTTCTCACAGAACGTGATCCAGGGGACTTGGACCCTACTCCAAGGAACGAAAGAGGCGGTCACAATGGTGGGGGGCGCGCCCCTGCCTCGTGGGCCCCCTGTCACTCCACCGACATACTCCTTCCTCCTATATATACCTACGTACCCCCAAACAATCAGAACAAGAGCCAAAAACCTAATTCCACCGCCGCAACTTCCTGTATCCACGAGATCCCATCTTGGGGCCTGTTAGGAGCTCACGGAGGGGGCATCCACCACGGAGGGCTTCTACATCATCATCATAGCCCCTCCGGTGAAGTGTGAGTAGTTTACTTCAGACCTTCGGGTCCATAGCTAGTAGCTAGATGGCTTCTTCTCTCCTTTTGGATCTCAATACAATGTTCTCCCCTCTCTCATGGAGATCTATTCGATGTAATCTTCTTTTTGCGGTGTGTTTGTTGAGACCGATGAATTGTGGGTTTATGATCCAGCTTATCTATGAATAATATTTGAATCTTCTCTGAATTCTTTTATGTATGATTGGTTATCTTTGCAAGTCTCTTCGAATTATCCGTTTGGTTTGGCCAACTAGATTGGTAGTTCTTGCAATGGGAGAAGTGCATAGCTTTGGGTTCAATCTTGCGGTGTCCTTACCCAAAGGATGTAAAGGGTTGCAAGGCACGTATTGTATTGTTGCCATCGAGGATAACAAGATGGGGTATTTATCATATTGCATGAATTTATTCCTCTACATCATGTCATCTTGCTTAAGGCGTTACTCTGTTTTTAACTTAATACTCTAGATGCATGCTGGATAGCGGTCGATGAGTGGAGTAATAGTAGTAGATGCAGAATCATTTCGGTCTACTTGTTTTGGACGTGATGCCTATATACATGATCATACCTAGATATACTCATAACTATGCTCAATTCTGTCAATTGCTCAACAGTAATTTGTTCACTCACCGTAGAATACTTATGCTCTTGAGAGAAGCCACTAGTGAAACCTATGGCCCCCGGGTCTATTCTCATCATATCAATCTCCATCACTTTAATACTTGCTTTGTTTTTACTTTGCCTTTTACTTTTCACTTTGCATCTATATTCCAAAAATACCAAAAATATTATCTATCATCTCTATCAGATCTCACTCTCGTAAGTGACCGTGAAGGGATTGATAACCCCTAATCGCGTTGGTTGCGAGTAGCTATCGTTTTGTGCAGGTACGAGGGACTTGTGCGTGGCCTCCTACTGGATTGATACCTTGGTTCTCAAAAACTGAGGGAAATACTTACGCTACTTTGCTGCATCATCCTCTCCTCTTCGGGGAAATCCAACGCAGTGCTCAAGAGGTAGCAAGAAGAATTTCTGGCGCCGTTGCCGGGGCTACGCAAAAGTCAACATACCAAGTACCCATCACAATCCCTATCTCTCGCATGACATTATTTGCCATTTGCCTCTCGTTTTCCTCTCCCCCACTTCACCCTTGCCGTTTTATTCGCCCTCTCTTTCGCAATCTCCTCCTCTTTTTCCCGTTGCCTTTTTCCTCATTCGTTTGTTTGCTCGTGTGTTAGTTTGCTTGCTTGCTGTCATGACTAGTCTCATATCTTCTCCGTTATCTCTCGAGAATGAAGTTCTAAATTTTAAGCAAAGGGAGGGAGAAAATCTAAAAGACGCTTGGTATAGAATTTGCAATGCTCAAAATAGATCTACCAGGAAGCAATCTACTTCAGTTCTTCTTCGTAATTTTTATGTAGGTGCTAATCCTTGGTATAGATATATCCTTGATACCATTACCGGAGGGAATTTCTTGGGTAGCCATACTTTTGATTCTTATAATGCTTTCATAGATTTATTTGGCTCACCACCTCTTTTGGTTAATGGAACTATGTTAACTTTGGAGCATGTTATGCAAAGACTTGAAATTATTTAGAATAAAGTTGCTACCATTGAATCGATTGAAAATCTTGATAAAAAGATCCACAATCAAATTACCCAATACGGATCTAAGGTAGGAATGACTTTGAAAAATATTAAAGAAAAAGAACCCATAGTTAATGAGAAAATAAATCTAGATTCCACAAGAATCGATAAACTTGAGGGTATCATTACCAACTTGGGAACCACTTTTTCTTCCGTACAAAACACTCCAAGTTCGTCTACTAAAAATACTAAGCTTATTTATGTTCCTAAGAATAAGGGTGAATCATCTAGTAAGGAAACTGCGGATCTTAAATCTATAAGTGTTCATCCCAATCTTTTTGCCATCATTAAGGAACCATTTGCTATGAATGAATTTTTCGATCTTTTTACTGAAAATTTGACAATTACTGGAAATAAATAAAATTCTAAAGGAGGTAGATGCCTCATTGAAGAATTGCCTACCAAAGATGGCAATACCTAGATCTATCCTTGCTTTTATGCCTAGCTAGGGGCGTTAAATGATAGCGCTTGTTGGGAGGCAACCCAATTTTATTTTTAGTTTTTTGTTTTTTCTTATGTTTAGGAATAAATAATCCATCTAGCCTCTGTTTAGATGTGGTTTTATGTTTTAATTAGTGTTTGTGCCAAGCTAGACCTATTGGATCTTCTTGGATAATAGTTATTTGATCTTGCTGTAATTTCCAGAAACTCTGCGTTCAGTGCCCGAATTATTAAATATCACCAGAACGTGATAAAATACTGATTCCAATTGCTGCTGGTCAATAAAAAAATTTTCTAGGTCTTCTAATTTTGGTAGATTTTTTGGAGTTCCAGAAGTTTGCATTAGTTACAGATTACTACAGACTGTTCTGTTTTTGACAGATTCTGTTTTGCGTGTGTTGTTTGCTTATTTTGATGAATCTATGGCTAGTAAAATAGTTTATAATCCATAGAGAATTTGGAATACAGTAGGTTTAACACCAATATAAATAAATAATGAGTTCATTACAGTACCTTAAAGTAGTCTTTTGTTTTCTTTCTCTAACGGAGCTCACGAGATTTCTATTGAGTTTTGTGTTGTGAAGTTTTCAAGTTTTGGGTAAATTCTTTTGATAGATTATGGAACAAGGAGTGGCAAGAGCCTAAGCTTGGGGATGCCCATGGCACCCCCAAGATAATCCAAGGACACCAAAAAGTCAAAGCTTGGGGATGCCCCAGAAGGCATCCCCTCTTTCGTCTACTTCCATCGGTAATTTACTTGGAGCTATATTTTTATTCACCATATGATATGTGTTTTGCTTGGAGCGTCTTGTATCATTTGTGTCTTTGTTTGTTAGTTTACCACAATCATCCTTGCTGTACACACCTTTTGAGAGAGCCTTACATGAATTGAAATTTTCTAGAATACTCTATGTGCTTCACTTATATCTTTTGAGCTTGATAGTTTTGCTCATAGTGCTTCACTTATATCTTTTGAGCGTGATAATTTTTGCTCTAGTACTTCACTTAGATCTTTTAGAGCACGATGGTGGATTTGTTTTAAAGAAACTATTGATCTCTCATGCTTCACTTAGATTATTTTGAGAGTCGTTAATAGCTTGGTAATTTGCTTAATATTAATATACTTGGTATTCAAGATATGTGAAACTTTCTTTTGAGTGCGTTGAATACTAAGAAAAGTTTGATGCTTGATAATTTTTTTGAGATATGGAGGTGATAATATCAAAGTCGTGCTAGTTGAGTAGTTGTGAATTTGAGAAATGCTTGTGTTGAAGTTTGCAAATCCTGTAGCATGCACGTATGGTTAAAGTTGTGTAACAAATTTGAAACATGAAGTGTACCTGGCTCGTGCATCCTTATGAGTGGCGGTTGGGGACGAGCGATGGTCTTTTCCTACCAATCTATCCCCCTAGGAGCATGCGTGTAGTACTTGATTTTTGATGACTTCTAATTTTTTGCAATAAGTATATGAGTTCTTTTGACTAATGTTGAGTCCATGGATTATACACACTTTTACCTTTTCGCCTTTGCTATCCTCTTTGGTACCGTGCATTGCCCTTTCTCACCTTGAGAGTTGGTGCAAACTTCGCCGGTGCATCCAAACCCCGTGATATGATACGCTCTATCACACGTAAACCTCCTTATATCTTCCTCAAAACAGCTGATGAAGTCATGTACCTAGGGTAGGGTCATGGACCTGTCCAAGGTGCCCTCCCCAAGGACATCTCCTGAAGAAAACACCTTTCAGTCAACCTAGAAGGATTCCACTCGACGGACCTGAAGACACTCGACCATGAAGCCAACCACTCGACCGCCAGAAGATCTACAGTCAGTCTGCACCAAACAGTCGGTCATTAAGTGGCTTTATGGCCATCATAGCACTTTATGTAGGACGTTACCAGTAACCCCCTATCTTAATGTACCTTAATCCCTGCATAACTGAGGGCGGGAGGGGTCTGGCGAACTCTATATAAGCCACCCCCTCCTCAGTGTGAAGGGTTTGCACCCATGTAACTCATACGCGCATAATACAGTCGGCCGCCTCCGGGCTCCGAGACGTAGGGCTGTTACTTCCTCCGAGAAGGGCCTGAACTCGTAAACATCTTCCGCATACAACTACTCCATAGCTAGGATCTTGCCTCTCCATACCTACCCCCCATTCTACTGTCAGACTTAGAACCACGACAGTTGGCGCCCACCGTGGGGCAGGTGTCTTAGCGACTTGTTGGAGAAGTTGCAGTTTTTCCGATCCCATTCATCATGGTTTGGTGGAGTTTTGGTTGAGGGCGCGAGATCCGTCTCGCGCGCCACGTTCATCGCCGACGACTCCGCTTGGTTGCAGGAGGCTCCACTCGATGTTGGCACTCCCGTCCTCTGGGCAACGACTTTCACGCGCGTCGCGGCGTCCTTCTGCAGCAGCCGTCGACCCGAGATCGGTCGGCTCTCGTGTAAATCCTCCTCCGATCTCTCGCCCGGCGCAAGCGCTCCAGTCGGTTGAGGCTTCAACGATGGGTGAGGCACGCGGTGGCCCGCCAGTCGGCCACTCCCCAAGTCATGGCAATCGAGCCCGATGAATCTCTCTACGACCTATTCGACCTGTCGACTGGCTCCGCAGAGACTACATCCGAGTGCGATAGCAGCGATCCAGCGGCAGAGGTTCTGATTTTTGACGGACCACGTAGTCCTCCTGGTTTCCCCAGCGCCGACGGAGGCGTTGGCGGAGGCGAGCCGGCGCAGATTCACGAAGAGTACCAGCCCGAGCCCCTCACTTCGCTGCAGAGGGAGGAGCTTCGCCGCCGGAACATGGATGCGCTTCACACTCCTATCGTTGGAGAAACCCCCGAGGCCCGTGCCTTAGAAGATGCGCGTTTGGCCAACTTGGCTGAGCGCACTCGACTGGAAAATCTCCAGCGAATGCTCGACGAACGAGCGCAACAATGGGTCCCGTCGTCCAGTCGATGTCAACTCTTTCCACAACTACTCAGTTATACCAAACTCCCATTCAGAATCTAGCAGCTGCAGCCCGTATAGCAGAGTCCATTCAGCCTTCCCAGTCGGAGGCTGGCATGGGCTTACTCCAGAGAGATTTGCTCCAGGCAGCAGGAGATCAAAATTCAGCTGTATCGCAGTCGCGGAACAGGATTCACAGCAGATCCGTCGCTGCGAATATAGTCCAGTCGGCACATAGCCCAAGATCGCCCCCGAGGCGTGAGGGACATGGAGGCCGGCGTGATCAGTATGAGGACCGATTCGATCGTGATGATCGACGTCGAGTGCCCACTCCTCCCCTTAGGGGTGGGTCATATGCGCCTCGACAGCAAGATGACAGACGCGAGCACAGTGCTGGGCAAAGGATTCCAGTCGACCCCAGGGAACTAGGCTTTGATGCGAGATCCGTCATCATTCAAGGTCTGGTCGACAGGAACAGAGCTAACCGAGAAGGCCATGACAGAAATGCGCCCATCAGCAGCAGAGTCCACGTCTCAGGACCAGTGTGTTTTAGCAGAGCCATCAGAGCCGCGGTGATTCCTCCCAACTTCAGGTTGGCGACTGGAGTTAGCAAGTTCACTGGGTAGTCCAAGCCGGATACTTGGCTTCAAGACTACCGAGTGGCTATTCAGATCGGCGGCGGCAATGATGAAGTGGCCATGAAACACCTGCCTCTTATGTTGGAGGGCTCAGCCAGAGCGTGGCTGAATCGATTAGCACCAAGAGCATTTACACTTGGGAAGATCTCGCCGAGTGTTTGTCGAGACATTTGAAGGAACTTGCAAGCGCCAGCAGGATTGACAGAGTTGCGTCATGTGTGCGTAAGTCGAATGAAACTCGAGGATTACATCCAGAGATGGATCACTTTGCACCACACAAGAGAGAATGTATCGATCATCAGCGCCTGTGCCTTCAAGGAAGGTGTTAAGAACAGAGAATTGAGTTTGAAATTCGGTCGGACCGGAGATATGACCCTGAGTCTTATGATGGAGATTGCCACCAAGTACGCCAATGGTGAAGAAGAGGACCGGCTCCGGAGTGGCAAGTACAAGTCAGCCGCTAATGAAACCGGGGGAGGAAACTCCAGTCAGAAACATAAGTGGAAAGCCGAGCCAGCTGCTCCTGGAGAAGCCTTAGCCGTGACTCCAGGAAAGTTCAAGGGGAAACCCAAGGGGCCTTGGAACCCCAAGAAGGTGAAAGACCAAGATGGAAATGATGTGTTGGACTTGCCATGTCACATTCACACGAAGAAAGATGAAGAGGGTAAACTCATTTACCCAAAGCATACCACTCGACAGTGTCGGCTCTTGATTCAGCAGTTCCAGGGGAAGCAGCCCAAGGACAAGGAGAAGGAGTCAGACAAAGTTGAGGACAAGGAAGATAGTGAAGGTGGATACCCCCAGGTCAATTCCACTCTGATGATTTTTGCTGACGTTGAAAGCAAAAGTCGATTGAAAGTTATCAACCGAGAAGTGAGTATGGTCGCTCCGGCGACACCCAGTTATCTGAAATGGTCGCAGACCGCCATCACGTTCGACCAGTCTGATCACCCGACACAGATAGCCATCCCTGGGAGGCAAGCGTTGGTGGTCGACCCGATCGTCAAGGCACTCGACTAACTAAGGTTTTGATGGATGGTGGCAAGGCCTGAACATATTGTATGCAGAGATGTTGAAAGGATGGGCATTCCGATGTCCGGACTCAAAGACCAAACAACATGAGCTTCCATGGAGTCATTCGGAAAGAAGGCTGAGTCAC
Organism: Aegilops longissima; assembly: GCA_021605205.1. Taxonomy (NCBI): domain Eukaryota; kingdom Viridiplantae; phylum Streptophyta; class Magnoliopsida; order Poales; family Poaceae; genus Aegilops; species Aegilops longissima. The sequence continues at coordinate 105,808,434 of CM038676.1, forward strand.
TCGCCAAATTGCTCTCGATGTGGTTTTGGTGATCACAAGAATTTTCGAAGGAAAAGCTGACCTTTGAGGTCGTGGACTTTCGAGTGCTTATCACGCTATTCGGGAGGCCGGCGATGCACGTTTCATGGCTCGACCATGTTATGTATATCTCAAGCGAAGATGCCAGCCCCAAAGGTGTGATCACCGCCATCCGGCAATCGGAAGAAAGGAAGAGTGTTTTTGAAGGCTCTAAAATCGCCGATGCTCGAGACGGCAAGTGGTAGAGCTGCAAGAGTACCGAAAACTACAGACCAGTGATTTGTCTGCGAGCCAAGAAGCCCGCCACAGTGTCAAGATTTCAGTTGTCCGCGAGACGAAACCGATTCATATTCACCCGATCGATCCCAATGCTGCTCGACTCACATCTCAACAACACTCGACTCCAAATAGGAAGAAGCGCCATCCGGTTCCTCCGTGAGAATCTGGGACATCTTCGCATGGAAGCCTGCGACATGCCGGGTGTTCCAGGGGATTGGCTGAGCATCGCCTACGAGTCGACTCGAAAGTTAAACCTGTCAAAGAACATCTTCGACGGTCCGCCGTCAAGAAGAGAAAGGCCATTGGCGAGGAGGTGGCTCGGCTCTTAGCAGCAGAGTTTATCCGAGAGATATACCACTCCGAGTGGCTCGCCAATGTTGTCATGGTCCCTAAGAAGGACAAGTCACTTCGCATGTGCATCGACTTCAAACATATCAATCGGGCCTGCCCGAAAGATCATTTTCCTCTCCCCCGCATCGACCAAATAGTCGACTCGACTGCGGGATGTGAGCGGTTGTCTTTCCTAGACGCTTATTCCGGGTACCATCAGATCCGTCTGTATGGACCCGACGAGATCAAAACAGCTTTCATCACTCCATTCAGGTGCTTCTGTTATGTCACCATGCCATTCGGCCTCAAGAATGCCGGAGCCACGTTCATGAGGATGATTCAGAAGTGTTTACTCACTCAAATCAGTCGGAATGTGAAAGCATACATGGATGACATTGTGGTCAAGTCACGGAAAGGTTCCGACCTGTTGAATGACCTTGCTGAAACATTTGCCAATCTCAGGAGGTATGATATCAAGCTTAATCCATCAAAGTGCACATTCGGAGTTCCTGGCGGAAAGTTACTCGGTTTTCTCGTTTGTAAGTGCATCTAGTGCCCCTTAGTGATTTTGGTGGATTGAAGAATTATAGGTTAAGGAACTAATGCGTTTGTGAGTGTACACAGGTCTATAAGTCTATGAGGAGTTTGATATTTACAGAGAAAGTCGACCCCTAAAAATGAAGTTCTTCGACTGAAGACTTTGATATTCTGAAGACTTTCTGAAGACTTTGAAAGTGAAGAAATTGGTGTGACCTTGAAGACTTGGTATTCATTTGAGGAACATGAAGCGTGAAGACTTTTGTTTTCGTTGTTTCGTTTTTCTCTTTCATGAGTCATAGGAAACACCGCATCGTTAAAGGGGTCGAGGAAATACTAAGGAAAAATTTCCATGTGATGCTCAACTCAAAATCCTACACCTACCAATCCCTTGAGTGAAGCCTTTGGAAATCTCATACAGTTTAGTCAATTTCTTCAAGGATGAGACGAAGTTCTTCCGTGTTGAGGAATTTATTCGACCGAGGAGTTAGGAATTCGCCGGTCGGATTGCCTACATAGTGAGGAACATGATAGCCCCGAGGAATTTGATATTCAAATTTCCGACCGTTGCTGTGCTGCGCGCCAGCTGTCCCAAAATATCTTATCCACCTAACGGTCATATCATTGAAGGGCATTTATGTCTTATCATGTCGGGCTGCTCCCTAGGCTATAAATAGCCGCCCCCTACAACCACTAGCTGGTTGGCTGCTCCGAGAGAACTTGACACTTGTCATTTGAGAGCAACCCATCCTCCGAGGACTTTGAGCGAAAATCATCGAGTGAGGAAAACCCAAAACCAAACCCCTACAAACCCAAAGTGATTGAGCATCACTGAAGAGATTGATCCTGCGTGGATCCGACGCTTGTTACCTTTGAAGACTGTGCTTCTTCCAGATGGTTAGGCGTCATGGTCTAGAGCATCCAAGAGGAATTGTGGATTGCCGAGTGACCAAGTCTGTGAAGGTTTGGAAGTCGCCCGAAGACTTACCACGAGTGATTGGACGAGGTCTCTGTGACCTTAGTTCAAGGAGAATACGGTGAGGACTTGGTGTCCCGAGCTGCGTGCTCGCGATCGGGTGTCCGGACTATGTGTCCTCGAGTTTAAATACTCAGCCGCTCCAACCAGACGCATAACTGAAACAGCAGTTGGAACTGGTCTACCAAATCATTGTCTTCACCAACATAACTGGTTCTACTTCCTCAACCCTTTCATTTCCTCATTCTTGTGTTGAGTGTTTGTTCATATCTGTGTTTGAAGACTTTGATCAAGACTTTCTCAATTTCCTCAGTTCAATTTCTTCAGTCTGTTTGTCTTCATCTTGTGTTATCCTGTGATTACGCTTTCTATACTCTGTGCTAGTCATCATTTCATCATGATGACCATGCGTGTATTCTGTTTTGCTTACTTTTGAGTACTTATTCCGCTGCAAGTAGTTCTTCGCTAAGGAATTTCCTCACCGCAAATTCCTCAGTGAAGAATTCATAAAAATCGCCTATTCACCCCCTCTAGTCGATATAACGACTTTCAATTGGTATCGAGCAAGGTACTCCCTTGTTACGTGTGATTTTGGTTTAACCACCGGAGTTTTAGTTATGTCGACCGCAGTATGATCAAGGTCTCAGCAGGTGTCCTACCTTTGATGGGACGGACTACCCATATCGAAGAACAAGATGCAAATGCATCTTGAAGCAATTGACAACGATCTACGGTATGTTGTGGAAAATGGTGTTCCCTCACCACACCTTCTCTGAATGCTGCTGATGTGAAGAGATTCAAGCAACTCGATTCTCAAGCTAAGAATATCATATGTGGCCATCTGAGCAAAGGTCAGTATGGAAGAGTGAGTGCTTTGGAAACTGCTAAGCTTATCTGGGATAGGCTGTCCAAAGTGAATGAAGGAGTCTCAACTCAGCGTGACTCCCGAGTTGATGTTCTTCGGAATCTCTTCAACCGCTTCAAAAGACTCGACAATGAAAATGTTCAACAAACCTTCGATCGCCTCACTGACATCTCAAATGAGCTTCAAGCACTTGGCGCCACTGACATCACCGACCATGAGGTGGTGAAGAAATTGTTGAGATCGCTTGATTCCTCATTTGATACTCCGCATTGATGATACAAGAGCGTCTTGACTACAAGTCACTTGATCCGGTGATATCCTCGAGAGGCTAAATACTCATGAGTTTCAGCTTGTCAAAAGAGAGATCTCTATGGTTCTAGCTATGGAAAACACGTGCCTCAAAGCCAAGGTTGTGTCTGAATCTGAGTGTGAAGACTCGGTAGTAGCCTTGGAGATCCCAAGAATTAGGCCAGAGCTAGCACCGCTCGTGAAGAAATTCCAGAAGTTCTCAAGACGTGGTCGCTTTGGAAAATCCTCAAGAAGCAGTGATTCCTCATCCAAAGGACTATAAGAGAAGACTTTGTCACAAATGCAAGAAACCTGGTCACTACATCCAAGATTGTCCTCGGTGGGAAAAGGAATTAAAGAAGAAGAAACACAAGGATTACAGTTACGATGACGCAAAGAAGAAGAAGAAATCATCGAAATCTTCATCATCAAAATCCTCAAAGCCTTCTTCTCACAAGAAGAGCAGCTCCAAAAGGCTCGGGCATTCATTGGCAAGGAAATGGACTCAAGCTAAATCTGAGGAACATGAGGAAGTGGAGGCATCAAGAATCTGAGTCCGGTGTGGCGAGTCTAGCTCGCCATCGCTTTCGTCAACAAGTCCATCTTCAATCTCAAGAAAATGACCTCACCAACAAAGTCGATGAAGATAGTGATGACTACGCCCCACCTATTGCTTCATGGCAAAGGGTGCCAAGGTACTCAAATATACCTCCTCTGAATCTAGTGAAAATGAATCGATGGTGATCTAAAGCCCAGTTACTCAAAACTTGCTAAGATTGCTGTAAAACAACAAAGGGCTTTGGAAAAGGTTCAAAACATGTTAGATAAGAGTGATGATATGTTAGGTGAAGAAATGGATCGCACTAAAGCCACGATCGAAAATCTTGAGAGACTTCAGTCTAGGTTTGATAACCTTCAAGGTCATCATAACACTCTCTTATCTGGATCATGAGAAACTTTCTTATGAATTTCTTCAAAGAAAGCAAGATCTTGAGAAGCTAAGAGTGAGTTATGAAGATCTTCGAAGGAGCACGATTCATTACTTGCTCAACAAATCAGCGCTTCTCGTGAAGAATTTGTTCCTCCATGCTTAAAGTGCATTGAACGTGAATCGCTAATTCTTCACCGAATGTTCAAATGCTTCAACTGTTACAAATTCTTCACTTGCCTCTGCTATCACTAATTCCTCATCCGAGGACATTGCTAGTATCACGACGATGCAGGGCTGAAGGAATTGTATATGACAGCATGTACAAAAGCCTCAAAGGGCATCGACTCTTTGTGATGTGCTTAAAAGAAGATCCTCAACAGAACCCTAGGAAAGAGGGTATTGCCTTTGAGAGGAAACTCAATCTTGATGGAACATATTGAAGCCCGAGCAAGATCCCAAAACCTCATGGGTTGCCGCAAAGGGACCTCCAGTTGATCCATCTAACTTATCTGGCTTTACATGCTAATCTCCTCATTCTTCCGATGAGTCATTTGACTCCAACTATAAACTGTTCAAAAATCAGAATGGTGAAGTATTTGCTAGATATGTTGGCACTAATCGCAGGAACAGTTCCCTATGAAGAAAATTTGGGTTCCCAAGAAGTGCCTTGAAAGTCTTGGTGAATGTCCTCATGACACCACCGTGAAGAATAGGAACCCCAGATCAAATTCTTCATATGGATCCAAGTCCTCATACGGACCAAATTCCTCACGTGGATCAAATTCCTCAAAAGGATCAAAGTCCTCATATGATTATCATCGTGCTAAAACTCTGTTTCGCAGGTAGAGCTAAGGGCTATGAATATGTGCATTATTCTTCAAACCAATATGTTCATAAGTCCTGAAGAATTTCTCTCGCTTATTCATATGCTTACCCTAACCCCTCTTATGTGAAACGAAATGGTTTGGCTTCTATGCCACCATTCTCGTATGGTGCTCGCAGAGTGATGAACTCTTTGCCACCCCTTCAGATGTGGGTGGTGAAGAAAAGAACTAATCTCTTCGCAGGGTCAGGTCTCTAGACGTGCCTTAACGTCTCAAGAATTTTGTGGGGACACGACAAAATGCGAAAGGACGCAGCTAATCATGATGAAATGAACTTTCATTTCACACGCCCTCATCCGCTTATCTGTTATCTTCGATCGATGAAATTCATCGATGAACTTGATATCATATTCTTCACCGATGAAGTATATGAGATCGTAAGTTGTACTAATTCATCTGCAGGATGATCAACCCAAAGCCACCGAGTGGGTTCTCGATAGTGGATGTACAAATCACATGATTGGTGACAAGAATCTATTGATGGATGCTCCCTTATCACCGTCACATCTCAAGCATATCATCTTTGGCCGACAAAGGCAAAAGTTAGGTATTGGGTCTTGGTAAGGTTGCGATCTCTAAGGATACACATGGACAAAGTCATGCTTGTTGAGTCCTTAGGATACAACCTCATGTCGATCTCAATGCTTTGTGATCTTGATATGGTTGTTATCTTTGGCAAGTATCGTTGTGTTGTGATTATGGAAGTCGACAATTCCAAAGTCTTCAAGGCTTTAGGAGAGGAGACTTGTATATTGTTGACTTCTCTACAGACCACAACCAGCCGTGTGTCTACTTGCAAAAGCTTCGTAGGCTGGCTATGGCATCGGCGACTTGGTCACGCAGCATGAGGAATTTGCACACGCTTGCAAAGAAGAAGCATGTCATTGGCATTGAAAATGTCAAATTCCTCAAGGATCACTTGTGCGAGCCTGTGAAGCTGGAAAATGACCAAGGCCAAGCATCCAAATAAGACTATCATGACCACTACTCGTCCCTTCGAATTGCTTCACATGGACCTCTTTGGTCCCAATCATTACTCAGGTGTCGTTAATGATGCATCTCTATATGGCTTTGTTATTGTTGATGATTACTCTCGTTACACATGGGTACACATTGTTACTTACAAAAATCAAGTGCAGGAAGTCTTCGAACGATTTTCCTCGAAGGCTTCAACTAAATTTGGTGTGAAGATCAAACACATCAGGAGTGACAATGGAACTGAGTTCAAGAATTCCGGTCTTGATACCTATCTTGATGAACTTGGTATTGCTCATGAGTTATCTGCTCCTTATACTCCTCAGCAAAATGGCGTCGTGGAGCGCAAGAACCGAACTCTTGTTGAGATGGCTCGCACAATGCTTGATGAATACAAAACGCCTAGTCGTTTTTGGATTGATGCAATTGATACTGCGTGCCACATCATCAACAGAGTATATCTTCACAAATTCTTCAAGAAGACTGCCTATGAACTCCTCACTGACAAGAAACCCAATGTAAGTTATTTCAAAGTCTTCGGTGCTAAATGTTGGATTAGAGATCCTCATCACAATTCTAAATTTTCACCAAAAGCACATGAAGGTTTTATGCTTGGTTACAGAAAGGACTCGCACACCTACAGAGTCTTCAACATCGCTCTTCACAAATTGTTGACACTGTAGATGTGCGGTTCGATGAAACTAATGGCTCGCAAAGAGAGCACCTACCTTCGTGTTAGATGAACCAGCACCGAGGATTCAATCAAGTTCAAGGCAACCGAGGATGTCATTCCCATCAAGAATCTGCTGAAGAATTCATTCTGACGCGAAGAACGCCGGTGATGCACCAAGATAATGTCAAGACAATGGTGCCGAGGAAAATGATCAAATTCCTCGACGACAACCAGCTCATCCTCGTGTTGCAAAAGAAGTGCAAGTTGACAAGATCATCGATGACATTAAAGCGCCAGGTCCTCTCACACGCTCAAAAGCTTCACATTTATCTAACTTTTGTGGGCACTATGCTTTTGTCTCTATCACAGAGCCCACTAAGGTAGATGAAGCATTTCTAGAGCCGAAGTGGATTCAGGCCATGCAAGAAGAATTACATCAGTTCGAGCTCAACAATGTCAGGAACTGGTCAAACGTCCGATCCTCGCAAGCATAATATCATTGGCACAAAGTGGATCTACCGCAACAGGCAAGATGAAAATGGTCTTGTGGTGAGGAATAAGGCACGACTAGTAGCTCAAGGCTACACACAGGTTGAAGGAATTGATTTTGATGAAACTTTTGCACCTGTTGCTAGACTTGAGTCTATTCAGATATTACTTGCCTATGCTAACCATCACAATATCACTTTATATCAAATGGATGTGAAAAGTGCATTCCTCAATGGTAAGCTTGAGGAAGAAGTATATGTTGCTCAACCCCTGTGTTTTGAAGATCCAAAGAATCGACAAAGTCTTCAGACTTAACAAGGCCCTCTATGGTCTCAAGCAAGCCCCTCAGGCGTGGTATGATACATTGAAGGAATTCTTCGTGAAGAATGGCTTCACACCGGTTCACTCGACCCTACTCTCTTTACTAAATCTTATGATGGTGAACTGTTTGTGTGCCAAATATATGTTGATGATATTATCTTTGGCTGTATCGACCAACGTTATAGTGATGAATTTGCCTATATGATGAGTGAAGAATATCAAATGTCTATGATGGGAGAGTTGAAATTCTTCTTAGGTCTTCAAATTCGTCAACAACACAATGGCATATTCATATCTCAGAGAAATACCTCAAAGATGTCTCAAGAAATTCGCATGCAAGATTGCAAAGGCGCTAAAATTCCTATGCCCACAAATGGCCATCTATGCAATCGATGAAAATGGTATTGACTTCGATCACAAGGTATACCGCCCATGATTGGTTCTTTATTGTACTTATGTGCATCTAGGCTAGATATAATGCTTAGTGTTTGCATGTGTGCCCGATTTCAAGCTACACCAAGGAATCACACCATAAGGCTGTGAAGCATATTCTTTGATATCTAGCTCACACACCAACACTAGGATTATGGTACCCCAAGGGCTCTATTTTTGATCTCATTGGATATTACGACTCGACTATGCTGGTGATCGTGTGGACCGCAAGTCAACTTCGGCACTTGTCATTTCCTGACGATCTTTGGTCCGTTGGTCCTCAAGAAAGCAGAATCTGCGATCACCGCTTCATCGCGGAAGCTGAATACATTGCTGCTGTCTCGTGTTGTGCTCAATTGCTATGGATGAAGCAAACTCTCAAGGACTATGGCATCAACGTGAAGAATGTGCCTCTCATCGTGACAATGAGAGTGCCATCAAGATTGCTCACAACCCAGTTCAGCACTCAAGACAAAGCACATTCAAATTCGCCATCATTTTCTTCGTGATCATGTGTTGAAGGGCTTACATCTCCATCGAGCACGTGAAGATCAAGAACAGCTAGCTGATATCTTCACTAAGCCCTTGGATGAGAAGAGATTTAGCAAGTTGCGGTGTGAGCTAAATATCTTAGAATCTTGAATGTTCTTTGAAAAGACACACATCCTAACACTTATGCAAAATTGATGACTTAGATGTGCAACACATGAAGAAACGCTTTCTTCAATCAATGAAGAATAACACTCTAAGTGTGAAGAAATTAATGAAGAATTTGATTCTCGTAACCCTACGACAATTTTACGCTGTGTCTGAAATCATCATTCTTATCTGGTGGGTCACGCCACCACCAAAGTTGAAAATCTTCAATTTGAGTTTTTCCTCGCTTTTGAAATTCTTCAGCTTTTTCAAATTCTTCAACTTTGCAAAATCTTCACTGTTTCCGTCGTTTTTCTTCATTGGCATATATATATATATATATATATATATATATATATATATATGGGTTTATGTCCTCTACAAGATTCACTTATGGCTATTTCTTCAAGTCGCTTTTTCGCTAAGTGAATGTGATCGACCCTTCCCTCTATGCTATACTCAACCCAATCTATTCACAAATTCTTCATGTGCGTTCTATTTGAAACTCGCTCAAAATCTTCACCGTGTCCTTGTCACCAAGAAATTGCCAACGGAACTTTAAAACTGATCTTATCCAAATTTTCGGTTTTGTCATTAAACCGCTCCGCATCCCACGATGCATTATTTTACTCACCCACGATCAGACACGATCTCCACTACACAGTACGTGGGTGACACATGTCGTGAGAAGGAGAATGGTCAGGGGCACGTTCGTCCTAAATTGGGCGAACAGTTTTCACTGCCTCTATAAATACCCCTCTCTCCATCCTCACTTCTTTTACTCCGCTCGACCTCTCTCTCCCGCTCGAGCTCCTCAAACCCTAGCGTCGCCGGTGAGGAAGAGCTTCACTGCCTCGCCCTCGTCGCCGATGTACTCGCGCCGACTGCGAAAATCCTCACTCCGCCGCCGCCGTAGCTGTCTTCCTCCGCCAAGTTAGGGCGTGGAAAATCTGAACAGACGAGCTTCACATCTACAACACCCAGTTCGTCGTGTTCTTCATTTAGGGTAAATAAAAGTTACTTTTATTACTCTCCTTGATTCTCAAGCTTTCCTGAAAATCTTCAAAGGTGTTTATTCTTCAAATCCTCACACACAAACACCTCACAAGCTATATGCTCTCGATTCGTTTCTCTAAGCAATCATTTTCTTCAAGATTCCTCAATTGTGTGGATCCTCGATCCGCATAACTCGAACCTAAGACAAAGAACGCTTAGTGAAATTCTTCAAGGCTCATCTGGTCAAAATCCTCAAAACTTGTTCTTTTGAAAACCTTCGAGAACGATATGACCTCTCCAAATTCCTCGCAACTATACTGCTCACGGTACACATGTCCACCGCTGAATCACTAGGTTCTCATCAACTTAACTCATTTGCAGCGCTCCTCGAAGAAAAACTGCATACTTCTTCAGAGAACTCAATTGTTCAATTTCCTCAACTAAAGAATATGGCAGACGGTAAGAAGCCACAGAAAGGAGGAAAGAAACCTGAGGTTATGACTGCGCTTGAGATCCCTGAGGAAATTTATGCTGACTATTGCACACCTGATGAAGAAAACAAAAATCAGCGCAAGGTGCGATTCAAGATTGAACGGAGATGGGCAAGGGAATGGAGGAATACATATATGTGACTCCAAAGTACATGAAGAAATTCGCCTCAATCCTCCATGCCCAAGAGCTCCATTGGCACTGCCAAGTAGCTGATCCCACAAGCATCAAACGTGGTGAGGACTTTTCGATGAATGGGCTAAGCGCCAAGCTAAATTGGCAAGACAAGCCAAGGAGGTAGTGAAGAAATTCAATGAGGATTCGCCATCGCTATCGCATCGAGGCCTCGGTCAAACCGAAGAAATCCATGCCAAAGAAGCCTGCTCATAAGCCAAGTGCTTCACCAGCAGCGCCCTCAAGGCAAATTCCTCACACTGCTACAGCTCCACCAAAGTCCTCAACAGCTCCGTAAAAATCCTCAGTTCCTGTGCATCCGCTACATGTCAAAGGACTACTGGTTTCTCGATTGCCTCGAGTTTCAAAGAAGTTCTCAAGAGCACCAATTTCATCATTTGGCCCGACTCTGCTGAAGACCAAAGCAACAAATGGACGAGGTCCTCGCCAAGTCCAAAGAAGAAACAGGTTGCATTCCATGTGCCTTCGATGATGAAGCTTCGATGATGAACTTGCGGAAATCATCGAGATCGCCAAGAAAGGGCTGTTAGAGCCAAAGGCACATTTGTGCCATCGCTGTTGGATCCAAAGAAAATCCTCGATTATATTGATCTCGCACAAGGATCCAAACACCCCTATGCCTGATTTTCATCGACCCTGGACAAAGTCATATGTTGACCCATTTCATGTTGAAGAGAAATGGAAGTTTGAAAAGGCAAGAGAGATCAAGAAGGCTCAATACGTAAAGGAGAAGTTCTCAAGAAAACGTTGTCAAAATGACACCGAGGAACTTCTCAAGGTCCAGATCGAAATTCAAGACCTCAAAGAAAACTTCGATTCTTATTATGCTGATTGGCAAGGAGCCAAGGTCGATTCATCAACCCGACGAAGAAATTCACAAATGTTGCTGCCCTAACGCAACATGAAATTCCTCAGTGAAGCCTCACTTAGCCGATCAAGAACATGCCAAGACCACTGATGAAGTTCAAAGCGGCTGATGAAAATGCTAGTTCCAGGCTGATGATCCCATTCCAGCCATCGAAGAAATTGCTGTGGCATCCACTAGTGGTGCGCTCAAGAAATCGAACAAGTCAGGCAATCTGCATTAGTTGCGCTCAAGAAATTCAACCAGATTCTCGGCTCCTCTTGCGCCAACACCAACTCCAATTCTTCCATCGCCTCGATATGAAGAAAACCAAGGCTGCGAACGAGCTGCAGTGAAGAAAAGGAAGGCATCGGTGTGTCAAATTCTTCGCTGCAAAGAAAATGAAGCCAATGACCAGCTCATTCGAAAATCCAATTGATGCCGTCCGATTTCCTCCATGCCATCAAAGGACCTTGTTCCTTTTGAGAAGACTATGAGATCCCAATCGATCGATGAAGAACATCATTCGCCGCTTCGTCAGAGCAGATTGATGAAGAAATTGAAGTGGGCGCAATCCTTCAACCCCAGCCATTTCTCACCTATGCCTCGGTTCACAACCAAGAGGCTGGTGTTGAGGAAATTGAAGATGAAGATGTGGATATTGGGTGCACCACACCAGTGATGAATGATGACTTTTGGGAAAGTCTCAGATCCCAATACTCCTCTCTTCACCCCGCTCCAACAGATTCCTCACCCCCGCACAAACAGTCCAAATGGACTCAAGAAACTCAACCCACTTGCTCAGGCATGAAGAAATTCCAGCCACTAGTGTCGATGAACTGCTGCTGTCGCCGATCCTCGATCGCACTGTTGAGGAATAAGAAATTCCTCACCAAGAACCTGAACTCACGATTCCCGAGGTGGTGATGCAACTCACGACACCCTCTCGCCCAAGCAAAAGAATCCATTCTCAAGCAAACAAAAGTTCAAGGCTGATGATTTCTTTGCCGAGCACGTATTCTTCATCGACTATAATCCATATGATTCGCTCGATAAGGAAGAGGCGCTTCGACTGCCACCAAGCCAACTTCTATTCCTCGGTGCTCTTCAACAAAGACAAAGTCTTCGATCATGCTCATATTCCTCATGTGGACATGGAGTCTCTCGCCAGCTTTGAGCCAGTCCTCGGTGTTCTTCACGACGCAGACTTCTGAATTTCTGCACCGATATCTGTGGATGGAATGAAGAACTCATTCTTCAATTCTATGCAACGCTGCACATCACCGGAGACGCCAAGACGTGAACTCATGGGTATTAGATCGATGTCCGAAAATACTCACTACAAGGCACCAAAGAATCTGAATTGCTTCGTGCTCTACCACTCATCCTCCACTTGATGGTGCTCGTTGTATCTACAAAGAACCGTAACTTTCAAATCACTATATGCAAGTGCCGATGAAGCCTTTGAAGCCAAGGCAGGCCCTAAGAACCAAATTCCTCGTCAAGGAATTATTGTATGTGCCTCGGACTGATTATCGGATTCTGACGAAGACAATGAGTCCTATCAAAGGCCATGACTCGAATGATGAAGAAGTCGCTGGCATCATGAAGAATATGCTTTTCAACATCATCCATGGCGCTCCGCCAACTTCCATGATTTCTTCATGAGGACTCGCAAACATTGCTATGTCACCATTTGAGCTGAAGCCTTATGCGCCTTTGGATAATGAGATTCATCAGACAAGGTCTTCACTCAATTACAAGGCTGATACTCAACCATCGCAGCTACTTGCCTCGATTGAAGTCCTCAAACGGACATTTACCTCAGTGATGACAAGGGCAAGGCTATGCTGTGATAGATGAAGGCATTCGCCCATTGATGGACAGTTTCGCAAAGCAGCATCCTACTCCACCAATGATGACTCGCCACACATGACTGTGCCGCAAATACCTCACCAAGCAAAGTCCTCAAGCTATCGCACCTGTGGTGATGATCGATCGTGAGTTACTCCTCGCCTTCATCGGAAGGTTGATCGTAATCATAAATGGGTCAAGCGCCGCTTGGTTCAATTCTTCACAACATGACCTCAACACACAATGCGGTGAAGAAAACCACTACTACCTCCATGAAACCTTCAAACGCACTGGCTGTTCTTTCACATGTCTACAAATCGGAAGAACTGACGCCAATGGGACTCAAGGAAGAATTTGACTGGTCTGCACCTCCTCCAAGAAATACAAGAAGGTCAAAGTTCCTTCCTTGGTGGCTAGCTCCTATTCTTCCATCGCGACATCGATGAAAATGAAGACTTGGATGACACCGCTGCAGGTCCTACTACAACAACCGACCCCAACAACGCCGGGCGCCCTTCTTCAACTTGAAATTCTTCAGAGCGTTAGTCCTCGCCGATCCTTTTGGTCATTCGATGACAAAGGGGAGAAATTTGAGTTAGTCTTCAAGCCGGTCTATTTTAATGCCCATAAACAATAATTTATTTTTGTTAAGTTACAACTCTTGTTCTTCTGAAACTTTTATTGGATCGAGTTGTAATCTTAAAACCGATGGTGCTTTGATACTTTTGATGCATTATGCTCTTTCACTATGCTCTGATTCTCTTGAGCTCCTTGAAAATCTTCAAAGCAAGTCTATTTGAGCTCTGATACTCTTGATGCGTTATTTTGCATGCTTATTCCTCACTAATGTTATCGCACGCATGCTGAATTACATCAAGCACCATATTTCATCATGCATCTCAAATTCTTCATATTATATGTCAAATGCGTGTATGAATTACAAGATATAGGGGGAGATCTCCATGATTCAACTCTTCAAATGTGCATTGCCTCAAAAGCAAATTCCTCACTATGCACATCTTCAGGGGGAGTTCTTCTATATCTTGCAATCAAATTCCTCATTATCAGTATTTACACTTCATATGTTTATCCCCGTTGAAAACTTAACCTATATTGTCATCAATCACCAAAAAGGGGGAGATTGTAAGTGCATCTAGTGCCCCTTAGTGATTTTGGTGGATTGAAGACTTATAGGTTAAGGAACTAATGCGTTTGTGAGTGTACACAGGTCTATAAGTCTATGAGGAGTTTGATATTTACAGAGAAAGTCGAACCCCTAAAATGAAGTTCTTCGATCAAGACTTTGATATTTCAAGACTTTTCAAGACTTTGAAAGTGAAGAAATTGGTGTGACCTTGAAGACTTGGTATTCATTTGAGGAACATGAAGCGTGAAGACTTTTGTTTTCGTTGTTTCGTTTTTTCTTTCTTGAGTCATAGGAAACACCGTCATCGTTAAAGGGGGTCGAGGAAATACTAAGGAAAAATTTCCATGTGATGCTCAACTCAAAATCCTACACCTACCAATCCCTTTGAGTGAAGCCTTTGAAATCTCATACAGTTCATCAATTTCTTCAAAGGATGAGACGAAGTTCTTTCCGTCACGAGGAATTTGTTCGACCGAGGAGTTAGGAATTCGCCAAATGGATTGCCTACATAGTGAGGAACATGATAGCCCCGAGGAATTTGATATTCAAATTTCCGATCGTTCTGTAAGTCTTGCGCCACCTGTCCCAAAATATCTTATCCACCTAACGGTCATATCATTGAAGGGCATTTATGTCTTATCATGTCGGGCTGCTCCCTAGGCTATAAATAGCCGCCTCTACAACCACTAGCTGGTTGGCTGCTCCGAGAGAACTTGACACTTGTCATTTGAGAGCAACCCATCCTCCGAGGACTTTGAGCGAAAATCATCGAGTGAGGAAAACCCAAAACCAAACCCCTATAAACCCAAAGTGATTGAGCATCATCAAGAGATTGATCCTGCGTGGATCCGACGCTTGTTACCTTTGAAGACTGTGCTTCTTCCAGACGGTTAGGCGCCATGGTCTAGAGCATCCAAGAGGAATTGTGGATTGCCGAGTGACCAAGTCTGTGAAGGTTTGGAAGTTGCTCAAGACTTACCATGAGTGATTGGACGAGGTCTGTGTGACCTTAGTTCAAGGAGAATACGATGATGACTTGGTGTCCCGAGCTGCGTGCTCAGCCGATCGGGTGTCCGGACTGTGTGTCCTCGAGTTTAAATACTCGGCCGCTCCAACCAGACGCATAACCGAGACAACAGTTGGAACTGGTCTACCAAATCATTGTCTTCACCAACATAATCGGTTCTATTTCCTCAACCCTTTCATTTCCTCATTATCGTGTTGAGTGTTTGTTCATATCTGTGTTTGAAGACTTTGATCAAGACTTTCTCAATTTCCTCGTTCAATTTCTTCACCGCTTTGTCTTCATCTTGTGTTATCCTCGTGATTACGCTTTTCAGACTCTGTGCTAGTCATCATTTCATCATGATGACCATGCGTGTATTCTGTTTTGCTTACTTCTGAGTACTTATTCCGCTGCAAATAGTTCTTGGCTAAGGAATTTCCTCACCGGCAAATTCCTCAGTGAAGAATTCATAAAAATCGCCTATTCACCCCCCTCTAGTCGATATAACGCACTTTCATCGTTTCCGAACGAGGAATCGACGCCAACCCAGAAAAATTTGGTACTATACTCCGAATGAAATGCCCTGTGCGTGTGCACGATGTCCAGAAGCTTACTGGATGCTTGGCCGCTTTAAGTCGATTCATCTGTCGCCTCGGTGAAAAGGCATTGCCTCTTTACCGACTGATGAAGAAGTCGACAAGTTCGAGTGGACTCTCACGGCGATGCAGCGCTTGTAGAGCTCAAAGCTCTGCTCTCCACCCAGCCGGTGCTTGCTGCCCCAATCAGCAAGGAGCCATTGCTGCTTTACATTGCAGCCACAGGACAAGTCGTCAGTACAGTACTTACGGTCGAGCGGGAAGAGGAAGGAAAGGCCTTCAAAGTTCAGCACCCAGTATATTATCTTTCTGAAGTATTAACCCCATCAAAACAAAGATACCCTCATTATCAGAAGCTTGTGTATGGGATTTATATGACCGCGAAGAAGGTTGCTCATTACTTCTCGATCATTCCATTACGCCGCCGTCCGACGCCCATTATCGAGATTTTGCACAACAGAGACACAACTGGTTGAGTGGCGAAATGGGCGATTGAACTCCTTCCCCTTGATATCAAGTTTGAGGCAAAGAAAGCCATCAAGTCCCAAGTAGTAGCGGATTTCATCACCGAGTGGATCGAACAGCAATTACCGACTCAAGTTCACTCGGAGCACTGGACCATGTTCTTTGACGGTTCCAAGATGCTGAATGGTTCCGGTGCTGGGGTAGTGTTGGTTTCCCCGAGGAGATAAGCTCAGATATGTGCTCCAGATTCACTTTGATTCTTCCAACAATGAAGCAGAATCTGAAGCACTGTTGTATGGGTTGCGATGGCCATTTCACTCGGCGTCTGTCAGCCTCCCGGTCTCTGATTTACTCAGATTTAGTGGTTAATCAAGTGATGAAGGAGTGGGACGTCAGAAGTCCAACCATGACTGGTTATTGCAATGAAGTGAGGAAGCTAGAAAAGAAGTTCGAGGGGTTAGAGCTTCATCATATACCCCGACTGAAAAATCAAGCTGCTGACGATTTGGCAAAAATAGGGTCCAAGAGGGAAGCCATTCCCAGTGATGTGTTTTTGGAGCACATCCACACACCGTCAGTTCAAGAGGATCCTTTCACCGAAGAAGCTCCGCGGCCAAAAAGTGCCACTGATCCGACTGAAGTTGAGGCCCCAGCTGTGGTCGACCTGGTCATGGAAGTCATGGTCATCACTCCCGAATGGATGGTGCCGTACATCGCGTATATCCTAAGGAAAGAGCTCCCGGAGAACGAAGAAGAGGCTCGACAGATCGTCCGCCGATCCAAGGCCTTTACTGTGATCAAGGGACAATTATATGAGAAAGCGCGATCGAGTCGGCCGAAATGCATAACGCCGTAAGAAGGTCGATAATTCTTGATGATATCCACTGGGACCTGTGGTCACCATGCGCCCTCTCGGACCATTGTGGCTAAAGCATACCGAAGCGGATTTTACCGCCAAAAGCAAATGAAATGGCAAAGGAAATAGTTGACAAGTGTGAAGGATGTCAGTTCTACTCCAATATGTCACACAAACCCGCCTCAGCCTTGAAGACCATTCCGCTCGTCTGGCCTTTCGCTATTTGGGGGTTAGATATGATTGGACCGCTAAGAACTGGCAGAAGCGGTTTCACTCATTTGCTAGTGGCAGTCGACAAGTTCACGAAGTGGATCGAAGCGAAACCTATCAAGAACCTCGACGCGTGCACTGCTATCAGTTTCATCAGAGAGTTGATATTCAGATATGGAGTTCCGCATAGCATCATCACTGACAATGGGTCAAACTTCGATTCCGACAAGTTCAAAGCCTTTTGCGCCTCTCGGCACGCGAGTCGACTATGCTTCAGCTTGCTCACCCCAAATCGAATGGACAAGCGAACGAGCAAATGGTCTAATTCTCAAAGGATCGAAACCTCGGCTGATGCATGATCTCAAGCATGCAGCAGGAGCGTGGGTCGACGAACTTCCGTCGGTTCTTTGGGGATTGAGGACCACTCCTAATCGTTCGACTAGGAGAACTCCATTCTTTCTGGTCTATGGAGCTGAAGCAGTTCTGCCGAGTGACCTGCTTCACAATGCACCCTGAGTCGAACTCTACTCTGAAGATGAAGCGGAGCAAGCACGGCAAGATGCAGTCGACCTCCTTGAAGAGGAGAGAGAGATGGCCCTGATTCGCTCGACCATCTATCAGCAGGACTTGCGTCGCTTCCATGCTAGAAATGTGAAGAGCCGAACCTTTCAAGAAGGAGACTTGGTCCTCCGAGTGGATCAACAGAAACCACACAAGCTCGCTCCCACTTGGGAAGGTCCTTCATCGTCACCGAGTTCTCCACAATGGAGCATACCATCTTTACAACGCCGACGCAGATTGATAGCCTCGAGCTTGAATGCGGAGCTGCTCCGCCCTTTACACTTAAGTACTCACTCGGGTGAGATGTAATAAAAGTACCTTTGTAGTTTGTTTATCAAAGACAAGAATGTTATAATTTTCCCAAAGGATTGTTATTACTTTTCGTTTACATAAGAAATTTCCCAATTGGGTGGCTTAGCCGAACCCGTTTCGCCTAAGTTTGTAAAAAAATCTCTGCCGAGTGGAGAGCCAGCCTCCCACTCGGGGCTTAGCTCAATGAATCCGTTTCGCCTAAGTATCTGAAAATCCTACCGAGTGGTGAGCCAGCCTCCCACTCGGAGGCTTAGCTGCAGTCCAAGTACTCGCCTAAGTGTCTAAAATCCTACCGAGTGGTGAGCCAGCCTCCCACTCGGGGGCTTAGCTGCAGTACAAGTACTCGCCTAAGTTTGAAAATCCTACCGAGTGAGGAGCCAGCCTCCCACTCGGGGGCTTAGCTGCAGTCCAAGTACTCACCTAAGTATTTAGTAAAATGTGTGCTTTGCAAGGACGACGAGGTACAGGTCGACTGTTGCCTTCCCCTTCAGAGCTACGACACAAAAATCCTCCTCGGAGGCTTAGCTGCAGTCCAGTACTCGCCTAAGTTTGAAAAATCCTACCGAGTGGAGAGCAAACCTCCCACTCGGGGGCTTAGCAGCAGTCTAGTACTCGCCTAAGTTTGAAAAATCCTACCAAGTGGAGAGCAAACCTCCCACGCGGGGGCTTAGCAGCAGTCTAGTACTCGCCTAAGTTTGAAAAATCCTACCGAGTGGAGAGCAAACCTCCCACTCGGGGGCTTAGCAGCAGTCCAGTACTCGCCTAAGTTTGAAAAATCCTACCGAGTGGAGAGCAAACCTCCCACTCGGGGGCTTAGCAGCAGTCCAGTACTCGCCTAAGTTTGAAAAATCCTACAGAGTGGAGAGAAAACCTCCCACTCGGGGGCTTAGCAGCAGTCCAGTACTCGCCTAAGTATCCGAAAATCCTACCAAGTGGAGAGCAACCCTCTCACTCGGAGGCTTAGCTGCAGTCCAGTACTCATTGAAGTACAAAATCCATTCCAATCCGCAAGGACGACGAGGTGCAGGTCGATTGTTACTGTCGGTGTCAAAACCGGCGGATCTCGGGTAGGGGGTCCCGAACTGTGCGTCTAGGCGGATGGTAACAGGAGACAAGGGACACGATCTTTTTACCCAGGTTCGGGCCCTCTCGATGGAGGTAAAACCCTACTCCTGCTTGATTAATATTGATGATATGGGTAGTACAAGAGTAGATCTACCACGAGATCAAAGAGGCTAAACCCTAGAAGCTAGCCTATGGTATGATTGTTGTTCGTCCTACGGACTAAAACCCTCTGGTTTATATAGACACCGGATAGGGTTAGTGAGGGAGTCCCGGATTAGGGGGTGTCCGGATGGCCGGACTACCATCATCGGCCGGACTATCATCGGCCGGACTATCGTCATCGACCGGACTCCAAGACTATGAAGATAGAAGATTGAAGACTTCTCCCCGTGTCCGGATGGGACTTTCCTTGGCGTGGAAGGCAAGCTTGGTGATATGGATATGTAGATCTCCTACCATTGTAACCGACTCTATGTAACCCTAGCCCTCTCCGGTGTCTATATAAACCGGATGGCTCTAGTCCGTAGGACAACATCAACAACCCTTACAATCATACCATACGCTAGCTTCTAGGGTTTAGCCTCCTTGATCTCGTGGTAGATCCACTTTTGTAAACATCCACAATATCAATATCAATCGAGCAGGACATAGGGTTTTACCTCCATCAAGAGGGCCCAACTCAGGTAAAACATCATGTCCCTTGTCTCTCGTTACCATCCGCCTAGACGCACGTTCGGGACCCCTACCCGAGATCCGCCGGTTTTGACACCGACATTGGTGCTTTCATTGAGAGTTCCTCTGTGCCGTCACCGATAGGAAGGATGCCTCCTCCCGTCTTCAAGGACGGTATTTTTGCCAAAGGAGCCTTGGCCGCCGGCCAAACTATCCGGCTAGGTGGTTTTCTTATGACCGCCTGTCCGGCCACCGCTTCGACAATGACCTCTCGGGTCGTCAAAAGCAATTTTCACGTCAGCTCGGAATTCGCCGAGCGACTGGATCCAATAGAGCTCTCGTCCGTAAACGAGCTCTTGGATCGCATCGCCGCCCTGGGAGTCGCTACAGACTATAATCAGATTGGGCTTAAAACCGATCTGAGAGAGATTAACTCTCCCCAGGTCACCCACCATGTTGCAGTGGTAGAGGAACAATGCGGCGACGCTTCTCCTGTATTGAAAACTAGTCATGTCCGGGCTCCCGAACCCTCCATGCCGGATTCCCGCGAAGGGACGGACTTCGATCAAGCACCGAACTTAAAGTCGCATCGGACTGGACTCGCTGGACAACGCCCAGCAATCCAAGCTTCCAGATTCGAAGCTTTCGCCTTCGAGCCTCGAGATGGGTAGGGTTCCGGACTTAATCCCACCCACCCGCCTGCACATATGCGATCTATCTCTAATCCGCAAGAGCCCGCTAAGACAGTACATCACTACTAGGCCAGATTCCTCCTGGTTATGGATAGGATAAAGGACTGCCAAGAGGAAAACGCAATCTCAATTTTTGCAATAATTGCACAGACGAGGACTCTTGAATGCCGCCACCGTCAGGAAATTACACGCCACGACCAAGGCCCATAGTACGAAAGTACTGTATGCGATGGAGAGTTTCAGACAACCGAAAATAATTTTTGGGACAATCCGCCCCGAATACAGCCCTAGTCCGCAACAAAAGGGTGCATTACACTCGGGCACCAGATACAAAAACCAAAAAGCAAAGACCCCATAAAGGGCACGGAACCGCATTAGAGGGATGGCTTAGCGGACCTGTAAAATTCACAAGATGTAGGCGCCGTCCCAACACATAACCTTCGAGCATGTTGGATATTACGGCAGGTGGCCAAAAGTGGAGAGGAGCTTTAGCCCCGAAAACCACTCCAACAACATCGATACGGTATCAACAGTCTTCGAGACTTTCAGATCAAATAATATGCGGAAACGAATAATCCGCAGCCTCGCCGAGGTCTATCAAGTAGCAACAACAAATCCATGGAGCGACACAGCCATCACCTTCAACGCCAGCGATTTAACCTAAATTCGACAGCCCGAGCTCCACCAAGACCGGTACTTAGTCCAATAGTGGACGGCTTTCGACTTACAAAAGTCCTCATGGATGGCGGCAGCGGATTAAACCTCATCTACGAGGAAACCCTTCAAAAATGGAAATAGATGGAGCCGCATTGAGCGAAGCAGCACAACCTTTAGAGGAATAATCCCTAGCCGGAGGCGTGCTGCACAGGAAAAATCACACTGATGCGGTATTCGCTCACCGGACAATTACAGATCCGAAGAAGTCACGCCCAAGTGGCCCTGCTCAACAGCGGATAACACGCTATATTAGGACGAGAGGCATTCACAATTTTTCAAGCCGCACCCCATTACGGGTACATGAAGCTCAAAATGCTCGGCCCGCGGAATAATCACTCTCGTTAGCGATCCGGACATAGCACTCCGCACCGAAAACAAGACAGCCGATTAGCCTTAGAGGCACTATCCAAGCCCTAGCGGCAGAGGAACTCACCACGCCGCGCCTATGGTCAATAGGGACGATGTGATACTCGATAAGAGATCCAAGTCCACCTCCTTTAAACCAGCAGATGAAATAGTAAAATTCCAGGTCCACCCAACGGACTCGACAAAGACGGCCTCCATCGGGCACAATTGAACCTCGATGTGGACGCCAGATCGCGAGAATTCCTTCGAAAATCGACATTTTGCTCGGCACCCTCGGATATGCCCGAATCCCACGCAGATTGGCGTAACACAACCTAAACATCCTAAAGGATTCAAGCCACCAAACAGGCTCTTCGACAATTTTCCAACCCAAAAGACAGCAATGGGAGAAGAGCTAGCCAAACTATTGGAAGCCGGATTCATCGAGACATCAAGCACCGGATTGGCTAGCAAACTTGGTAATGGTACCAAAGAAGGACAAACTCGGCGCCTATGTGTCGATTTCAAAGACCTAAATAAAGCCTGCCCAAAGGATCCCTTCCTCCTCAAGATCGACAAAATCATCGATGCCACCGCAGGCACGATTCATTGTGCTTCCGGACGATACTCCGCTATCATCAAATCAAGATGGCAGAAGCGGATCGCCGCAACGGCATTCATTACTCCATATGGACCATTCTGCTTCAACACGATGCCCTTCGGACTTAAAAACGCCAAAGGCAAATATATCAGCGCATGATTCGTACATGTCCGCTACCCAGATCGGCAAAACAGTAGAGGCATACGAGACGACGAGTCATCAAAACTAAACACGCCAAAACTCTAGTAGATGACTTGAGGCTCACATTCGACAACCTCAGAGCATATGACATCAAGCTGAACTGAAAATGCTGCGCATTCATCTGGAAAGCTGCTAGGCTTCATCGATCCGTAGAGGAATTGAAGCAAACCCAGCCAAGATCCGAGCTCACACAGCTAGATATCCCAAAAGACCTCAAGCAAATACAAAATTGATCGATGCGTGGCGGCTCTAAGCCGCTTTATCTCCGCCTAGGAGAAAAGGCATTACCCTCTATCGCCTCCTTAGGCGCGATCAACACTTCGAGTGGACGGATGCTGCCACCGCCGGACTCAAGAAATAAAGGCCATATTGGCAACAACCGTCCTCGGCTGCGCAACCTGGGCGAACCAATGTTGTTATACATCGCAGCAACGCATCAAGTTGTAAGCGCGGTACTGCCGTCGAACGAGAGAAAGAAGGGCATAAATTCTCTTCAAAACCAGTATACTACGATCCATCGTGTTAACCCCCGCAAGTCCTGCTACCCGCACTATCGTAAGATAGCATACGCGGTGTTCATGGCATCCCGAAGTCTCGACACTACTTTCAAGAGTGTTCGATAACAAGGCCTCTCAAGTACCACTTAACGACATTATAAACAATCGCGACGCGACGGGCAGGATTGCAAATGGGCCATTGAGCTCTTACCATTTGATATAACTTACAAACCTCGGCGAGCTATAAAGTCACAAGTTTTGGCTGACTTTGTCGCTGAATGGACCGGTTTAACTCCCTAAAGAGTACGGCGATACCCAATTGATTATGCACTTCGACGGCTCTAAAATGTTAGCCGGATTGGGGCTGGCGTCAGATTGACGCCCCCGACCGGGACACAGTCCAATACGCATTTCAGATAATGTACACGGACTCCAACAACGCAGCCGAACACGAGGCCCTTTACATGGTCTCCGGATGGCAATTCCATGGGCATTCAACGCCTAGAGGTGCGCGATTCAAACTCGCAATATCCCAAATAAACGGAGACTTTGACGCCAAAGATCCGAAAATGGCAGCATATCGCAACGTTGTCCTAAAATGTCAGCCCGGTTCAAGGACTTGAATTCCATCACGAGTCCGGATAATAACCAAGCAGCCGACATATCGCACGATTGGCGCAAAACGCGACGCTGTCCCTCCTAACATCTTCCTCGAACGGCTTTTCAAGCCATCCGTAATATGGGAAGAGGAGTCCGAACTAACAAACCGAACAAGCCGCACTAACCGGGCGATTCAGCCGATGACATAACACCTTCCGCCCATGACATAATGGCAGTAATTGCCCCTGCGGATGTAACCATTCTCGCCTACTTGCTTAGGCAGGAGCTTCAAGACCAAAATGAGGCCCGCTGCATTGTCCGCGATCTAAAGCCTACAAGGTCTATGAGGGAGAACTTTATAAGAAAAGCACAACCGAGTCCTTCAAAGGTGTATCTCCAAGAGGAAGGGCGAAACCTCCTGGCTGAAATTCATGCCGACTAGGCGGACACCACGCCGCAGCTCGGGCCCTTGTAGGAAAGGCATTCCAGACAGGATTTTATCGTCGACGCCCGAAAGCAGATGCTCAGACTTAGTCCAAAGATGCGCGGTTGTCGCTCTTTGCTAATCGAGCTATATGCCACCCACCGCCTCAAAACTATACCCATTACCTGGCCGTCATGTCCGGGGCTTGACATGGTTGGACCACTTAAAGGGGGAACCCACAAGCAAAGGTACCTATTGGTCATGGTGGATAAATTCACCAAATGGATAGAGGCCAAGCCGTTAAAACGGCAGAGTCCGGACCAGTGATAGACTTTATATCCGGGTAGTACACCATTATGGTGTCCCCAAAGATCATCACCGATAACGGCACGAACTTCACCGCCGATGAGGTTAAATCATGGTGCAAAAATATGGGCATCAAGCTCGATTACGCTTCAGCCTATCATCCTCAAACCAACGGTCAAGTGGAACGAGCAAATGGTCTAATAATGAGCGGCATCAAACCCGCACTAGTGCGGTCCTCACGAAATCGACACGACCGGTAGAGGAGCTCGACCCGACTCTGGGGCTGCGGACAACGCCTAACCGTACTACCGGATTCACACCATTTTTATGGTATACGGCGCAAAAGCAGTTTTGCCTCATGACATCATTCATGACTCACCTCGAAAAGCGCATGTACGAAGAAAGAGAAGCCGAGTTGGATCGGCAGGACAGCTTGGACATTGAGGAAGAACGCGACGCCGCCAAGGCTCGCTCCGCATTCTATCAGCAGCAGGCTCAAGATATCAAAGCAGAAGTACGGGCCAAGACTTACAACGCTGGCGAACTGGTTCTACGCTCACGGACAAGAAAAAGGACAAGCTCAAGCCCAAATGGGAAGGCCCTTCATCATCGATCAAGTCCCGACCGCGGAGCGCACTGCTCTACTTAAATGCATTGGGATAACCGACTCAAGCCGAACCCATGGAACGAGCCCGCCTTCGACGATTCTATGCCTAGCGCCGACTAAGAGTTCGCCCCTTCCCCCTGGCCCAATTTTTTTTTTTTTTTTACTTCAGCTGCCTTTTGTTTCTCTTTTCTTCTCAACCCTATTCATCCAAGCCTTAAAGGCCTACTTGCGCAACGCTCACAAGAATTGATGTGCTATCCGCACTCATTATACTCGGGGCTTTTTACCGTAAGCTTAATTATACGGGCTTATGCCCAGCACATGTGTCAAGCCTCCACATGTACCTTTTATTCACCATTATATGCATCGATATGACTTAAGTTTTGGCCAAGCTGGGTTGCTCGGCTCTGTGCTTACCCCTACGCTCCCGATTGTTCGCTAGGAGGTAAAGGAGCACCTCTCATTGTTATCTGCCGGGTCAGCCGGATGTGTATCTCAGACCGGGTGAAGCCAAAGCTAGCGCTCTTAAGGGAATATTCGGTCGGTGACTTAAAAGATGATTTTTATCCACTTATTTATCTGCCCCAGATGTTTTTCTCGCTTTTTTGCAGTCCCGACATGCACTTTAGGGCATGCCACCCCTAGAGGAAAGGAACCCTTAACGGAACTATTCTCCCGAAGATGTTTCTTACTACCCATGTAATATAACATAACTAGTTGGGCACTTGTCCGATAAAGCACCGATGACCCCTACGCCTGGTCTCCATGCATACCCCGGTTGTTTCATAACCGAGAAGGTATTCGACACACTCGGACTCTAGGGTCCCGAGGTCGAAGCAAAAAGGTCGGCAAAGACAAACGATCTACAATCCGCTAGAAGGCATTTTGTATGTCATTTTATAATATATTGTCAAATCGACCGATTGTATTCTTGCTCAATCCCGCCTAACAAAGTTGTCTAATTTACATCCTGTTGGGAAAATTTAGCGCCAACTCCACTTGGCCAGATACTAAACTCACAGGATCTCCTTCCCATCGGGCCCCACGGGTCCGACTTCGCCATGTGGTTGGGATCCGCCTTCTTGTACCGCTGTCTTTACCATGGCCCAGCCTCCTCGGCACCTTGGCGGCAGGCGAAATCTTCCATAAATGGAAGCGCCGCCAAGACTCCTCGCAGCTTCTCCGCAAGCTCCCCAAGACCCGGGTATGGAAAAGGCTGGCCATAACGCCGGATGACGCCGCCATAGCCCGCCGAACTCGCTCGATCAGTTGCAGCAATTGAAGTTGATCACCCGCTGTTACGGCATCTCTCCGCAGGCGCACTGTGAGCATACCTAAAGACATATTCTGTCAATTGACTTCCTCGCCAACTCTTCTTTTCAAAGGAGTTCGCCAAGCACTTACTATATATGCCGCGACGAAGCCGCTGATTCTCCTTAACGGAGCCCGCAGCTCGCCCGAACGCTTTTCAGCTCTTCTCCAAGCTGGGCATGGGCATCCCGAGCTTGTTCCTTTCATGTCTGCACCTTATGCAGACCTCTCGCCGCCTTTAGTTGGCGCAGGTTCTTGCCTGTCCGGATCTTTTCCGCAGCACCGCAATGTCGCTTTTTAGACTTGCGCAAAGGCCAAACGCTACTTATCTTTCTAAAATAATACGCTACTGTGAGAAGTCCTTGCGCTTCCTCCTGCGCCTGTAAAATGCGGCCTCAAGTTGGGCCTTGCACTCTTGCAGCCCCGAGACAGTTGGGTATTCTTCTCGTAAGATCCCACGTTTCATATGATCCTTAAATCAGTTTACTATAACTACTTTAAGTCTCGGGGCTACCGCATATATAACTATTAAATTCTCTTACCAGATGTCTTTTACATACCGCCCGTGGCTCGATAAAACCATCTTGAGCAGCACGAAGGTGCGCGGCCCCGTGTTAAAGGCATTCAACGCCTCGGGAGAAGCACGCACACGAATACTGTCTGGGCGGCGCCTGTGATTCGTGGCACTTCCACCTCGACTTGGTGGCGGACAGTCTGTCGGCATCCACCGCCGAGGAACGTCCGACTCGCGCTTTGCGCCGCCTCCCTCCCGACCAAAAGGGAGCCCGGCTGGTAGAGGTTGGATTGACAACTTCCACGCCCGCAGTCCGGCGGACGCTTTTTTCCCTATAAAAGTCATGAGCACTCAAACGCTTCCTAGGAACGTTGTTTCAAATACTGAATTGTGAGCTACACCTTTGTGGCGACTTCAGCCCGGCCGCCTCCTCTTCCGCCATCGGTCCGAATCGCCCTTGTTGGTCAGCCACGCGGCTCGCTTTCGCCCTAGGGGCGCCCCCGCACAGTGCCATCATATACGGTGGTCGAAATAAGCAAGGAAGGAATGACGGTGTCGTGGATTCGCCGCAATCACCGGGAAGCCGGATATAGTCCGGATAGTCGGCCGTGATGGCGATTCAAAGCATTGTCCATGCTGAGCTGGTGGAACACCCCATCGATTAGCTCCACCTTTATGTCCGGATCCTTCGGAGGCCGGATCCCGGATCTCTCTCGATCCTCGGCCGCGGAGCCGGACTTAGCATGCCCTCTACGGTCCGGCGCAGTTCCTGCGTCGAAAGAGGAACACGATATAAGAAACTTAAGTTTCAAAAGGCACGGGTCGGACACGCTGAGTGTTCGCTTACCCAAGGCCGGGGATTATTCATGGAAAACCCATTTAACGGGTTCGTCCGAAGGAAATCCTCCTTCTCCCCCTTATACAGGCCGGACAAGATCGTCACCAGATCTTCGGCCGAATCCGGCCCTTTGCGGCCATGACGGGTGGCATCGTCCTCCCCGTTGAAATCCCACATGGGTGGCCTCAGACAGTGGCTGCACTTCAAGATAATGCATGTTGCCATGACTCAATCATGGTCAACTTGGCATGGGCCAAGAACCTTATTCGCCCATCAAATAATGGACGCCTTGTCTTCCTCCGCTTGGGGCTCGCGGACGCCAACTAAGCGCTTTCTTCAGAGGAACATTGCTGAACTCCCGGAGTCCGATCCAACAGGTCCAGCAGCGAGCGCCTTCTATATAAAACCATTCAAGGCCAGTCTCGGCGCTTTCTTAGGGGTTCCGGATGGATATCCGTCCCGCAATACGCCATATTTCGGCGCCACCACTTGATATATGGACCCCTCGTGAGAGCGGGTACAAGGCGTAACAACCTCTTCCACAACATGCGAATGGGGCTCGACGCCCAGAAAAGCTCGCAGAAGAGCTACATAACCCGCAATATGCAGGATTGAGGCGGGCGGAGGTGATGAAGCTAAAGCCCGTAGAACTCTGTGAGCCCGTGGAGGAATGGATGTACAGGAAACCGAGCCCCTTATCGATGGGGACGGCATACCCGCCCCTTTGTTGGGATTTGGGGTAACCTCCGCTGCTTCCCACCTTGTAGGTGGCCAGCCTGCTCGAACCGAACCATGAAGGCCGGAGGGAGATATTCCCCATTTGAGCTTCACCAGCTCACAGCGAAACAGCATCTCCTCCAATCTCCGCAAAGGGCCGAGCGCTGGAAGAGGAGCCGCGCTTGACGGTCCATGATGGAATGGGTTCTTGGTCGAAAGCGCCCGATGAGTATTTTAGAGGAAGATGGTGATTTGATCTGGATTCTTGCCTCCTTATAGGCAGATTGTTCGCACAACTAGGGGTAAAACATAAAGACACACGGCTTTTCACATTCGCACGACGCATGGAAGAAGGCCATTATTGGGCGTGGAAGCCAAGACACGCAACATTGATGAGGAAGCTGGACACTGCTCGCAGGTACGAGAACTTGAAGGAGAACCCGCTTGCAACGCCAAGACTACACGCATGCTGGACTTATCGCCATTGAAGCCTGGTTCGGGGCTACCGAGGAGTCCCGATTAGGGGTGTCCGGATGGCCGGACTACCATCATCGGCCGGACTATCATCGGTCGGACTATCATCATCGACCGACTCCAAGACTATGAAGATAGAAGATTGAAGACTTCTCCCGTGTCCGGATGGGACTTTCCTTGGCGTGGAAGGCAAGCTTGGCGATACGGATATGTAGATCTCCTACCATTGTAACCGACTCTATGTAACCCTAGCCCTCTCCTGTCTATATAAACCGGATGGCTCTAGTCCAGAGGACAACATCAACAACCCTTACAATCATACCATAGGCTAGCTTCTAGGTTTAGCCTCCTTGATCTCGTGGTAGATCCACTCTTGTAAACATCCACAATATCAATATCAATCGAGTAGGACGAGGGTTTTACCTCCATCAAGAGGGCCCGAACCTGGGTAAAACATCGTGTCCCTTGTCTCCCCGTTACCATCCGCTTAGACGCACAGTTCGGGACCCCTACCCGAGATCCGCCGGTTTTGACACCGACAGCTTAGGGTTACATGTAGTCGGGTTTACAACGGTAGGAGATCTACATATCCAGACGCCAAGCTTGCCTTCCACGCCAAGGAAAGTCCCATCCGACACTAGACGAAGTCTTCAATCTTGTATCTTCATAGTCCAGAGTCCGACCAACGGTGATAGTTAGACTATCCGACACCCCAGTCCAGACTCCTCAAAGAGCCCCTCGAACCAGCTTCAATGACGACGAAGTCCGCGCAAGATATTGTCTTCGCATTGCAAGGCGGGTTCCTCCTCCTAATACTTCATAGAAGATTTTGAACACAAGGATTGTGTCCAGCTCGCAAAACAAGTTCCACATACCACCGTAGAGAGAATAACCTTGCACAGATTTGTCGACGATTCCGTGGTGTGACATCACACCACGGCCAGCCTTTATACTAATCGCTTTTTACTGCTCCACCTCAGCGATTTAGCGAGGCGGTTTCTTGGCACGCCTTATCGAGAGGAGATCGTGCCCCTTATTCCGGATTCCCATCAATATGGACGGGTAACCCAACCGCGCCATTGATTACGACGCTTGGGAGATAAGCGAAGTTTTACCAGTTGGCGGGGACGATAGCTTCGTCTCATTCATATAAGGGATAAGGATCCACCTTTTCACCCACGCCTTCTTCCTCCTTTGCTCATCCATTTCACAAGACTCGAGCTCCAGCGCCTAAGTCCGCGACATCCTCCTCAACCTTCTCCAGCCATGTCCGGAGCGGAGGCAAGTGGATGGTCTCCTCCGTCATGGAGGGACAACTCAAAAGCTGCGGAAGGCCGGATACTTGTCCAGCGACATCGCGACACCGGCTCCCCGACGAGCGGCAGCTCATTCCCACCCCAGGCCCCATGAGAGGGTGGTGTTCCTCACCCACTTCCTCCGCTGGACTAGGTTTTCCACTTCACCCATTTGTCCGGGGCTCATGTTCTACTACGGCCTGACTTCCACGATCTGCCCCCAATTTCATCCTCAACCTCTCGCTGCTCATCGTCAGGTGCGAGGCCTTCCTTCAGATCCAGCCCCACTTCGACTTATGGTTGAAGACCTTCAATGTCAAGCAAGGGTAGGGGGGGCCAAGCGGAGGCGGAGGTGCCATGGTTGGCAAGATGGCCAAAGTCCTATGGCTCGAGGGCCTTTGTGGAGACCATAAAGGTGGCAATCGGGTGGTTCTACATCACCGAGCCGAGACCTCAATGGGCGGCGGCCCCGAATTCGATCCGCTTCCCCACACGGCTCACATCATGGAAAGAGACGGCCCGACATGGGGTGATTCGAAGAGCTATCCGACTCCAAACCTGCGTCCAAACCTGGTGGACAAGAATCTCAGCTTGTCAATGTAGTCCAAGTTATGCTCATCCGCCGGATCCTCCCACGCCAACAAAGGGCCTTCAAATTGTGGGAGTTCGATCCGCACATCACCAACTCTGAAAAGGCTCTTCGACACTACGCATTTAAGATGCCTCGAAGGTGCCGAGGTTCCATATCCGCCACCAAGATCGCGGATTCAGCTCGCAGCGCCAAGCCACCGAGGTAAGCTATTTTTCCCTTTACGAGACTCTTGTTTTCATAGTTTTGACTCTATGTGGGATCTAAACTCCTTACCTTTGACAGATCGGCGAACACGCCCGGCAGGTTAATTGTCCGCCCTTGCCGTAAGACTCCAGCGGACGCCCGCTGACGGGAAGGAGCTGGCCCGCACCTCACGTGGTGCCGAGAAGAAGGCCAAGAAGAAGGCCACGGGACTCAAGGAGCGCCGACGCCAGTGTTGTCGGACTCATCGTCCGACGACCCGAGGCGGAATCCTCCTCAGAAGCCTCTCTCAGCGGGGGAGAGAAGAAAGGAAGGCCGCCTGACCGGGAGGCCGGAGGGTCCAAGAAAGGAAGGACCTTCCTCCGACTTCTCCACCAACGCCGACAATGACGAGGAGGAGGGCCACCAAGGGCCAAGCCTCGGCGAGATCGTAAGTGTCCGGACCGAATAGCTCATGACTTTTTATTTGTCGATAGTGTCTTCTAACGCCAATATAACCATGTAGCCCGCCCAGGACCAGCTCGCCGCTTCACGAGCGGCCCTGGATTCGTCGGATGTGAATAGCACTTCACTTCGGACCACCTCCTCTCCTTGTGACGCAAACGACACCACGGTGGAGTCCCAAAAGGGGCCCAGCCAGGAGGAGGTGGTCCTGGAGGCGCCGCAAGGCGACCTCCCGGACTTTGTTGCAAAGGGGGCGAGACCCCAGAGGGCTCTAAGTCCGCCCCGTGTCGACTCGATCGAACCTTCAAGGTTCCAAGTCCGCAAGCGGCCCTTCAGAAGAAGGGCAAGATCTGCGACGCCGGTGACCTCCGGCCCATCCGGAGGCACCGGATAGCTTGCTGGAGGTGCTTAACGGCGCTTTCATCAACGAGGAGCACCGCATCCGCTATGAGTGTGGTGATCCAGAAGTTCAGTCCGCCAAGAGCGGGCTGATCAAGCCTGCATCAGCCTTCTAATGTGCTTTGAGGTAAGTTTAGAATATGTAAAATATTACCGATAGACAAGAGCCCCTGATTCTTAGTTCGGTGTTCGGAAATAAAAGCCGAACCGAGGATCTAAAAGATATACGCAGGAGTCTAACATAAGTATGTCAATATGGGAATGCAAGGGCGCATTGCCGACCTTTGCCAAGACCGATCATGGAGGTCAATGCATTGAAGCAGAGCCTCGAGCGGTCCGAGAACGAGCTCGGCCTTGCCAAGAAGCAGCTCGAGGACAAGGAAGGTAAGTAATACCTTATTAAAGTAATACCTATAGAAAGGATTTGTTGCAAAATGACAGACTAACATGGTATTGTAGGGGCCACGAACGAGGTGGCGACTCAAGGAAGCGGTGTCCACGGCTGAAAGCAAAGTGGCATGAGCGCACCAAGCGAGAGAAGCAGGAGGCGCGGTGGCGGAGGTGTGGCAAGAGCTCTGTGCCTCGTGGAAAACACGAGAGTTTGAGCGTGACTCAAGACTCGAGAGTCCGAGCTCGCCTGCTCTTGAGAGTGCCAAAGCCGCCAAGGCCAAGCCCAAAAAGCCCTCCAGAAATTGAATCATTAAAGAAGATAGCGGTAAGGCATTCTTTATGCAAAGCAAGCATGTGAGAGTGAATTATCTATTACTTACCCGAACCGAGCTCTCCAGAGCATTTGCAGATCTGCCCCAGAGTGTGTCCGATGCTGCCGCTGCTCTACCGCCAAGGAGGGAGCTCGATGGAAAAGGTGTTCTTGTCTCAAGATGTCGAGGCCGACATCCGGTGCCCCTGAGCGACCAGCTGAAGCAGCTGGTCGAGCTCCACAAGGTCGCCGAACAGGCCATGAAGGTCCTCATAAATCGGCTGTGGCCATTGGAAGCCATGCATGGAGCTACTGGCTAGTGCGGGCGGCTGGTGGACGCCTGTCCATGGATTGAAGTCATCAAGCGCCCAGATGCATTGAAGGTGCCTGTCGGGCCCTTGCCCGTGCTAAGGTGCACTGGGCAAGCTGCATGCCGAGAAGCTTGTGACGGACGGGCCACCAAGGGCAAGGAGCATCGCAAGCCCGAAATGTACTATGAGGGCGCCCTCAAGGGTGCCCGCTTTATAGCGGTGAATGCTCCAAAGATGTAATTTTGAATAAACTCGATTTGTTATCCTCAGACGCTAAAAACTTGTTCATATGCGCTTAAG
Organism: Aegilops longissima; assembly: GCA_021605205.1. Taxonomy (NCBI): domain Eukaryota; kingdom Viridiplantae; phylum Streptophyta; class Magnoliopsida; order Poales; family Poaceae; genus Aegilops; species Aegilops longissima. Next base: position 105,841,422 of record CM038676.1, read on the forward strand.
CAAGGCTTGTGAATTTAAAATATTACCTTCAGGCGGCCGCTTATCAAATTTGAGAGATGGCAAGTCATTGGCTTCAGCCCCATGCCACGAGTGTCGGGTGTTCGATAAACTTGAGCGCTCTTGTTCCCATTCTTGGGTCCTTCGAGGAGGCGCCAACTCAACGTAACAAGGCAACCAGACTATAGTGCTTGAACACTCTCACTTAGCCATAGAATTTATAATTTTAAATTTCGCAAGCCCCTAGTATTCGAAGACCGAGTTCGGGCTCTATCCACGCCTTGGCCGGACATGCCGAATTCTCGCCTAAGCGGCATAAGTGTTTAGGGACCAAAAACCTCTCGAACAGCGATCGGGTCGCCCCATCATGACGGTCAGTTTTAGCTTTTCCACCGAGGTGCTCAACCCAGCTCAACCGGGCACAATCGCAGTGGTTCTCCCAAAGCTACCTTAGCCGATATAACGGAACATAAGGTACCAAAACATGGGAGCCGGGCAAACCCAACTATTGACCCAAGACATGATTCGAGCCGATGCATATAATGCTATAAGTTCGGGTGCCGACTTGTGAAAGTGTTCGACTTATCACACCATATTTTTGGGGTACTTAAGCCCTCGGTGTATTGGCCGCACTAAAGTGTACGGGTGCAACATGTCATGAATGAACATATATATAGATAAAGAAAGGAGTGCAATAATAGGCAAAAGCTATGTATTGTTTATTCAAAAAGGACTGCAATGAAAGCGTAACGATACAAATAATGCGATAAGCAAGGGATGGGACTATTTAACATGTCCTTCTCCGTGGGTAAGCTGCGGATGGTATGTAAAACAGGTATAATGCTCGTAGTAGAGACCACATGGACACTGACGAGCCGCTTCCATGGCTGTTGCATCGTGAGTTCGCAATTTAGTGCCGGACAGGCTTCTGGAAAACGGAGTCCTGAAAGTAAGAGAAAGAAGAAAGAAAAAGAATGACACAATCGGGAGCCCCTGGTGCGGTTGAGCCGCACTCTGGGCGTGCCGTGGTCGTGCCCCTCCCCTTATGCCCATGGTATCTCCAGAGCGTAGTTATGTACGCTGTAGTACTGGCTTCGCATTTCGCGAGGGCTGGGTTGGGGCCAGATTGCTACGCGTGCTCGGATCGTGCCAGGCGGTCTTGTTGTAGGTTACCCGGCGCGCTTTGACGGTGTCCGGACGCTTAATAGCCGGACTCGAGAATTGCTGTGAGAGGCTGCTTTGCACCTCCGCCGCGAGGGCCGCAGTGCTCCTCCGCTTGGAGAGAGCGCTCGTGTTTCCATTGACCGTGATTACCCTCGAGGGCCCGCATCTTGAGCTTGAGGTATGCGAAAAGCGGCACCGCATTGAACTTTGCAAATGCGGTTCGCCCAAGCAAGGCGTGATAGCTGCCATGAACGGGACTATGTCAAGATTAACTCTTCGCTCGAAGTTATCCGGGATCCAAGACCACTTCGAGTGTAATCGAGCCTGCATAATTGGCCTCTACACCTGGTATGACGCCTTTAAAGGTCGCCTTTGTGGGTTTAACTTGAGGGTCTATGCCCATTTTGCGATTGTATCCCCGATAGAGCAGGTTCAGTTGCTATCGCCGCCCATCGTGACACTAGTGAGGTGGAATCCACAATGATTGGGTCAAGAACCACGCGCGAATCCGCCGTGGCGGATGCTAGTGGGTGGTCCTTCGATCAAAGGTGAACGGGCAGGAGGACCATGGGTTGAGCTTTGGGGCGACTGCTCCATCGCATATATGTCCCTTTAGTGCACGCTCGCCCCTTTTGGGTATGTGGGTTGTGATATCATGTTCACCGTCCGCACTTGTGGGGGAAGCCCTTCGTCCTCTATTGTTTGGCGGCGGGCTCCTCCTCGCCATCGCTATGCAGCCCTTGTCATTGAGTTCGCATTTAACTTGCTGCATTGTTTGAAGACCCAACAACTCCTCTGGTGTGGTTGGCTGGTTTTTCGGGTGCCATGTATTTGGCATGAGCGATCGAGTATTCGGTCCAGATTGGACGGCCCCGAGTATTTCTTTTGAATGGCTTTTTCCGCTACCGGTTTAGAGCTCGAATCCGCATTGATCGCCAGATCTTCAGCATTATCGCCAGCACGCGGCGCTTGTGCTTGTTGCGACGCCGACCTGCCATTGCTGTCCTTGGTATCCGAACTACCGTGGTTTTTGGTCAAGTTATTGCTACGAGCTGGCCAACTGTCCTCTCCAAAGGCAAAAGCGGTCATGAGTGTTGTGAGGGCTGCCATGGATTTCGCTTTTCCTGTCCTAGGTGCCGGGCAAGCCACTGTCATGATGTTATGTTTGAAGGCTGCAAGGGCCTCTCGATCCGGACAAATAACGATTTGATTTTTCTTGGTTAGGAACCGTGTCCGAATTTTCTAGCCGATTCTTCTGCTATCAATTATGTGGCTGAGGTCATCGGCGCCTCGTGGTCGCATATATGTGCCCTAGAAGTTATCAAGGAATGCGGCTTCCGTGTCCTCCCAACAACCAATTGATTCGCCGGCAAGCTGTTAAGCCAATGCCGAGCTGGTCTTTAAGCTTGAGGGAGGTATTTGATGGCGTAGATCATCACCAAGGGCCATGTGGATATGGAGGAGTTAGTCCTCATCCAAACCGCAGGATCTGCAGCCGTCAGATGATTCGATGTTTACGGGTTTGAAACCCTCGGGATTTGATGATCCATCACTCGTCTCGTGAAGCATAGTGGGTGTGCGGCGCCTCAGATTGAGCTATATCACGACACAACTCAAATGAGCTTTGTTCATCGTGGTTCGCCCGCCGAATTGTGTGATCCGGGCGTGACGGTTATCGCCGATGTCGTGGGCGCCCACGCCGATCCGTGGATCGATCTTGTTTGCCTTGCCTTGTTCTCCAATATGTCTCACAGTGTCCGCGCGCTTCCCGCGCCTTGGTATTTTTCGAGCGACGCCGGGTGCGGCTTGAATGGAGGGTCTAGAGGCTCTCTGTCGCGACCACGGGTGGCCGGCCGGCCGATCATGCGCCGGTGATGTAGGTTTGGGTGCTGCTTCCTCTAATTGGGGTAGCAGCTCGCGCTTTGGGTATGTCTTGAGGGGCGCTCGAGTTCATACTCTTCGCTGCGAGGACTTCAGTCCATCCGTCACCTAGCAAGTCTTGGTCAGCTCTAAGTCTGCAGCTGCTTTTTCTTGAGGCTGCTTGTCGTGGGCTATAAGCCTGCGCTTGAAACGCCCTGCTCGGGCGGGATCCTCGTGCACGGCAAATTAGTCATCGCCGAGGCTTGCCTCATCTTCAAGGGAGGCATATAATTATTGTCCTCCACCTCCCCGTCCGCCGCCTATCATGAGGGCTGGCTTCTCCTCCTCCCGTGCTGAATCCCGCCGAGGGGTTGTCTTCGCACCGTCCGGTGTTATTATCTCCGTGCCGAATCTCCATTTTGCTGTGGCGGATTTAGAGCGGCGCCACGACGCCGGGCGCTTGGGCTGTTTTTGAGGGTCATCCTCCACTGCTCCATCGCTGCTCCTATCTTTGGGGATGTCCACCATGTATATGTCATATTACGAGGTGGCCTTCCAGGCTCTCGTAGGCGCTGGTTCTGGTCGCTCTCCAAAGATCGCCGCCCATATCGCCGATGTCTTCGAGTCAAGTCGAGCATGTCGGTTAAATCATCGATAGTGGCTACAAAGTGGGTGGTGGTGGGCGTTGAATTTCTTCATCGTCTGCGATCCCAACCTTCCCGACCGTAGTCCGCCAGGCTCTCCGAGCAAAGAGAGAGACTTTAGTGAATTCAGGATGTCGCCAAAGGGCGTAGTGCCGAAGATGTCCGCTGCAGTGAACTCCATGACCGCGCCCAATCGGATTCGATTAGCCGGGCGCTGGAGGTTCGGAGTCCGAGAGGAGTCCGCACCTTGAGTCACGGCTCTCGCAGCGACAGGATGGTGTTCGCTCAATCGTCAGAGAGATCGTGAGCCCCGAGGCGGTGTCCACCCACTCGCCCTCGATCGGCGGAGTCGGCCCGAGCTAAGGGTCGAGCGACGCCGGTGTGGCCTCTGTGGCACCGCTCGGCGGCAGAGCTAGATCGTGCCCATCGAGACAAGGCGGCGCTGCTTGGCTGTGGCTCAATCCGTCAAGATTAAGTCTCCGGATGTCGGCCGTAGTTCAAACTCCCAAATCTGACCTGATGGCCAGGGGCGAAGCTTTTGATCTGCTCCAGATGGCCAAGTGAATTGGCCCGCAGCAAAGCCGCCGAATACGAAGATCTATCCGGGAGAAAAGTCTCACCCCGACCGCGCTGCTTGTTGATGATCGAAGGAGCCATCGGGCCTAAAGATGACGACACACGCAGGAACTCCTCAATGAAAGCACCAATGTTGGTGTCAAACCGCGGATCTCGGTAGGGGGTCCCGAATCGCGCGCTCTAGGCGGATGGTAACAGAGACAAGGGACACGATGTTTTTACCCAGGTTCGCCCTCTCGATGGAGGTAAAACCCTACTCCCGCTTGATTAATATTGATGATATGGGTAGTACAAGAGTAGATCTACCACGAGATCAAAGCGGCTAAACCCTAGAAGCTAGCCTATGGTATGATTGTTGTTCGCCCCACGGACTAAAACCCTCCGGCTTATATAGACACCGGATAGGGTTAGGGTTACACAGAGTCGGTTTACAATGGTAGGAGATCTACATATCCGATCGCCAAGCTTGCCTTCCACGCCAAGGAAAGTCCCATCCCGACACGGACTAAGTCTTCAATCTTGTATCTTCATAGTCTAGGAGTCCGCCAACGGTGATAGTTCGCTATCCGGACACCCCCTAGTCCAGACTCCTCGCCATTTTCCTTCGAGCTGCGCCACAAGTATAATGTGCGCCCATCCCGATCCGCAAGGACGACGAGGTGCAGGTCGATCGCTATCTTCTCCTTCGAGCTGCGCCACAAGTACAACGGCGCCCCTCCCAATCCGCAAGGACGACAAGGTGCAGGTCGATCGCTACCTTCTCCTGCAAGAACAACGAAGTGTAGGTCGATCGATTTTCCACCTCGAGCTGCATCTCAAACATCAAGCATAATCCAAGTGGAGAACAAAGTTCACTCAAGGCAAACAAAAGCATATTTCGACGATAAGTAAAGTTAGATAACATCCTATGGATGCGTATACCCAAGCCTCAAGCCCGTTAAATTTTATCGGTCACAAGATCACTCGGTATTTCGAGGCAAATTTAAAACGAATCATAGAAGTTTTTATTCTCCGTGGAGGATCGAAGGTGCGATTTAACTGGTCTGTGTCGATCCTGCCACGATCCGGTGGCAGCGCCAATGAAAGTCTCCATGAAAGATCGGAAGTCGATTTCTTTGTATTGGCAACTCGATGGACGCCACTTTTCCTCTCGCGCCTTGCAGTGAACGCGACTAGGGACAGAGCAACATCGCACCGTGATCCGCGTAAGACTTTTTCCATTCCTGCACTCGACTTGAACGTTATTCACCGAGTCATTAAAGACTCGTGGTCATTTTGAAGTGTTTCGCCGCCAGAGTGTCGTGGTCAATCCGCTGACACCGCAACCTTCGGAGCGAGGTAGTCCACCACAAGAGCGACGCGAGACTCCAGCCGAGCACATTCATGGCGGCTTCATCCTTCACGGGGAGTTAATGGGGTCTAGGCTGGTCTACACTGACTAGTCTCTTCCTCAAGTTTTGACATAATTCTACAAACACAAGTCGAGTTCAAGCTAATGATTCTGTGATGAGTCAGTGATAACAAGTCAGTCGGATAAGAGGAATTACCTTCAAGCATTAGGAATAACTTCTTGGCGAGCCCTCCCAGATAAGCCTCTAGATCGCTCCTCTTCCCCGCCAGTCACCGCCTTTGTCGCCGAGTTATCTTGTCGCTCTTCGTAAGGCTAACCTCCTTGTTGGTCGGCCGAGAGCAGCCTTCAGATTACGCTTCTTCTTCAAGTTTTCCGATCAAGACAACTTTTCTTCCGCGAGCTTGGTTTTGTTCAAAGCGCTTCAGGCCGGCAAGGTCATGATCCTCCTTCTTCGTAGCCTCCTCCATTTCGGCTCCCGCCAAATGACAAGTGAGGTCAATTAGGAAGGGACAGAAAGACAAAGACAATACAAGTTCTCACCAGCCATACCTTTTGCTTCGCTCTCTCGCCTTCTCGCAAGTTCTCATGAGCAAGCTTCAAGTCAAGGTTGAGCTGGATCTGTTTGTTTTCCAATTCAGATATCGAGCCACAAGCTCGCAAGATTTCTGCAAAGAATCAACGATGACATCAAAGATAGGTTACTTCCGAGTGATTAAGAAAATCATTATGCTTCTAAGACTACACCGAATCAAAATATTCGACAATAGTCTCGGGACTACACCCATCGGATGCACTTAGCGTGTCCCCCACCGGTCCCATCGACTCGGTTCGATCAATGACCGAAGAGACAAAAAAGAGAGAGTTCTACAGACCACGGTCGATCGCCAAAGAGTCCACCATAGTCTCGGGATTACACCCAAAGTGGGTGCACCAGGGCCCCCACCGGTTTCAAGATTCCATTCGACATGGTCCCACTGCACCGAGTGAAGAAGTTGTCAAAGAAATATAAGTATAAAGACTACGGTCGATCGCCAGCAGTCCACCATAGTCTCGGGGACTACACCCAGTGGGTGCACTCAGCATGCCCCCACCAGTCCAAAAATTCAGTCAACACACCTAGTGGGTGTACAGATACGAAGATCTTCAGAAAGAAGAGTTTTCAGGTAGCATATCCTAACAAAACAAGTGGTGATCAACTAACCTGGACATTGCTCTGAAGAGCTGAGCTGGCATCATAGGCCGCCTAGCTGGCCTCCCGGACCACCTTCACTTGCTCCATCATGATTCCCGCTCGGGATAACTTCTTAGCAGCACCCACTTGGTCCTCTCGGGACGTGGTGTGTGGCTAAAAGGAGGGCAGATCAGCAATAAGATGAAGGCTGGACACTCACCGCACAAATAAAGACACGGAAGTCCGAGTGGTGTTGCCACCCTCATGAACCAGCACCTCAGGCACTGATGCAACCTGAGCAGTCTTGCCAACAGACGCCTTCTTAGTCCTCCTCCGCCTCAATGGCGCCTCATCTTCATTATCAGGGAGATCAATAACATGAGTAGGGACTACAGGAAAGATTCAAAGTTAAGAACGGAAATCCAATCGACCAAAAGAAAAACTACAGCGATCATACCAAGGTTGGAGGTAACAACATCCTCCATCTCCTGGTCTTCGTTCTTGGCCGAGGTCTCGGAGGTGGCAGCGCTGCAGATTTCAGAAATCAGTTGATCAGTCAACAAGTCGACCAAAAGTAAGTGCATGCTGAACAAGAAAACACAAGTTCTCATTGCATCTGAAATAGTGGGATGGCCATCTTCATCTTGGGCAGAACCTTCGTCGGGCTTTGATGGCGCCGCCGGGTTGCTTTCGGCGCTTTCTCGCCGGCGCCGAGAAGTCATCCGAGGATGTTTCGCCGACGTCTGACAGTGTGATAGTTTTGCCAGGCCGACCAAGGGGTCATGGGTGAGCTTGGACCGCTTTTCCATGCGAGGAGGGTCGACTTCTTCCTCCTCTTCCTCCTCCTCCTCTTCGTCGGAGCTGTCGCCATCTTCGCCCTCCACACCGCCGATTGCCATTCCTCCCTGCTTTCACCTCCGCCCCTTCCTCCTCCTCAACTGGTTCTTGCGCCCTGTTGGGCATCGAGTACATGTCAGTAGTGACCTGGAAGGCGACAAACAAGACAAAAGTCAATCGACCGATTGGAAGCAAACAAGATAGAGAAAGCAGGATAACAATCAAAGATGCAGGAATGGACCTTGTCTACTTCGTAGGACTAGTCGAGTGGAGGATCCTCCCGCCCTCGAGGGTTGTCCTTGTTTCTGTGATGCCCCAAGACATCTTTCCAGCATGGCATCCTCGATCTCCTCCGGTGGACCCGAGTGGTGTCCTCAAGGCCGGAGTACAACCACATCGGATGGTCTCGGCTTGAAGCGGCCGGATGCGCCGTCAAGGAAGACCTCCAAGAGATCCATGCCACCACCCCGCCCTGGATGAGCTGGACAACCTGCTCGACCAACACCTTCACTGCGCTTTCTCTTCCGGGACCACTTTCAAAGAAGATGGCTTGTTCACTCGGTCCATGGAAAATGAGGGAGTCCAATGATCGCTCAAGGCCGGCTGGTCCTTGCAAGAGAACCAAGTCGATCGCCATCCACAGATCGACTCGGGCAAGATCATGGTTGAAAGGAGATTTTTCCTCTCATTTGAACCCCAAGACCCCACACATCTGAATCACCGAGTCCTCTCGACACTCGGATTGGCCTTTTTCACCGTCTGGGAACAGCAAGTGAAAATATGCTTGAACATACCCCAATGAGGCCGGCAACCCAAGAAATTCTCGCACAAAGACACGAAAGCGGCGAGGTAGACTATGGAGTTGGGAGTGAAGTGGTGAAGTTGTGCCCCAAATAAGTTCAAAAATCCCCGAAAGAAAGGGTGAGGCAGCAGAGAAAACCCGCGGTCGACATGGGTGGCCAAGAGAACGCACTCACCCGCCAGAGGTTGTGGCGTCCACTCCTTCTCCGGGAGCCGCGCCATTCCATGGAGGATCCGCCCTTCATTGGCCATGTCGCCGAGGTCCTTCGCTGATCGCCGAGCGGATCCAGCTGCCTCGATCCAGCCTCGCGCAAGCCGCCTCGACGAGGATCCGCCTCGACCGGTCGCTTCTTCCTTCGCTTTCGCCGACACCTTCTTCGCCCGCCCAAAGCCGCCGCCTTGTCCTTCACCATTGTCGCCAACAAGACGCGATAGAGCAGCAACGCGGAGGAGGAAGCGACGCGCGGATGAATCTGGAGAAGGAGGAGGAAAGGGGAACGACTGTTCAAAAACCCCGCCCGAGGCCTTATATGAGGCTGCTCCGAGTGATCGATCGTTAGGCCCGGACGATCCCGCCAAATCTCGAATAGCCGCCTCGCACGATACGGGCGAAAAAGGTGGTATGGAGATCGAGGCGCCCTTGCCTCATCCCGTCCGACATCGCTGCTCCTCCGGCCCCGCCTGCTTCCAAAATTCAAATCCCGCTAAACCGCCACGTAGCAAATCGTCGACAGAGGATTTCTCCGCCTCTCACCGGAGTTCACCAAGTACAAAAACACACTGACAGATACAAAGAATGGATCAAGGCGATCAAAAAGAAGTTGAAGCCACCACCTAAGTTTATTGATCGAGGACAAGACATGCTCATCGCATCTAAAAGTGGGTTGGAAGAATTCTCAACTCCTTCCCCACTCAAACCTCGATCCATTCAGGGCTACTGATGAAGTCATGTACCTAGTGTAGGACCTTGAAGTATGTCTAGATGGGGGGGTGATTAGACTACTTGACCAATAAAAACTTAACCTTTTCCCAATTTTAGAGTTTGGCAGATTTTAGCTATTTTAGGACAAGTCAAGCAATCATCACACAATTCAAGCAAGCATGCAAAGAGTGTATAGGCAGCGGAAATTAAAGCATGCAACTTGCAAGAAAGTAAAGGAAGGGTTTGGAGGATTCAAACGCAATTGGAGACACGGATGTTTTTGGCGTGGTTCCGATAGGTGGTGCTATCGACATCCACGTTGATGGAGACTTCAACCCACGAAGGGTAACGGCTGCGCTGAGTCCACGGAGGGCTCCACCCACGAAGGGTCCACGAAGAAGCAACCTTGTCTATCCCACCATGGCCGCCGCCCACGAAGGACTTGCCTCACTAGCGGTAGATCTTCACAAAGTAGGCGATCTCCTTGCCCTTACAAACTCCTTGGTTCAACTCCACAATCTTGTCTGAGGCTCCCAAGTGACACCTAGCCAATCTAGGAGACACCACTTCCAAGAAGTAACAAATGGTGTGTTGATGATGAACTCCTTGCTCTTGTGCTTCAAATGATAGTCTCCCCAACACTCAACTCTCTCTCATAGGATTTGGATCTGGTGGAAAGAGGGTTTGAGTGGAAAGCAACTTGGGGAAGGCTAGAGATCAAGATTCATATGGTAGGAATGGAATATCTTGGCCTCAACACATGAGTAGGTGGTCTCTCTCTAAATGGTAAGTTGGAAGTGTAGGTTCGTTTCGATGGCTCTCTCCATGAATGAAGAGGAGGTGGAGGGTATATATAGCCTCCACACAAAATCTAACTGCTACACACAATTTACCAAACTCGTGGGACCGAATCGTTAAACTCGGTCGGACCGATTTAGTAAACCTAGTGACCGTTAGTGATTTTCGTGGACCGACATGCATCTCGTGAGGCCGATTCGTTAGGGTTAGGCATAACGTAATCTCGGTGAGACCGACACACAAACTCGGTGAGACCGATTTGGTAATAAGCTTTCCAGAGAGTTGGTCGTAAACTCGTGGGACCGATTTGCTCTTTTCGTGAGACCGAAATGTTACAAAAGGAAACAGAGAGTTTACATTGCAATCTCGGTGGGACCGACGCTCACTTCGTTAGACCAAACGTTATGAAGGGAAAAAGAGAGATTGTAACCCCATCTCGGTGAGACCGAGATCCCTATCGGTAAGACCGATTTGCTTAGGGTTTGTGGCAGTGGCTATGACTTTTGGAATCGGTGGCGCTGATAGAAAGAATCGTGTGACCGATTTTGGCTTTAGGTTTAGGTCATTTGTGGATGTGGGAAAGTAGTTGAGGGTTTTGGAGCATATCACTAAGCACATGAAGCAAGAGGCTCATTACAACACCTCATCCCTTCTTGATAGTATTGGCTTTTCCTATAGACTCAATGTGATCTTGGATCACTAAAATGTAAAATGAAGAGTCTTGAGCTTTTGAGCTTGAGCCAATCCTTTGTCCTTAGTATTTTGAGGGATCCACTTTCATCATCCATGCCATGCCATTCATTGAGCTTTCCTGAAACAATAGTCTTGGAATAGCATTAGCTCAATGAGCTATATGTTGTTATGAATTACCAAAACCACCTAGGATAGTTGCACTTTCAATCTCCCTTTTGGTAATTGATGACAACATATAGATCAAAGCTTCACAAATGATAATAAAATTTAAATAACATCGTCGCTTTGAGAAGTATGTGATAAGCAAGAGCTCCCCCTAAATTTGTGCATAGTTTTAGATTTGCTTTGGACTGCAAATGCACAATGAATTAGGCTCATGGGTTACTCTTCCATGTCACATACATCTTGGTGGAGCGCCAAAATAATAAATAATGAATACATGCACTCATCACCAAGCATAGTGAGTGATCACATAAGATAGATAGGATAATATCAAGCATGCATAAGTGTAGCTTATGATCAAACACATGATCATCAATGTCTCACAAGCATAGTATCTCAACCAAAAGCAAACAAAGATTGAAAACCACCAAATAAAGCAAGAGAGAACAAAAGCAACACTCTCTCTCTCGAAGCCTATGATCTATACATTTTTTCCCTTTGGCAACAAGTTACCAAAAGTTCATAGAAAATGCATAGTGCTAGATCGACTCTCGTGCTTGATCTTCCGGTGGTGGTGTAGAGATGGCTCCTTGGATGAAGGCTTCAGCTTGAAGTGGATGGAGCTGGAGGAGTTGGTGCTGGAGCTGGTTGCACCGAACCGTAGGGCAGTGGCTGGTGCTGAAGTTGTTGCTCTAGTGTCCGCCACTCGCATCGCAATGACCTCTGGCTCGGGCACTCGCAAACACATTGGTGGTAGTCTTGCCCTTCCTCTCCTGCATGTCATCTTGCAGCTGCTCCACAACCGATGAATCTCGCCATTTTGACATCTAGATCATAGAATTTTGTTCCATGATTCTTTCCAGTGCTCTCCTGGTTTTGAGTTAGGTGGCCAACCCTTCTCAATCCTCGAGATGATGCTATCAAGTAACCAAGCTGCTCCTGCTTGGTTTTCAAGAAATATTCAGATGCCTCCTCTTGAGTTGGCATCTTGGCAGCCTTCTCCTCTTTGCCTTCTCCTTCTTCTCCCGAGCTTGAACTGATTGTGGATCATCTTCATTCATGACAACCTCATTGTCCTCAAAGTCTGGATAAAGTGGAAAGTGTTCCTTATCCAACTGATATTTTCCTCGTGCCCATCTTTGAGTTTATCAATTCTTGAATCTGAGGTGCATATCCACAGCTCCTCTTCTCGATCCGCTGCAGTCCTCTTGATTGTTTCAATGATCGTGCTCATGACTTTGAACTTTGTGGCACATCAAACACATGCAACATGTTGATGGCATGCCCTCCGATCATGTTATGGTCACTGACTTGGGCAACAAAGTGTGCCTCGTAATCCAATTTATGGTTGGCAACCCCGACAGCAGAAAGTGAACTGATCCAAACTTGTGAGTCTCTAATGCCTTGTCTGGAATTTCCTTGTACATGTGAGCCATTGAATTGTGACCCAACTTCTTCTTTGCATAAATGTCTAGGTCATCCTCATTCTCCTTGGGGGCATTGATCGACTTGCCCATTCTTCAATAGTGGACTGGTACCTTGTACCTTCGCACATCCAAACTATTCTTCCATCGGGTAAAAGTGTGTGTGGAGTAGAACTGCATGATAAGCTCATCATTCCAGCTTGGTGAACTTCTGTCCAACAAAATCTGCAACTCCACAAGCAACAAAGCTGTCTTGCACTCCGTGATAGTGCTGTTCATTTTCCTTGATGAATTTCCATCAACCCACCTCATGTCATGCACTATGGGCTTCTTGTCCAATGAATTGTTTCATAGAAGTCCTGTTGTTCCTTTGTGTGGAACCTGTAGTCAACAGCAGTTCTTCTTCTTGAAGCATATGGATCTTCCATTCTCCATATCCTCAATCCTCGAATCCTTCCCGATTCTCATGTCCTCACCATGTGGATGGGCATCATTGTGGTCTGTATCTTGGGCTTGAGCTTTCTTAGAACCTGTCCTTCTTCTTCTAAATCTTCAAGAACATTGGGCATCGGGCCTTGTTCTTTCAAAGAAATGAATACTCCTAGTATTCCTCTTTGAACTTGCTTGGCCTTGGAGGCAGCTTTGGGTGTTTCCTTGGCTTGATGTTGCAGCCCTCGATCTGATTGCATCTCCCATAAGCTTAGCTGCCTTTGAGCTGGTGCAAGCAAGCTCTTCCTCTTCCATCATGGAAGGTTGACCAACAATTTTGGCCATGGTCTTTGACCCTTTCCTTCCTCTTCTTTCCTTCAAAGAATGGCTCTTTGGGATCAGGCCTTTAGGTGTTGAGTTGATGCTCGCCTTGGACATTGGTTGTCTTCCTGCAGGCCTTTTGGTCTTCATGCTCGGCTTTGTATTCTTTGTCGAGCCATATTCCTTCTTGAGCACCTCTTTCTTGGAAGTAGCCTCATCTTCCTCACTTTGTAATCTTCATCCTCCGAATCTGAAGTTCTTTTCCTCCTTTGCCTAGTTGCAGCCTTAGGCAAATTGCTAGGAGTACTTGCTCCCTTCATCTCAAGTTGAGGGACTAGTGCCTCACTCAAGTCCATCGCGCTTTTCGACTGCTCGCTGTCACTTTGATCGTATATACCGCAAAAGCTGATCGCTGACCCCGTGAAGAGTTATAGATGAGATAGAAAAGATGAGCATCACAAAATGCAGAGGTTTTTGCAAAAGAATGACTCAAAAGTTCAGTCTTAGTTTTCCACGTAAAGCATTTCGATCCACCGATTTTCAAACTCGGTGATACCAAGCAGTTTTGGAACCTAAATCGATGATCTCGTTGGACCGAAGTTTCAGTTTGGTGGTACCGAGACTGCTAGGGTTTCACAGAATCCTCAAATCGGTTGCACCGATTAGTAATTCTCGGTCGACCGAGAGTCACTAGTGCAATGGCATAAGCCAAATCGGTGAGACCGATTTTTCAACTCGGTGGGTCCGAGATGGTTTCATGAAACCTAACCCTAAAAATTTGAATCACATCTAATCTATGAACTACTTTGGCTGGATAGAAGAGTTTCAATCGTGGCAAGAATCAATATGAAAACAATGTGCCGTGAATCGACGTGGATAGCACAAAGATTAAGTCCATACCCTAACTTGGCGGTGGATTTGCTACGGCGGCAACGGCGGGACGAAATCCGCTGACGGGCGGAGACCAGCGACAGGAGGCTGCCGGTGATGAGGAGACGATCCGAGACCACGATGGCAGAGCGAGCTGTTGCGCTGGCGAAGGGTTTCGAGAAATTTCCAAAATTTTGCCCGTGGCTATATATATAGCTCGACTCGCTCGGTGTGACCGAGTGGAACAACTCGGTGGCACCGAGATGCATAACGTGTTCAGCATAAGCAAATCGGTGAGACCGAAGTTCAAATCGGTTGCACCGAGATTGAAAACTCAGATCAACTTGATGATCTCGGTAGGACCGAAATGGAAGGATCGGTCGACCGAGAATCACTAAGAGGTTTTGGAAGTTTAAGTCTATGACGAATCGGGACTCGAGTGCTCCTCACACGAGTGGTTCAATCTGACTTGATCAAATTTTGTGATGTAGCATGAATAGAGTTTGAGACGAGAAAAGCATAGATAGCTAAAGAAGGTTCTTAGGCATTCTTGTCCATCCACTTGGCACAAAGAAAAGAATCCAAACAAACAAAACAACAAGTGGATGTCCTTGAATGAGTAAAATATGCACCAACATGCTCACACAATAAGATGGCAATTGAAATATGTGGCAAAGCATGCACAACCAATTTTAGCATCTATCACAATTGGCGATGACTAGGTCATCTATATATGAGTATATTGACTTAGGAGTCAAATGAGAACATTTGATCATAGGTCATACTCATCGCTTAAGCTCAAGTGGGGTTACCACTTTTACATAATGCATTAATGTGTTCACACCATTAGAGTTGCTTTGACTCAATTCTTAGAGTTAAGCTCCCCTAGATGTGAGATCCCCTTAGAGGGATGAACTAACCTTGGGTTTTGTCGATGATGACTTCATGTAGGTGTTGAAGATGTAGATGCTCAATGTTGATGTAGATCATTTGGAGCAATCCTTTGGAGTGAGTTGCACTTTCAACTTGCCTACATGGGTTAGTCCCACAAGGAACAAACAAGAATATCCATAGACATAGAGTGATGCACACACAAGATGATGTCCATGAAAACATTAGGTTACCTTGTCCCTTGCCTTACCAACATGAGGGTTTGTGACTCCTTGAACTAGTGCAAGATGTGAAAGTTGATTGCACTTGTTCTTGCCAAAATGATATGAGTGAAGAATGTTATGAGTCACCCTCAAGAACTCTCTAGTTCTTCTTCTTCGGATCCACATCATCTTGATGGGAATCCTTGAGTTGTAGTTGTACTTGATGAAGTAGAACTTGACGTAGTCTTGGGGACCCACTTGAACGAGGCTTTAGGTGCTTCTTCAAATGCATCAATCTCTTCTTGAAGCTTGTCCTTGCCTTTGTTCTTGTGGTCTTGTGGTGGAAGATCATCTTGAGCTTGTGTCCCTTGAAGGAAGTAGGATCATACTTCTCTTGTTGAGGAACAAACTTTGTCTTGGGGTATTGATCTTCTTCCCACTCAACTCCATTGGCGTTGAACTTTCGCTCAAAACCAACACCTTGATTCTTCCGTGCCTTCCTTGCTTATGCATAATTTCTCAATTGCTTACTCCCGCAAGGCTCTTGTAAACACCTTTCTATAATTCCTTCAATAAACTATTTTCTTGCTCAAGTGTAACTTGGCTAAGAGAATCATTAGTGGAATCAAGAGAACTACTAGAAGCAACAACATTGGATTTGACATTATTATTGTTACTACTAGAGGAAGTATCTTTCTTGTACTTGTTACTAGACTTGACTTGAGGCATGTAAGTAGATAAGAGTAAACGCTGGCAATGTAAGAAGACTTTTTTTATGGAGATCATCATTGATTGCCTTTAAGAACTCATGCTCTTGCTCAAGATTGAGCTTTTCAAAGCGTAACTTCTCATGAGCCCTTAAAAGTTCTCGATGATCTTCAAGATAGTTTCATGAGCCAACTTAAGAGTGTTTAGTTCTTTAGTTAGAAGCTCAATTTTCTCCTTATCATTGTCATTCGCTTGATTAGCATGATTAATTGACGCTTCATCATAGTATTCATCACTAGAGTTGTCAACAAGTAAATCATCATCCACAAGCAAGTCATCTTCATCACTATTAAAATCAACATACTGGATGTGTTACCTTTGGACCTTTGGCCATGAAGCATCTTCCAACACCTTCATTTGGTGAGTCAAATATGTCGAGGAGTTGGTTGACACAAGTGCTAGACCGCAACACCTTCATCTTGAGTATATTCGAGTCGGAGTGATAGCTTCTCTGAGTGATTGTCGGAGTCTGAGCCGAAACCCATTCACCAACATGAGCTTGATGTCTTCGCTTTGTGTAGCTCCTTGATGACTTGTCCTTTCTTTCCTAATCCTTCTTCTCCGTGAGGGTCTTCGCTCATAACGATCATCTCTACTCCTCCTCTCTTGGTGGTGATTCTTCTTTGCTCCTTCTTCTTGGAGAATCTTCTCTCTTTTGTAGGGTGCCGACACTCATTGAGTAGTGTCCGGTCTCCCACAATTGTAGCAATTGCGCCTCGACTAGAAGATCTCTTGTCATTGTAAGACCTTGACTTGGAGCTTCTTTCTTTGCTTCTACTTTTGTAGAATTTGTTGAAGTTCTTCACCATTAAGCTCAATTCTTCATTGAAGGTTGGTTTCTCACTTGATGATGTGGGGCTTCACTTGAGGCTTTGTAAGCACCACTTGACTTGTTGTGAAGTTCCTCCTTATCCTTGAGTGACATCTCATGAGCAACAATCCTTCCAATGACTTCCGCTGGCTTGAGATCTTTGTAGTTTGGCATCATTTGGATCAATGTGCACACGGTATCATACTTTCCATCCAATGCTCTTAGGATTTTCTTGATGATGAATTTGTCGGTCATCTCTTCACTCCCTAAGCCGGCAATCTCATTTGTGATAAGAGCAAGCCTAGAGTACATTTCAGCGACACCTTCACCATCCTTCATTTTGAACTTGTCAAGCTGACTTTGGAGCACATCCAACTTGGATTCCTTGACGGACTCGTACCTTCATGCATATCAATCAAAGTATCCCAAATTTCCTTTGCATTCTCAAGACGGCTGATTTTGTTGAATTCTTCGGGCACAATCCGTTGAAGATGATGTCACATGCTTGAGCGTTGTATTGCAGCATCTTCAATTCTTCCGCATTAGCTTCACGGTTCGGTTCTTCCCATCAAGAATTCACCTTGCAAGCCAATACAAATAATTGCCCAAACGGCGGGTTATGTCCAAGAATATGCATTTTCATCTTATGCTTCCAACTAGCAAAATTAGTACCATCAAAGTAAGGACCTCTACGGTGATAATTTCTCGCTAGACGCCATACTCTCCTAGGTTGTGAAACCAAGGCTATGACCACCAAAAGCTATGGAAATCAAAGCAAATGGAGACCAACGCTCGATACCACTTGTAGGACCTTGAAGTATGTCTAGAGGGGGTGATTAGACTACTTGACCAATAAAAACTTAACCTTTTCCCAATTTTAGAGTTTGGCAGATTTTAGCTATTTTAGGACAAGTCAAGCAATCATCACACAATTCAAGCAAGCATGCAAAGAGTGTATAGGCAGCGGAAATTAAAGCATGCAACTTGCAAGAAAGTAAAGGGAAGGGTTTGGAGGATTCAAACGCAATTGGAGACACGGATGTTTTGGCGTGGTTCCGATAGGTGGTGCTATCGCACATCCACGTTGATGGAGACTTCAACCCACGAAGGGTAACGCTGCGCTGAGTCCACGGAGGGCTCCACCCACGAAGGGTCCACGAAGAAGCAACCTTGTCTATCCCACCATGGCCGCCGCCCACTAAGGACTTGCCTCACTAGCGTAGATCTTCACGAAGTAGGCGATCTCCTTGCCCTTACAAACTCCTTGGTTCAACTCCACAATCTTGTCTGAGGCTCCCAAGTGACACCTAGCCAATCTAGGAGACACCACTTCCAAGAAGTAACAAATGGTGCGTTGATGATGAACTCCTTGCTCTTGTGCTTCAAATGATAGTCTCCCCAACACTCAACTCTCTCTCATAGGATTTGGATCTGGTGGAAAGAGGGTTTGAGGAAAGCAACTTGGGGAAGGCTAGAGATCAAGATTCATATGGTAGGAATGGAATATCTTGGCCTCAACACATGAGTAGGTGGTTCTCTCTAAATGGTAAGTTGGAAGTGTAGGTTCGTTTCGATGGCTCTCTCCACGAATGAAGAGGAGGTGGAGGGTATATATAGCCTCCACACAAAATCTAACTGCTACACACAATTTACCAAACTCGTGGGACCGAATCGTTAAACTCGGTCGGACCGATTTAGTAAACCTAGTGACCGTTAGTGATTTTCGTGGATCGACATGCATCTCGGTGAGGCCGATTCGGTTAGGGTTAGGCATAACGTAATCTCGGTGAGACCGACATACAAACTCGTGAGACCGATTTGGTAATAAGCTTTCAGAGAGTTGGTCGTAAACTCGTGGGACCGATTTGCTCTTTTCGTGAGACCGAAATGTTACAAAAGGAAACAGAGAGTTTACATTGCAATCTCGGTGGGACCGATCGCTCACTTCGTTAGACCAAACGTTACGAAGGGAAAAGAGAGATTGTAACCCCATCTCGGTGAGACCGAGATCCCTATCGGTAAGACCGATTTGCTTAGGGTTTGTGGCAGTGGCTATGACTTTTGGAATCGGTGGCGCTGGATAGAAAGAATCGTGTGACCGATTTTGGCTTTAGGTTTAGGTCATTTGTGGATGTGGGAAAGTAGTTGAGGGTTTTGGAGCATATCACTAAGCACATGAAGCAAGAGGCTCATTACAACACCTCATCCCTTCTTGATAGTATTGGCTTTTCCTATAGACTCAATGTGATCTTGGATCACTAAAATGTAAAATGAAGAGTCTTGAGCTTTTGAGCTTGAGCCAATCCTTTGTCCTTAGTATTTTGAGGGATCCACTTTCATCATCCATGCCATGCCATTCATTGAGCTTTCCTGAAACAATAGTCTTGAATAGCATTAGCTCAATGAGCTATATGTTGTTATGAATTACCCAAACCACCTAGGATAGTTGTCACGCCATGTATTGCGTGAAGGTTGAAAAAGTTTGAGATTATTTAAGTATGAAACAATTTCTTGGCTTGTCATCGGGGTATAGAAGTTGGGAACATCTTTGTGTGACGAAAATGAAGCACAGCCTAACTATATGATCTTGTAGGGATGAACTTTCTTTTGCCATGCTATTTTGAGAAGACATGATTACTTTGATTAGTATGCTTGAAGTATTATTATTTTATGTCAATATGAACTTTTGTCTTGAATCATTCGAATCTGAATATTCATACCACAATTAAGAAGATTTACATTGAAATTACGCCAAAGTATCACTGCATCAAAAATTCTTTTATCATTTACCTACTCGAGGACTAGAGGAACTAAGCTTAGATGCCCGATACGTCTCCAACGTATCTATAATTTTTGATTGCTCCATGCTACTTTATCTACTATTTTGGACTATATTGGGCTTTATTTTCCACTTTTATATTATTTTTGGGACTAACCAATTAACCGGAGACCCAGCCTAGAATTGCTGTTTTTTGCCTATTTCAGTGTTTCGAAGAAACAAAATATCAAATGGAGTCCAAACGGAATGAAACCTTCGGAAACGTGATTTTCTCACCAAACGTGATCCAGGGGACTTGGACCCTACTCCAAGGAACGAAGAGGCGGTCACGAGGGTGGGGGCGCCTCAGGGCGCGCCCCGCCTCAGGCCCCCGTCGCCCACCGACGCATTCTTCCTCCTATATATACCTACGCACTTCAAACGATCGTAACAGAGCCAAAACCTAATTCCACCGCCGCAACTTCCTCAGATCCACGAGATCCCATCTTGGGGCCTGTTCCGAGTTCACGGAGGGGGCATCCACCACGGAGGGCTTCTACATCATCACCATAGCCAATCCGATGAAGTGTGAGTAGTTTACTTCAGACCTTTGGGTCCATAGCTAGTAGCTAGATGGCTTCTTCTCTTTTTGATCTCAATACAATGTTCTCCTCTCTCGTGGAGATCTATTCGATGTAATCTTCTTTTATGTATGTGTTTGTTGAGACCGATGAATTGTGGGTTTATGATCCAGCTTATCTATGAATAATATTTGAATCTTCTCTGAATTCTTTTATGTATGATTGGTTATCTTTGCAAGTCTCTTCAATTATCCGCTTGGTTTGGCCAACTAGATTGGTAGTTCTTGCAATGGGAGAAGTGCATAGCTTTGGGTTCAATCTTATGTGTCCTTACCAAAGGATGTAAAGGGTTGCAAGGCATGTATTGTATTGTTGCCATCGAGGATAACAAGATGGGGTATTTATCATATTGCATGAATTTATTCCTCTACATCATGTCATCTTGCTTAAGGCTGCTATTGTTTTTAACTTAATACTCTAGATGCATGCTGGATAGCGGTCGATGAGTAGAGTAATAGTAGTAGATGCATAATCGTTTCGGTCTACTTGTCTTGGACGTGATGCCTATATACATGATTATACCTAGATATACTCATAACTATGCTCAATTCTGTCAATTGCTCAACAGTAATTTGTTCACCCACCGTAGAATACTTATGCTCTTGAGAGAAGCCACTAGTGAAACCTATGGCCCCCGGGTCTATTCTCATCATATCAATCTCCATCATTTTAATACTTGCTTTGTTTTTACTTTGCCTTTTACTTTTCACTTTGCATCTATATACCAAAAATACCAAAATATTATCTATCATCTCTATCGATCTCACTCGTAAGTGACCGTGAAGGGATTGACAACCCTAATCGCGCTGGTTGCGTAGTAGCTATCGCTTTGTGTAGGTACGAGGGACTTCAGCGTGGCCTCCCACCGGATTGATACCTTGGTTCTCAAAACTGAGGGAAATACTTACGCTACTTTGCTGCATCATCCTCCTCTTCGGGAAATCCAACGCAGTGCTCAAGGGGTAGCACGCATCGCCCACGTGATGCATCCGACAATCGCCTAGAGTCGAACCCTCGAACGCGCCGACCAACATTCTATGCCTAGCGCCGAACTCTTTGTTCGCTTCTTCTCCCTATTGTTTCCATTACTTTTTCCTCTCTTTTCGCTTTTTTCCTTTTTAAAGCTTTTCGTATGCTCAACTGCACCGCTATATACACATACTCAACTATGTACGCCCATTATACTCGGGCTTCTTGGATGAAGCCTATTATTGTTATTTTCCGAGCATCAAGCTCATCACATATGCATGTTTTCCCCATATGTACCTTTTCTTTGCCATTATATGCATCGATATGACTTAAGTTTTGGCCAAGTTGGGTTTCTGTTCCTCGTGTTTATGCCCCACGCTCCCTGTTAGTTTGGCTAGGCATAAAGGAGCACCTCCGCGATTGTTACCGCCGGGTCATCCGGATGTGTACCTCTGACCGGGTGAAGCCGAAAGCTAGCATTCTTAAGGGAATATTCGGTCGGGACTAAAGATATTCTTTATTTACCCTGCTAGAACCCCAGACGTTACGCATAATCGTGATTTTTTCAATCACAACTCGACATGCACATTAACGCATGTACACCTGTGGAAAGGAACCCTTAACTAAACTATTCTCTTTGAAGATGTTTTACAATTACAATGTAATATAACATTGCTAGCCGATACAACTTGTCTGCTCAAGCAACTATGACCCCACGCCTAGTTTCCATGCATACCCCTGCCTATTTTTGCCGCCAGTATTCGGAACACCGCACCTTCGGGTCCAGAGGTTGAAGCAAAAAGGTCCGCCATGACAATCGCTTTTACAATCCGCCTAGGGACAAATATGTCAAGGAAAGTACATAGTCACTTGACTCAAAATTTCCTCCTCTATACCGCCTAACAAATTGTCTAACTTACGCTTACGCTGGGAATATTTATGCTACTTCGACTTGGTCATATACCAAATTAACGGAATTTCTTTTCCATCCGACCCTAGAGGTCCAATTCGAGCCATATGATTCGGATCAAGCTTGGTATACCGTGTTTTCACGATGGCCCAAGCTTCGTGGCACCTTCCCGCAGGCCGATATCTTCCATAATCGGAAACGCCGCCAAGCCCCTCGAATAGCCGATAACCTCCTCCATTCTTCCCGAGGGGAGGCGGATGGTCATAAAGCCTTGGCAACACTTCGTGATCGCTCGCCGAAGCTTTCGCAGCATTTATGACAGCTCTTCTAGCAGATCGCCTAAGACCGGACACCTCCTCTTCGGACGGCCAACAAGATACCTACATGAATTACACGGAGGTAAGTTTGACCACGTACTAAATATGCCGCCTCGAAGCCTCTTATTTTCCTTCATGGAGTCAGCCAGCTGGGCCCGCACATCTTTGAGTTCCTTGCCCAGCTGGGTGTGGGAATCCTAGAGCTTTTTTTCTCCTCCCTGACTCATGTCAGCACACGTTCGCCCGCGGCCAGTATTCTTTTGGCTTATTGTTCTCCCGCTTGAGCGGCTTTCTGTTGCTCCTCCAGTTGGTCTGATGTCCTGCCATGAGATGAGCAACAGCGTTAGCAATGCTGGTTGATACGTCTCCAACGTATCTATAATTTTTGATTGCTCCATGCTATATTATCTACTGTTTTGGGCAATATTGGACTTTATTATACACTTTTTTATTACTTTTGGGACTAACCTATTAACCGGAGGCCCAACCCATATTGTTGTTTTATTGCCTGTTTCAGTATTTCGAGGAAAAGGAATATCAAACCGAAGTTCAAACGAACGAAACCTTCGCATCGTTATTTTGGGAAGAATATGATCCTCGAGACTTGAGATCAATCTCAAGATACCGAGGAGGCCAGAGATAGGGGCGCGCTCATCGGGCGCGCCTCCCTGTCTCGTGGGCCCTCGAGCACCTCCCGAACGACTTTTTCGCCTATATATGCCTCACGCACTTAAAAACATCGAATATCAAGATAGATCGGGAGTTCCGCCGCCGCAAGCCTCTCAGAGCCACCAAAACCTCTCGAGTCCGCTCCAAGACTTCGCGGAGGGGGAACCCATCACCGGTGGCCATCTTCATCATCCCGCGCTTCCATGATGAGGAGGGAGTAGTTCACCCGGGCTGAAGGTATGTACCAAGAGCTATGTGTTTGATCTCTCTCGTATGCTTCTCTCTGTTCCTCTATGGCACGATCTTGATGTATCGCGATCTTTGCTATTATAGTTGGATCTTATGATGTTTCTCCCTCTACTCTCTTGTGATGAATTGAGTTTCCTCTTGAAGTTATCTTATCGGATTGAGTCTTTATTTGAGAACACTTGATGTATGTCTTGCCGTGTTTATCTGTGGTGACAATGGGATATCACGTGCCACTTGATGTATGTTTTGGTGACCATCTTATGGTTCCGCCTATGAACCTATGCATAGGGGTTGGTACACGCTTTCTTGACTCTCCGGTAGAAACTTTGGGGCTCTTTGAAGTACTTTTATGTTGGTTGGATGAATCTTAGATTGTGTGATGCATATTGTATAATCATGCCCATGTATACTTGAGGTGACAATGGAGTATCTAGGTGACATTAGGTTTTAGTTGATTTGTATCTTAAGGTGTTATTCTAGTACTAACTCTTTAATAGATCGATCCGAAAGAATAACTTTGAGGTGGTTTCGCATCTACCATAATCTCTACGCTTGTTCTCCGCTATTAGTGGCTTTGGAGTGACTCTTTGTTGCATGTTGAGGGATTGTTATATGATCTATCTATGTTATTATTGTTGAGAGAACTTGCACTAGTGAAAGTATGAACCCTAGGCCTTGTTTCCTAGCATTGCAATACCGTTTATGCTCACTTTTATCGCTTGCTACCTTGCTGTTTTTATATTTTCAGATTACAAATACCTTTATCTACTATCCATATTGCACTTGTGTCATTATCTCTTCATTAACTAGTGCACCTATACAATTTTCCATTGTATTGGGTGTGTTGGGGACACAAGAGACTCTTTTGTTATTTGGTTGTAGGGTTGCTTGAGAGAGACCATCTTCATCCCACGCCTCCCACGGATTGATAAACCTTAGGTCATCCACTTGAGGGAAATTTGCTACTGTCCTACAAACCTGTGCACTTGCAGTGCCCAACAACGCCTACAAGGAGAAGGTTGTAGTAGACATCAAGCTTTTTTCGCGCGCCGCTGTCGGGAGGTGAGTTCTTTAGGTATATCTTTAGATCTTGCAATCGGATATTTTTGTTTCTTGTTTTATCACTAGTTTAGTTTATAAAAGAAAATTACAAAAAATGGAGTTAAGTTTGTCTCAGACGCCATCTTTTTAATATCTTTCGTGAGTTTGATGGAAAGGAAAATTGTGCTCAAGTGTTAGAAGAAGAATGCATTAAAATGCTTGATACTAAATCTTCGAATGATGAGCATGATTGCAATGTTGTTAGTATGAACTCTTTGAATATCCATAGTACTAATGTTGATTGCACTAGTTATGATGAAAATGTCTCCTATAAGCATGTCGATTTTTGTGGAGTAGATTGGATTTGCATGGACACACCAAATAGAGAAAATAGATATTGCAAGAGCCATAAGTATTTAAAAACTAAAGGTTTGCAAGAAAGTCTTGATGAGTGTGCTAGAAGATTCAATATTTTTCGCGCTCCTTGTGAATTTTGCAATGAACGTGGTCATTTAAATCTCCAATGCAAATTGTTTTATGATCGAATCGTGTCCAAAAATTGTGATAGCTTGATTACCCTTGGACATCATAAAGAGCTTAGTCTTCTTTTGGGGTATGAAGAAATGAAACGTATAACTGAGGGTATTCCAAAATTTAATCTTGATAGATTTCTTGATTTTGATCTAGAGGATATTTATATGTTTTGTGTGGAGAATTGCATTGAAAATCCTTATATTTCCAATTACATAAAGAAAAGAAAGCAAATAGAAGATGATGAGAATACTAATGGAAGGAAGAGATTCCCAATATCCTCCTATTATTTCCTATGATGAATCGTAACGAGGAGGAGCTTATTCAACCAATCTCGCAATAATGAGCTCAAAGAGGAAGGTTGAACCTACACATAATGTGAAGAAGAAAAGAAAAGGAGGAGCAACAAAGGTAGAAAGGTATCCTCCCAAATGATTTTGCTCCAACTACTCATTGTGATGATGATAATTGCTTTACTATTGGTTCTATCCATATGTTTAATGATGAGAGTGATTATGCTTATGATATGAAAGAACCCAAGCTTGGGGAAGCTATGTTTGATGAGGATGATATATTTGAGAATAATGTCGGTGTCAAACCGCGGATCTCGGTAGGGGGTCCCGAACTGTATGCCTAGGCGGATGGTAACAGAGACAAGGACACGATGTTTTTACCCAGTGTTCGGGCCCTCTTGATGGAGGTAATACCCTACCCCGCTTGATTAATATTGATGATATGGGTAGTACAAGAGTAGATCTACCATGAGATCAAGGAGGCTAAACCCTAGAAGCTAGCCTATGGTATGATTGTTGTTCGTCCAACGGACTAAAACCATCCGATGATATAGACACCGATCGGGTTAGGGTTACAGAGTCGGTTACAATGGTAGGAGATCTACATATCCAGACGCCAAGCTTGCCTTCCACGCCAAGGAAAGTCCCATCCGACACGGACGAAGTCTTCAATCTTGTATCTTCATAGTCCAGAGTCCGCCAACGGTGAGAGTTCGCTATCCGACACCCCTAATCCGGACTCCTCAAGAGTCTCTTAACCAGGCTTCAATGACGATGAGTCCGCGTTGATTGTCTTCGCATTATGAGGCGGGTTCTTCTCCAAATTCCATATACTTGTCAAATAGTGTCCGGCTCGATAAACGCTGCGCCTCGGCTTCTACGCCCAATAATGGCCATCTTCCACGGTTTGAATGAATGCGAAAAGCCAGGTATTTTTACAATTACCCCCTAGTCACAAGCAAATGAGCCGCCTATAAAAGGGCAAGGATCTAGATCTGAGTCACACCATCCCCTTTATGAAGCTTTCATCGAGCGCCCGACCAAAGCCCATTCCATCATGGACATTCGACGCTGCTCCTCCTCTCGGCCCCAAACCCCAGCCAGAAATTAGAGAGATGCTCACCCAAGATAGCGAAGCTAGTTATACCAAGCCAAGGGATTTCTTCCCCCGGCCTTCATGGTCCCGGTTCGAGCCGGACTTGCCACTTACAAGGGCGGAAAGCAAGCGGAGAGCGTCCCCGATCCCTCTAAAGGAGAGCGGTTATGCTTCATCTCTTATCTAGTAAGAGGAGTCGGATTTCCAATCCATCTGTTTCTCCGGGGGCTCCTGGAGTTCTACGGCCTCTAGTTGCACCATCTTACTCCTGCATCCATCCTGCACATCGCGGGCTTCGTGGCCCTTTGCGAACTATTCTTGGGCGTCGAGGCTCATTTCGGGCTGTGGAAGAGAATATTCTGCCTAGTACCCCGTTCTCATGAGGGGTCAATATATCAAGTGGGCGGAGCCGAGCTATGGCAAGATCGCCGGACCGGATACCTATCCGAACCCCAAAGAAGGCGTCCAAGACTGGCCTTCGGAATGGTTTTACATGGAGGACGCCCGCTGCCGGATCCTGCTCGGATCGGCCTTCCGGAGTTCAGAATGCTCCTTTCTAAAGAAGCGCCTTGTTGGCGCCTCTGAGCCCTTGAGAGAAGATAACCGGATTTCCTTTATTTGATGAGCCAATAAGGTTATCGGTTTCATGCCGGATTGACCATGATAGGAGTCATGGCAATCTGCATTATGAGGGGAGTGCAGCCGCCCAATACAGGCCACCCCATGTGGGACTTCAAGAGAGGACGATGTTATCCGCCATGGCCGCAAAGGGCTGTGGATCGGTCACCGAACCGGTGAAAATCTTGTCCGCCATGTATAAGGGGAGGAGGAGGATTTTCGTGTCAATCCACTAAAGGAGTTTTCTTCAATAATCCTCAAGCTGGGTAAGCAAACATCTTTGTGATTCGTCCGATCCATGTTCCCATGGTTAAATATCTCATTTCGTGGTTTCTACGCAGAACTGCGCCGATCGTGGAGAAGATACACAGCCCGCTCTCACAACCCGAGGATCCGAACGGTCCTCGATCCGACCTCCAAGAGGATCCGGATATAAAGGTGGAGTTGATCGATGGGGTATTCCACCAACTTAGCATCGATAATGCTTTGTTGCCATTACGGCTGATTACCCCGAATACTTCCAGCCTCACAGTAATCGAGACCGAGATCCCAAAACCCGATAATGACCCATCCATGCTTATTTTCGATCACCAGATACCAATGGTGCTTCGCAGGGGTACCTTCGAGGCAGAAGCCGAGCTCACGCGGCTGGCCAACAAAGGGCAAGCGGCCTCAGAGGGCTAAAAAGAAGTGCGGTCCGGATCGAACTCGCCAAGAACGGTATGGCGGTCACCATACTCCTGTGATTGATTCCTCAAGGCGATTAACGCTGGTGCTCTTTTCAGAAAGAGCGCCGCCGGACCGAGTCCGAGAGGTTGCTAATCGAACCTTCACCGCCAGGCTTCAAAGCCGGGTCCGAGGCTGAGGCGAGCACGAGACGCAAGGCCGGATGCCCTCCGGCTGAGGATGCCGACAGGTTGTCCGCCACCAACTCCGAGGTGGAGAGCGCTTGAATCACAAAGCGCCACGGACAGTTCTTTGTGACGATGTTTCTCCCAGAGGCCTTGAATGCCTTCGATTCGGGAGATGCGCACCTCGTGCCGCCAAGATGGTCTAGCCAGAGCCACGGAGCAGATGTAAAGGACATACGGTAAGGAAATTTGATGTTATATATGCCAAGAGTCTCTAGACTTAAAATAGTTAGAATAACTGATTTAAGGATCATTTGTTATGCAAGATCTTACAGAAGAATACCCATTGTCCCAGAGCTTGAAGAGTGCAAGGCCCAACTTGAGGTCAAGACTAGCCGCACAGGGGAGCCGCAGAGACCCCCACCGGTAATATACACTTTAAAAGATAAATAGTTTATTAAGTGCGGCGGTGTATAAATCTGACAAAATATTGCAGATGGCGCCGATCGATCCGGACAAGCAACAGCTTTACGCCAGCTAAAGGCCGGCGAGAGCGCGTTTACGAGGGTGCGGCAGAGAAAATAACTCCAGATGCCAACACCAAGCTGGGTGAGGAACTAAAAGATGTTCGTGCTCAGCTTGTCCGACCAGAAGGAGAATCGGCGGTTTGCCGCGGCATTTTCAAGAAGTGCTTGAGCGAACTTTGAAAGAGTTCGACGAGGAAGGCGACTAACATAAACATGTATGTAGGTTTGCTCATGTGTCGCCTTGAGGAGGAGATGCCCAATTCTTCGGGTGATCTTCTTCCCGATTATGTTAGCTGCACTGGACGAGTCCGACAGTGATGAAAGGCATCGGCCAGGCCTGTGGCCATCTATCTCCCCGCCTGAAGCATTGGGGAGCTGGCAGAGCAGCTTCAAGGAGCACGGCAAGCTCCAGATATGGAAGATATCGGCTGCCATCAAGGCGCCAGGGAGGCTCGGGCCATGGTAAAGACGCTGCACACAAATGTTGACCCAAACCACATGGCCGAGGTCGGACCTGTAATGGATGGGATGGAGATCCTCAGAAGTTAGTGTACGCCAAGTAGAATTGGCCGCCAAGTATTCCCAGAAGATTGTAAATTAGATAGCCTATTAGATGGCATTGAGGAGGAATACAATGAGTCGAGTTGACTATGTAAAAATATGACATGAAAAATGTCTTCTAGCCGATTGTAGATCGCTTGTCATAGCGGACCTTTTCGCTTGGACCTCGTGACCCAATAGTCCGGAGTGTGTCCGAATACCTTCGTGGTTATATAAAACCGGGTATGCATGGAGACCAGCGAGGGTCATTGTTGCTGTATCGCATAAGTGCCCAACTAGTTATGTTATATTACATGGGTAGTAAGAAACATCTTCCAGGAGAATAGTTCCAAGTAGGGTTCCTTTCGCTGGGATGCATGCCCTAAAGTGTATGTCAAAGCTGCTATGAAAGCGTAAAATCATCCGGGGCAGATGGGTAAATAGTTAAAAATCATCTTTCAGTTCACCGATCAATATTCCCTTAAGAACACTAGCTTTGGCTTCACCCACCTGAGGTACATATCCGCCGACCCGGCAAGAATAATCGCAGAGGTGCTCTCTTTACCACCTAGGCGAACAATCGAGAACGAGGGGTAAGCACAGAGCCAGCAACCCAGCTTGGCCAAAACTTAAGTCATATCGATGCATATAATGGTGAATAAAAGGTACATGCGGAAGTTTAACGATGTGTTGAGCATGAAAGCCCGATAAATAAGCTTCGCTAAAGAAGACCCTGTATAATGAGCGTGGATAGCGCTGCCAAAAAAAAAAGCGCTAAACGAGCCTCTAGAGGTGTCAAGAAGAAGAAGGAGGAAGAGAGAAATAAAATACATCAAAAATAAAAAATTGACGGAGGAAGGAGACGAACTTGGAGTCCGTACTTAGGCGAGAATCTTCGAGACGGCTATGCTCCATGGGTTCGCTCGAGTCGGTTATCCGACGCTGCCACAGACGGTATGTTCCGCCAACAGACCTGGTCGATGATGAAGGGACCTTCTCATTTGGGCTTGAGTTTGTCCTTTTTCTTGTCCGCAGTATAGAACTAGTTCGCCAACGTTATAAGCTTTGGCCCGCATTTCCTCGCTTTGATATCTTCGAGCTCGCTGTTGATAGAATGCGGAACGAGCTTTTGCCACGCCGCGCCCTCCTCCAATGCGTCCAACTGTACCGCCGATCAAGCTCGCTTTTCTTTCTTCATACATGCGCACGCGAGGTGAGTCATGTATTATGTTGCAGGCAAGACTGCCTTCGCGCTGCATACACCATGAAGAATGGTGTGAATCCGTAGTACGACGGCATGGTCCGCAGCCCCGTAGTACGGAGTCGAGCCTCAACCCAAAGGCGTGTTAGATTCCTTGAGGGACCGCACTAATCCGGGTTTAATGCCGCCATCATTAGACCATTTGCCCTTTCGACTTGGCCGCTGGTTTGAGGGTGATAGATCGAGGCGAATCGAGCTTGATGCCCATGTTTTTGCACCATAATTTGACCTCATCGGCCGTGAAGTTGGTGCCATTATCGCGATGATACCGTGGGGACACCGTAATGGTGCACTACCCCGATATGAAATCTATCACCGGTCCGGATTCGCCGCTTAATGTGCTTGGCCTCATCCATTTGGTGAATTTATCCACCATGACCAATAGGTATTTTTGCTTGTGGGTTCCTCCCTTGAGGGGTCCAACCATGTCAAGCCCCTGCACCGCGAACGCCGTGTGATGGGTATAGTTTTAAGGGCATGTGGGTGGTGTCGTGTCAAACCGCGGATCTCGGTAGGTGGTCCCGAACTCGTGCGCCTAGGCGGATGGTAACAGGAGACAAGGGACACGATGTTTTACCTGTGTTCGGGCCCTCTTGATGGAGGTAAAACCCACGCCCCGCTTGATTAATATTGATGATGTGTTACAAGAGTGGATCTACCACGAGATCAAAGAGGCTAAACCCTAGAAGCTAGCCTATGGTATGATTGTTGTTCGCCCTATGGACTAAAACCTCCGTTTATATAGACGCCGGATAGGTTAGGGTTACACAGAGTTGGTTACGATGGTAGGAGATCTACATATCCAGATCGCCAAGCTTGCCTTCCACGCCAAGGAAAGTCCCATCCTGACACGGACGAAGTCTTCAATCTTGTATCTTCATAGTCTTGGAGTCCGCCGATGATGATAGTTCGCTATCCGACACCCCCTAGTCCGAACTCCTCAAGAGTCTCTCGAACCAGGATTCAATGACGATGAGTCCGACGCGTTGATTGTCTTCGCATTGCAGGCGGGTTCTCCTCCAATACTTCATAGAAGGTTTTGAACACAAGGATAGTGTCCGCTCGCAAAACAAGTTCCACATAACACCGTGAGAGAGAATAATTTTTGCACAGATCTGCCGACGATTCCGGGCGTGACATCACACCACGGCCAGGCCTTTATATGAATCGCTTTTATTGTTCCACCTCAGCGTGTTCAGCGAGGCGGTTTCTTGGCACGCCTTATTAAAGCGTAGATCGCCCCTTATTCAGGATTCTCATCAATATGGACGGGTAACCCAACCACGCCGCTGGCCTGCCTTCTATCAAGGCAAGTCCTAATCGACCACGCAGGTGGGATCTTGGTATTCAAGCTCTTTATAATGAGACCAAGGCCTCTTATTTTTACACCTCCATCGAAGTTCGCCTCGCTTCGAGTTCCAACACCCAAAGCTTCAGATTTAGGCGCTCGATTTTCGACGATGTCCGCCCACCAGCACGGCCGATGGATGTCTTCCTCCGTCACGAAGAAGACGTATAAAGCCAAGTAGACGCCTGTATCCGACCGGCGAGATCTCGATAGGCTGCCTGCTCCAGGCAGGTCATTCCCACTCCTCGAGCCCGGCGAGAACGTGGTGTCCGTGTCCCACTTCCTTCGGGTTTAGGCTTCCCGACGGACCCCTTTGTGCGGGGGCTCATGTTTTATTATGGGCTTGATTTCCATGACTTGAACTGAGTCCATCCTCCATATCTCGTCATTCATTGTTGTATGTGAGGCCTTCCTCCATATTACCCCCACTTTGGATTGTGGCTCATAACCTTCAAGTTGGAGCCAAAGACGATCAAGGGGCAGCAAGCAGAAAAGCGGAGGGGCAGTCATAAGCAAATGTGCCGATGCTCCGTGGCCCGAGGGCTCTTTTCAAGGGAGCTTGGTTTGTGGCAACGGAGTGGTTTTATATCACCGCCCTGTGGGCATTGTCGGTGTCAAACCGCGGATCTCGGTAGGGGGTCCCAATCGTATGCGCCTAGGCGGATGGTAACAGAGACAAGGGACACGATGTTTTACCTGTGTTCGGCCCTCTTGATGGAGGTAAAACCTCACGCCCCGCTTGATTGATATTGATATTGTGGATGTTTACAAGAGTGGATCTACCACGAGATCAAGGAGGCTAAACCCTAGAAGCTAGCCTATGGTATGATTGTAAGGGTTGTTGTTGTTGTGGTCCCACGGACTAGAGCCATCCGGTTTATATAGACACCGAGAGGGCTAGGGTTACATAGAGTCGGTTACAATGGTAGGAGATCTACATATCCAGACGCTAAGCTTGCCTTCCACGCCAAGGAAATTCACATCCGGACACGGGCGAAGTCTTCAATCTTGTATCTTCATAGTCTTGGAGTCCGTCGATGATGATAGTCCGCTGATGATAGTTCGATCGATGATGGTAGTCCGCTATCCAGACACCCCTAATCCAGACTCCTCAAGAGCTCTCTAACCAGGCTTCAATGACGATAAGTCCGCGCAGATATTGCTTGGCATTGCAAGGAGGGTTCCTCCTCCGAATGATAGAAGATTGTGAACACCAGATAGTGTCCGCTCGCAAAAATAAATTCCACATTCCACCGTAGAGAGAATAATATATACACAAGTTCAATCTGCTGACGCTTTTGTGGCATGACGTCACACCACTACCAAGCCATTACTTGAATTGTTTTTACTTTACCACCTCAAAAGATTTAGCTAAGCGGTTTCCTTTGGCACGCCTTGTCGGGCAGAGATCGTGTTTCCTTAATCCGGATTCTCATCAATACGGACGGGTAACCCAACCACGCCATTGATGGTGACGCTTGGGGATAAGCGAAGTTTTACAGTGCAGGTGGGGACGATAGGCTTCATTCCGCCTATATAAGGGATAAGGATTCGCCTTTCACCCACGCCTTCTTCCTCCTTTGCTTATCCATCTCCGCACACTCGAGCTCCAAATACCAAGTTCGCAAGATCTCGCCTCAACCTTCTCCGACCATGTCCGGAGCGGGAGGTAAATGGTTGGCCTCCACCGCTAAGGAGGAGCACATCGCTAAACTGCACGGGCCGGATACCTCTCCGGCGACATCGCAGACACTGCCGCCGGACGAGGGAAGCTCATCCCCACCCCAGCCCCATGAGAGGGTCGCTTTTCTTCCCACTTCCTCCGCTGGATCTGGCTTTCCACTTCACCCCTTTGTCCAGGCCTGTTCTACTACGGCCCGGATTTCCATGATCCGCGCCGAACTTCATCCTCAACATCTCGGCGCTTATCGTCAGGTGCGAGGCCTTCTCGCATCCGCCCCACTTCGCTTGTGGCTCAAGACCTTCAATGTCAAGTCAAGGTAGTGAAGGGCACCTGCCGAGGCGGAGACGCCGCCGGGCAAGATGCCCAACGCCCTTTGGTTCAAGGGCCGTGGAATCTGTCAAGGTGGCAATCGGGTGGTTCTATATCACCGAGCCGCTGCGGACCTACATGGGCGGCGGCCCCGAAGTTCAGATCTGGTATCCCCACGCAGCTCACCTCCCGGAAAGAGAAGGGCTTGTTGGGGTAGTTCGGAGGAGCCGACGGACTCCAAGCCCGTATCCGTAAGCCGTGAAGAAGCTCAGCTGGTTAACGTGGTCCAAGTCATGCTCGCTCGCCGGATTCTCCCATGCCAAAAGCAGGCATTCAATCTGTGGAGTTCAATCCGAACAGCACCAGCGCTGAGCGGGCTCTTCGACACGCACGTACGGCGCTGGAGGGTGCTGTTTATACGCCGGTTTTCGATCCGCTGATCAAGATCGCGGATTTTCGCAGCGCCAAACCGACGAGGTAAGTGATTCTACCCTTTACGGACACTTGCTCTTCATAGTTTGACTCTATGGGTTTTAATTTCCCTTTCCTTTGACAGACTGGATGAGGAAGGCGAGCAGATTATCCGCCTGCCCTATGCCGAAAACCCAATAGACGCCGCCTAGCGAGGTTGCTGGTTCCGCACCGCACGTGGTGCCGTAGAAGAAGGCCAAGAAGGAGGCCACGGTGCTCGAAAGAGTTCCTGCTGTCAGGTGTCCGACGACTGGGCGGACTCTCCCCGAAACGAGGAGGAGAAGAGGACTCTCTCCTGCAGGAGGAGAGAGGAAGAGGAAGGCTTCTCAACAGTGGGAGGCCAAGGGTCCAAGAGGGAAGGACTATTCCTCGACAGCCCGCCAACATCAACGCTATGCAGGAAGAATGGCCTTCAAGGGCCAGCCTCCGCAGATCGTAAGTATCCGGGTTCCTGAATGATTTATAACTTTTTCGCCACATAGTTTCATTCTCGATGCCGCATGCCGCCTGTAATCCGCCTGATAATCTCCCCGCTTCATCGAAGGGTCGCTGGCTCCGCCGGATGTAGACTCCATCCCGACCGCCCACCTCGCGACATCGAGGACGCCAAGTGGGATCCCAAGAAGGGACCCATCGGGGAGGCCCGAGGCGCCACAAGGCGCCCTCCCGACTTTGCGCCGACTCCATATCGTAACCCGCAGGGTTCCGGGTCCGCCAGCCGCCCTTCAAAGAAGGGCAAGATCCGGACGCCGGGCGGCTTCCGGCCCAACCGAGGCGCCGGGCACTTGTTGAGGCGCTGCAGAGCGCCTATCGAGGAAGAACACCGCACTATTATGAGTGCGGTGATTCGTAAGGTGCAGCTTGCTAAGAGCGGGCTGACCGAAGCTCGCAGAGCCTTCTATCGTGCTTTGAGGTAAGAAGTGAAAAATATGCAATGTAATACC
Organism: Aegilops longissima; assembly: GCA_021605205.1. Classification (NCBI taxonomy): domain Eukaryota; kingdom Viridiplantae; phylum Streptophyta; class Magnoliopsida; order Poales; family Poaceae; genus Aegilops; species Aegilops longissima. The sequence continues at coordinate 105,876,142 of CM038676.1, forward strand.
GCATAGACAAGAGCCTCGATGCTCGGTTCGTGTTCGGGAAGAAAAGCCGGACCGAGGATCTGAAAAAGAAGAAGATATACGCAGGGTTGCTAAAAATTATGTCAATATGGGTTGCGTTGCGCCATCGACCGCCAGACCGACCACGGAGGTCGGTGCTTTGAAGCAGAGTTTCGAGCGGTCCGAGCAAGAGCTCGGCCGCCAGAAGCAGCTCCAGACAAAGAAGGTGAGTAACACCACTTTGAACTTGTACCTATGTAAAAGGATTTAGGTTGCAACAAAAATAACAAGGATAACATGGGTACCGCAGGGCCACGAACGAGGTGGCGACCTCGAACGAGGCCGTGTCCGCGTCAACGCAATGCGCCACGGAACGGGCAGAGCGAGAAAGCAGGAGGAGGCTGGTGGCGGGGTTCAAAGAAGAGCTCCGTGCCTCATGGAAAAGCATGAGAGTTTGGAGCGTGACTCAAAGACTCGAGAGTCCGAGCTTGCCTCGGCTCGAAAGTGCCAAACTGCCAAGGCCGATGCCCATAAGTCCTTCGTGGAGATTGAGTTGGGAGGAAGATAGCGGCGTAAGGCATTTTTCATGCAAAGCAAGCATGTGAATGTAAATTACGTGTTACTTACCCAAATTGAGCTCTCCAGGCTTGCATATCTGCCTCACAGCAGATGTCCGATGTCACCAGATTCTACCGAGCCGAGGAGGGAGCTCAACGGAGAAGGTCTTCGTCTCAATATGCCGAGGCCGCCATCCGGCAGTTTCTAGCGACCAATCAAGCAGCTGGTCGAGCTCCACAAGGTGGCCGAAAGCAGGCCATGAAGGGCCTCATAGTCCGGCTGTGGCCTCGAGAGGCCATGCCTGGAGCTACTTCGCCTCGCGGCGACGGTTGGTGGATGCGCGTCTCGGGTGGAGGTTATCAAGTGCTCCACCGTATTGAAGGTGCTCGCGGGCCCTTGCCCGCCAAAGGTGCATTGGGGCAAGCTGGATGCGGAGAGGCTAATCATCGACGCGCCACTAGCGGGCAAGGAATATCGACGCCCAAATGTACTATAAGACTGTCCTGAAGGGTGCCCGCAAGATTGCGATGAGTGCCCTAGGGATGTAATTATTGAGTTAATTCGCAATGTGTTATCCTCGTAAAGGAAAACTTTGTTCATATGCGCTAAGCAACGCTTGTTAATTTAAAATATTACCTTATGTGCGGCCGCTTATTAAATCTGAGAGATGGCAAGTCGTCGGTTTCAGCCCCATGCCACGAGTGCCGGGTGTTCGGATAAACTTGAGCACTCTTGTTCCCATTTTTGGGTCCATCTAGGAGGCGCCAACACAACGTAACAAGGCAACCGGACTTATAGTGCTTGAACACTCTCACTTAGCCATAGAATTCTATAATTTTAAATTTATGAAGCCCCTAGTATTCGAAGACCAATTAGGGCGCTTATCCACGCCTTCGTCGGACATTATCCGAACTTCGTCAAGCAGCGAGGTCTTTAAGGACCCAAAGGATCTTCTAACAACGATCGTCTCGCCTTATCATGACAAATAGTTTTAGCTTTCCATCGAGGTGTTAACTCGGCTCAACCGGGCACAATCGCAGTGGTTCTCCCAAGGCTACCTTAGCCGATAGAACGGAACGAAGGTGCCAAACATGGGAGCCGCAAACCAACTATTGACCCAAGACATGATTCGAGCCGATTCATATAATGCTATATGTTCGGGTGCCGCACTTGTGAAAGTGTTCGACTTTATCACACCATAATGCGGAGAACATAAGGCCCTCGGTGTATTTGGCCGCACTAAAATGTATGGGTGCAACATGTCGTAAATGAACACATATATATATATAAGGTAATGCAATTATGGGCAAAAGTGCTGCATTTTATTCGAGAAGATATGCTATGAGTGCGGACTGATACAAATAGTGCGAAAAGCAAGGGATTGACGAATTAAAGGTGTCTCTCCGTGGGTAGGCCGCTGAATGTTGTATTTAATAAATTTAATGCTCGTGATGGAGACCACCGAGTGTTCGCCATGCCTTTGTCCTTCCCTGGCTGTTGCATCATGAGTTCGCAGGTTCGCCACGGACAGAGTTATGTATAAAAAGAGAGAAAAAAGAGCGACACACTTGGGAGCCCCCGTGTGGTCGAACCGCACTGGGCCTGTTGTGGTTGTGCCTTTCCCCTATGCCCATGGTATTCCGTATGAATTATCAGCGTGGCCTCCTACGGATTGATACCTTGGTTCTCAAAACTGAGGGAAATACTTACGCTACTTTGCTGCATCATCCTCTCTTCGGGAAATCCAACGCAAGCTCAAGGGGTAGCACGATCACTTAACGTGATGCATCCGACAATCGCCTAGAGTCGAACTCGAACGCGCGACCAACATTCTATATGCTCACGAACTCTTTGTTCGTTTTCCTTCCTATTGTTTCCATTTCTTTTTCCTCTCTTTCGCTTTTTTCCTTTTTAAAGCTATGCTCAACCAGGCACCTTACATACATACCAACTATGTCGCCCATTATATTCGGGCTTCTGGATGAAGCTTCATTATTGTTATTTTCCGAGCATCGCTCATCACATATGCATGTTTTCCCCATATGTACCTTTTCTTTGCCATTATATGCATCGATATGACTTAAGTTTTGGCCAAGTTGGGTTTCGCCCTCGTGTTTATGCCCTACGCTCCCGTTAGTCATTAGGCATAAAGGAGCACCTTCGCATTGTTATCGCCGGGTCATCCGATACCTCGACCGGTGAAGCCGTAAAGCTAGCATTCTTAAGGAATATCGGTCATGACTAAAGATATTCCTTTATTTACCCCTGCTAGAACCCCAAAGACCACGTGACCGTGATTTTTTCAATCACAACTCGACATGCACATTAACGCATGTACACCTGTGGAAAGGAACCCTTAACTATTCTCTTTGAAGATGTTTCTTATAATTACAATGTAATATAACATTGCTAGCTGACATACAACTTGTCTGCTCAAGCAACTATGACCCTCACGCCTAGTTTCCATGCATACCCTACCATTTTTGCCGCCAGTATTCGGAACACCGCACCTTCGGTCCGTAGGTTGAAGCAAAAAGGTCCGCCATGACAATCGCTTACAATCCGCCTAGGGACAAATATGTCAAGGAAAGCATAGTCACTTGACTCAAAATTTCCTCCTCTATACCGCCTAACACCGTTTAACTTATGCTACGCTGGGAATATTTACGGCTACTTCGACTTGGTCATATACCAAATTAACGGAATTTCTTTTTCCATCCGACCTTAGAGGTCCAATTCGAGCCATATGATTCGATCAAGCTTTATACCGTGTTTTCACGATGGCCCAAGCTTCGTGCACCTTCCCGCAGGGATATCTTCCATAATCTAAACGCCACGCCCCCTCGAATAGTCAGATAACCTCCTCCATTCTTCCCGAGGGGAGGCGGATGGTCATAAAGCCTGGCAACACTTCGTGACGCTCACGAAGCTTTCTCGCATTTGCGACATACTTCTAGCGATCGCCAAGACCCGACACCTCTCTTCGGACGGCCAACAAATACCTACAGAATTACACGGAGGTAAGTTTGACCACGATTAAATATGTCACCGAAGCTCTTATTTTCCTTCATGAGTCACCTGGGCCCGCACATCTTTGAGTTCCTTGCCCACCGGGTGTGGGAACTAGAGCTTTTTTTCTCCTCCCGACTCATGTCGACATTACCGCCTTCACGCCGTAAGATTCTTTGGCTTATTGTTCTCCGCCAGTTTTCCGCTGTTCTCCAGCTTGGTCGATGTCCCGCCATGAGATGAGCAACAAATAAGTATGTTGGTTGATACGCTCCAACGTATCTATAATTTTGATTGCTCCATGCTATATTATCTACTGTTTTGGGCAATATTGGACTTTATTATACACTTTTTTATTACTTTGGGACTAACCTATTAACCGAGGCCCAACCCATATTGTTGTTTTATTGTCGTCAGTATTTCGAGGAAAAGGAATATCAAACCGAGTCCAAACGAACGAAACCTTCGATCGTATTTTTGGGAAGAATATGATCCTCGAGACTTGAGATCAACTCAGAAGATACCGAGGAGGCCAGAGATAGCGCTTCCCCATCGGGCGCCTCCCCGCCTCGTGGCCCCTCGAGCACCTCCCGAACGACTTCTTTCGCCTATATATGCCTCACGCACTTAAAAACATCGAATATCAAGATAGATCGGGAGTTCCGCCGCCGCAAGCTCAGCCACCAAAACCTCTCGGAGTCCGCTCCACCGCCACGAGGGGGAACCCATCACCGGTGGCCATCTTCATCATCCCGCTTCATGATGAGGAGGGAGTAGTTCACCCTGGGCTGAAGGTATGTACCAAGAGCTATGTGTTTGATCTCTCTCGTATGCTTCTCTCGTTCCTCTATGGCACGATCTTGATGTATCGCGATCTTTGCTATTATAGTTGGATCTTATGATGTTTCTCCCTCTACTCTCTTGTGATGAATTGAGTTTCTCTTGAAGTTATCTTATCGGATTGAGTCTTTATTTGAGAACACTTGATGTATGTCTTGCCGTGTTTATCTGGTGACAATGGGATATCACGTCCACTTGATGTATGTTTTGTGACCATCTTATGGGTTCCGCCTATGAACCTATGCATAGGTTGGTACACGCTTTCTTGACTCTCCTAGAAACTTTGGGGCTCTTTGAAGTACTTTTATGTTGGTTGGATGAATCTTAGATTGTGTGATGCATATTGTATAATCATGCCCATGTATACTTGAGGTGACAATGGAGTATCTAGGTGACATTAGGTTTTAGTTGATTTGTATCTTAAGGTGTTATTCTAGTACTAACTCTTTAATAGATCGATCCGAAAGAATAACTTTGAGGTGGTTTCAGCATCTACCATAATCTCACGCTTGTTCTCCGCTATTAGTGGCTTTGGAGTGACTCTTTGTTGCATGTTGAGGGATTGTTATATGATCTATCTATGTTATTATTGTTGAGAGAACTTGCACTAGTGAAAGTATGAACCCTAGGCCTTGTTTCCTAGCATTGCAATACCGTTTATGCTCACTTTTATCGCTTGCTACCTTGCTGTTTTTATATTTTCAGATTACAAATACCTTTATCTACTATCCATATTGCACTTGTGTCATTATCTCTTCGCCGAACTAGTGCACCTATACAATTTTCCATTGTATTGGGTGTGTTGGGGACACAAGAGACTCTTTTGTTATTTGGTTGTAGGGTTGCTTGAGAGAGACCATCTTCATCCTACGCCTCCCACGGATTGATAAACCTTAGGTCATCCACTTGAGGGAAATTTGCTATGTCCTACAAACCTGTGCACTTGTGCCCAACAACGCCACAAGGAGAAGGTGTAGTAGACATCAAGCTCTTTTTCTCGCGCCGCTGTCGGAGGTGAGTTCTTTAGGTATATCTTTAGATCTTGCAATCGGATATTTTTGTTTTGTTTTATCACTAGTTTAGTTTATAAAAGAAAATTACAAAAAATGGAGTTAAGTTTGTCTCAGACGGCCATCTTTTTAATATCTTTCGTGAGTTTGATGGAAAGGAAAATTGTGCTCAAGTGTTAGAAGAAGAATGCATTAAAATGCTTGATACTAAATCTTCGAATGATGAGCATGACAATGTTGTTAGTATGAACCTTTGAATATCCATAGTACTAATGTTGATTGCACTAGTTATGATGAAAATGTCTCCTATAAGCATGTCGATTTTTGTGGAGTAGATTGGATTTGCATGGACACACCAAATAGAGAAAATAGATATTGCAAGAGCCATAAGTATTTAAAACTAAAGGTTTGCAAGAAAGTCTTGATGAGTGTGCTAGAAGATTCAATATTTTCAAGCTCCTTGTGAATTTTGCAATGAACGTGGTCATTTAAATCTCCAATGCAAATTGTTTTATGATCTAATCGTGTCCAAAATTGTGATAGCTTGATTACCCTTGGACATCATAAAGAGCTTAGTCTTTTGGGGTATGAAATGAAACGATAACGAGGGTATTCCAAAATTTAATCTTGATAGATTTCTTGATTTTGATCTAGAGGATATTTATATGTTTTGTGGAGAATTGCATTGAAAATCCTTATATTTCCAATTACATAAAGAAAAGAAAGCAAATAGAAGATGATGAGAATACTAATGGAAGGGAAGAGATTCCCAATATCCTCCTATTATTTCCTATGATGAATCAGTAACGAGGAGGAGCTTTATTCAACCAATCTCACAATAATGAGCTCAAAGAGGAAGGTTGAACCTACACATAATGTGAAGAAGAAAAGAAAAGGAGGAGCAACAAAGGTAGAAAGGTATCCCTCCCAAATGATTTTGCTCCAACTACTCATTGTGATGATGATAATTGCTTTACTATTGGTTCTATCCATATGTTTAATGATGAGAGTGATTATGCTTATGATATGAAAGAACCCAAGCTTGGGGAAGCTATGTTTGATGAGGATGATATATTTGAGAATAATGTCGGTGTCAAACCGCGGATCTCGGTAGGGGGTCCTAACTGCCTAGGCGGATGGTAACAGAGACAAGGGACACGATGTTTTTACCCAGGTTCGGGCCCTTGATGGAGGTAATACCCTACCCTGCTTGATTAATATTGATGATATGGGTAGTACAAGAGTAGATCTACCATGAGATCAAGGAGGCTAAACCCTAGAAGCTAGCCTATGGTATGATTGTTGTTCGTCCAACGGACTAAAACCATCCGATTATATAGACACCGATCGTTAGGGTTACAGAGTCGGTTACAATGGTAGGAGATCTACATATCCGACGCCAAGCTTGCCTTCCACGCCAAGGAAAGTCCCATCCTGACACGGACGAAGTCTTCAATCTTGTATCTTCATAGTCCAGAGTCCGCCAACGGTGAGAGTTCGCTATCCGACACCCCTAATCCGGACTCCTCAAGAGTCCCCTTAACCAGGCTTCAATGACGATGAGTCCGCGTTGATTGTCTTCTTTGCATTGCGTTCTTCTTCAAATTCCATATACTTGTCAAATAGTGTCCGGCTTGATAAACGCTGCGCCCTCGGCTTCTACGCCCAATAATGGCCATCTTCCACGGTTTGAATGAATGCAAAAGCCGGTATTTTTACATTACCCCCTAGTCACAAGCAAATGAGCCGCCTATAAAAGGCAAGGATCTAGATCTGAGTCACACCATCCCCTTTGCGCAAGAGCTAGAAGCTGAACGGGCTGCTCATCGCCGAAGCAAGAGGAGATGGCCGATATGGCCAAAAGTTAAGGAATACTACCGACGCTGCGCTGTTCTTGAAAAAGAACGCCAAGCGGAACAAGAGGGTTTAAAGAAGGCTCTCCGCGAATCCAAGAATGCCCAATCGGCTTTGAGAGCTGCCAAGGAGGAGCTGAGTCGGGCCGGGCAATTGCGGCTGGAAACCGCTTTCGCCATGGAGGAAATATACAGATCCAAAGTATGCTCCGCTGATAAATTGTGGAGTTCGGAGGATGCTTATCTCGACTTGGCGGCGAGCGCCAGGACGCTGTTGAGCACTTCCGGGCCGTAGGGGCATCAAGGGAAGAGCTATATTGGTCGCAATTCCATAGTCCGGAGCGCCTTCCGCCGCTGACCGATCGGTTGGCCGAATGGGCCGAGCTGAATCGATTGTCCGGATTTGCCATGAAGCATGTCTTGACGCACTTGTGGTCGGACGGACCCCTGCCAAGAGCTATTTTGGTTTAGTGCAGCGATTTCTTGGTGCGGTGCCGACGACGCAATGAAGCGATCGGCGTGTATTGAGGGAGCGCTGATGGCTCTTGCCCGTGTCAAGACACACTGGGCAGAGATGAAGGCCACCGACGTTGCATCCCTGTGATTCGGACAGAGGTTTAGTACCGCCGAGCACTACTTTGAAGAAGTCTGCCGGGCGCTGCTTAATAGAGACGAAGGCTCAAGGATATTATGTTTAAATGACATGTATGATTTGTGAAAACAATGTTTCAATGTAATATAAGTGCTTTTTATACTTGTGCGTTTCAAGTAGTAAACTACTCCCCTGCGGCCGCTTATGTATATGTGTATATAACCGAAGATGGCAGTCCTTGGTTTCAGCCCCCACGCACATAGTGCGGGGTGTTTAAAAAGAGAGCGCTTTTTCACACTTAATCCATCGCTTTGGTCCTGTTAAGGAGGTGATAGCAAGAGCAAACCAGGCAACCTAACTATAATGCTTTATCACTTTCACTTAGCCATAGGAGTTCGAGGTGGGGCTACTATATAGCCCCCTCGGGGCACCCCACTCTCCCGAATTGGGCGCAGATGTGCCCGATCAAAACTGGTCCTTCGTTAATGCGGAGGAATCCTAAACATTCCAAAGGAGTCATCGAGTGGTTGACCAGTCTCTCGCTATATCATGACACAGTTTTCGCTTTCATCGAGGTGCTCGCCCGCCAACCGGGGCACAATCGCAGAGTTCTCCGGTGCCGCTGCTAGCCGTGAAAACGGAACGTAAGGCAGCAAAACACAGGAGCCGGGCAACCCAACATTTGACCAAAGACATGATTCGGAGCTGATGCATATAAGGTCTAACTTCGAGACGCCAATACTCCCTAAGGTATTCGGTCTTTATGAAAATGGGCAGATTAATGCCCTAAGCCCCCTCGTGTCCAGTACGCAAGAAAAAATTCTAAAGCGGCCAATGTCAAAGCACCAGCCTCCTCCAAGTTATATTAAGGAACCGGGGATGTATATCAACAAGAGACAAGTGAAAAAGGTTTACGCAGGGTCTTAATCTAAAAAGAATCCTTGCAACGGTCCCTATCGCACGCCTCGCGCCTGTGTCTCCGCAGCCAGATCCTCGACGGTGTAGCACGTTGTTCATCCTGTAAAGAGAGGAACTTAGTTTAAAAGAGAAAGGATCAAAGAAAATGTACTTAATGTTAAATAAACAAAGTACGTTCAAGAAGTGAACAAAATGGAGCTTTATTGTCTCTTGTTATACATGCATGCGCCCCTCAGTATGGGGGGTATGTCTTAGTAGGCGCCGGACTCGCTCTAGCCGTGTCCGGGGTTTGAATGACCAATTCAGGTTCTTTTGCCTAACAGAGCCGGATAGCTGTGGGGCTGTCAAGGCAGTCTCCTGCTTTTTCCGTGCTTGAGTAACACTTAATACTTCCTTTTAATGAGATGATGCCGCTGTGGACCGGCATTTTAAGTGTTAGAGATGCATAATGCGGTATTGCATTGAACGGGCGAAAGCTTCATCCCAATAGTGCTTGATGGCTACTTTTAAACGGGCGCATATGGAAGAGTAACCTTTCATGACGGAAGTTGTCGGATGAACCAAACACAACTTCTAGCAGTATGGAGCCTGTATAATGGGCATATGGGTCTGGCATTACTCCTTTAAAGGAGGTGTGTCACGGGAATTTTGGTTGGTTTATCCCCATCCTCGGATTGTATCCTCGATATATCAGGTTGATGTCACCGCCGCCATCCATGAGGACTTGTATAAATTGGAATCGCGTCGATTATAGGATCCAATATCAAGGCAGTCCATCCTGCTCCGGATATTTTCGAATTGTCCCGATGGTCGGTTGATTGGTTTTGACAACCAGCAGCGGCGCGCGCCTTATAGTGGGCGCGCCTTGCTTTTTCCCTTTGATCACGGAAGTGAGTTTACTGTTTTAACCTCCGTGGGAAAGTTTTTTGTTTTCCGAGTGCTGCTTTTGGGTTCTCGCTCACTTTCACTTGGTTTGTCGAGCCCCTTGTGTTCGGCGTTAAGTCGGCCGGACTGCATGAAGACCCAACAATCTCGTGAGTATGGTTTTGCAAAAGCCTTGAGGTACCATGTATTTGACATACTATACAGTAATCTTGTTTAGGTTGATAGCTTGTCACTATTATCCTTAAGGGCAGTGTTTTGTTGTTCGCCGAGAGTTTTGAATCGGCCGATCACCGCATTATTTGGGCCATTTTCCTTATTCCGCGCTGATCTTTTCTCGCTGTGATTTCCCATTTCCATCCCTGATTTCAGATGTACTGGTCGTTGGTGCTGCATCTAGCCAGCCAGCTGTCTTCCCCTCGCAAAAGCGGGTCATGAGGCTTGTTAATGCGGCCATTGTTCTTGGCTTTTCTTGGCCGAGGTGTCTCAAGCAGCCATTCGCCTCGGACGCTGTGTTTGAAAGCTCCTAAGGCTTCAAGGCTCGACAGCCTACTATTTGGTTCTTTTTAGTAAGGAACCTGTTCCTGCATTCTCCGGCTGACTCTCCGGCTGTTGAGTTATGTGACTTAGATCGCTCAGATCCGGAGAGCGGACGTAGGTCCCCTGAAAATTTGCCGAAATGCATCCTCGAGCTCTTCCCAGCTTCCAGTGGTATTTTCGGGGAGGATCTTAAGCCAATGCCGAGCTGGCCCTTTGAGTTTAAGGGGTAAGTATTTTATGGCATGGAGATCATCTCCTCTAGCCATGTGTATGTGGAGAATGTAATCCTCAATCCGCACCCTGTGGTTTGTTGTTCCGTCAGATGCCTCTATGTTTACGTAGTTTGAATCCACCGGAAATTCATGATCCAGCACCTCATCGGTGAAGCATAGGGGGTGTGCGCCCTATATTTGGGTGTGACGGTTTTCGGAATTTTGGCGTGTTGCATTGCTTTGACGAGCGTGCTTTCTTGGCCCATAGATGGACCTAATCGGGCCATCCTTTGATGTGAATCCTCAGCGGATCGATATTGGCTTGTAAAAGCGCACCATTCGCCGCTCTTTTTTGCCGTGAGGTCGCCCATCCGACCGGGTGGCCTTCTTGCTTTTTAATTGTGGGGCTCTAAGGCCTCTCTCACAAATTCGGCTGTAGCTTTTTTCGGTAGTTTTTGTTCGGTGATCATCACGCATTCTATTCAGGGTGCTGAATACTTTGCTCCATCTAACTCGAGTGCATCTTCCGCTGTTTTGAGCTTCCGCTTGCTTTTTTCAAGCTACGCGCAGCGGGCGCATTTAGCCTTTTCGGAGGTCATTTTATTCCAATGGTTTGTCCGCATGAGATCGTCCGGACTGTTGTCTTCGCCGGGGACAGATTGTTTATCCAAGTTGTCTTGTTCGGACGATTGCTCGATAGCTTGTTCGTTGTCCACCGGTTCGCCTCGGCTCTATGGCTGGGTCTTTGTTGACGCGGGACTTTGTTCGGCGCCACGCTGCCGCTTTGACTGCTTTTCGAGGGATTTATCCTCTCGAGTCCCGTTGTTCCTCGCCCTCATTTCCTTTAGGTGTATCCACCATGTATACATCATGGATGAGGTTTTCAAGATCCTATAGGTGCTGGTTCATTGTTGTCTCCTTCATCGCCTTCCATACCGTCTGATGTCTTCGGAGTCGAAATCGAGCACGCCGTGTAAGCTCGGCGGCTGGCTATGAAGTGGTGGTGGTGGGCATTGAGTTTCTTCATCGTCCTGATCCCAACCTTCCCGTCCGTAGTCCGCCAGGGCTCTCCTGGATAAAGAGAGACTTTAGTGAATTTAGGATGTCGCCAAGGGCTTAGTGCTTGAAAGATGTCCGCGACTGTGAACTCCATATCGGGCGCCTAATCGAATTCGATTGGCAAGGGCGTGGAGGGTTCGGAGTCCGAGAGGAGTCCGACACCGGAGTCGAGGTCTTCGCAGCGACAGGGATGGAGTTTGGCTCGATCGCCGAGAGATTAAAGCCCCGAGGCGGTGTCCAACCACTCGCCCTCGATCAGGGAATCCGCCCGGATTAAGGGTCGAGCGACTTTGGTGCGGCCTGTGGCAATCGCTCGCCGCAGAGCTAGATCATGCCCATCGAGATAGCGCGGGCGCGTTATTGCGGCTCAATCACGGTCAAGATCAAGTCTCCGCGAATATCGGCCAGATAGTTTAAATCTTCCAAATCTGACTCGACGCCGGGGCGAGCTTTGATCTGCTTCCAGATGGCTGTTAATTGGCCCGCAGGTAAAGCCGCCCGAACATTTAAGATCGGTCCGGGAGAAAATTTCACCCGGACCGCGCCGTTGTTGATGACCAAAGGAGCCATCGGGCCTGTTGGTGATGACACAGAGGAACTCTCAATGAAAGCACCAATGTCGTGTCAAACCGCGGATCTCGGTAGGTGGTCCCAATCTGTGCGCCTAGGCGGATGGTAACAGGAGACAAGGGACACGATGTTTTACCCAGGTTTGGGCCCTCTTGATGGAGGTAAAACCTCACGCCCCTGCTTGATTAATATTGATGATGTGTTACAAGAGTGGATCTACCACGAGATCAAAGAGGCTAAACCTCGAAGCTAGCCTATGGTATGATTGTTGTTCGCCCCACGGACTAAAACCCTCCGTTTATATAGACATCGGATAGGTTAGGGTTACACAGTAGTCGGTTACGATGGTAGGAGATCTACATATCCGTATCGCCAAGCTTGCCTTCCACGCCAAGGAAAGTCCCATCCGGACACGGACGTAAGTCTTCAATCTTGTATCTTCATAGTCTTGGAGTCCGCCGATGATGATAGTTCGCTATCCGCACACCCCTAGTCCGGAACTCCCTAAGGTGGCATGTGGCTTTGGTTAGCAAAAAGCGGCAACCGACGATCGTTGGACTAAGTCCTTCAGATCTGCTCGGGTCACGCCGCCAATAAAATCCTGTAGGGAAGGCTCTTGCCTACAAGGGCCTCAGGCTGCGCGTGGTGCCCACCCAGTCCGCATGAATTTCAGCCAGGAGGTTTCGGCCCTTCCTCTTCGGAGATACACCTTTGAAGGACTCCGTAGTGCTTTTCTTATAAAGCTCTCCTCATGGACTTTATAGGCTCTAGAGCTGCATTACTATGCAGCGAGCCTCATTTTGGTCTTTCGGGAGTTCCTGCCTAGTTAGGTAGGCTAGGAATGGTTCCGCCCACGGGCGATAACCGCCATTATTTCATGAGCAGAGGGTGTTATCTCGGGGCAGAGCCTCCGTTGTGTCGAGTGTTTGGCGCGAGGCAAGGCGGTTGGGTCCGGATTGATATTGCCGGACTCCCTTCCCATAGTACGGATGGCTTGAACAGCCGCTCCGTAAAGATATTGGGTGGGACGGCATCGCTTTTGCACCGATGCGCGCCAATATATCCGCCACCTGGTTGTTATCCCGGCTATATGATGAAATTCGAGCCTTCAACTGCGGCCGATATTTTTAGGACCGCATTGCGGTATGCTGCCATTTTCGGTCTTTGGCATCAAAGTCTCCGCTTATTTCAGATATTGCGAGGTTCGAATCCTCACGCACCTCTAGGCGCTGAATGCCCATGGAGACGCCATCCGAGGCCGTGCGTATGGGCCTCGATTCGCTGCGTTGTTGGAGTCCCTATACATTATCTCAAGGACGATGGACCGTGTCCTCGTTGGGGACGCTAAGACGACGCCAAATTTCTGTGCCGCCAACATTTTGGAGCCACAAAGTGCATGATCCATTGAGTATGCGCCGCATTTTAGGGAGTTCGCCGTCCATTCGCCACGGTCGGCAAAACCGCGACTTAATAGCTCGCCGTGGCTTATGTTATATCGAATGGAAGGAGCTCTATGGCCCATTTAGCAATCCGCCCGTCGTGGTCGCGTTGTTTATAATGTCGCTAAGAGGTACTTCGAGGCTACCGTTATCTTAACACTCTTGAAAGTAGTGTCGCAGCTTCCGAGATGCCATGAACACCGCAGATGCTATCTTTTGGTAGTGTGGGTACCGGACTTGCATGGATTTAGGACGAGGGACACATAATAAACCGTTTTTGAACAGGGAACCGTGTCCGTCCGCTTTCGCTCGACAACGCAGCAAGCACCGCACCGACAACTTGATGTGTTGCGGCGATATATAATAGCATTGGTTCGCCGACGCTGCCATGCCAGACCGGATTTTTTGCCAAATGGCCTTTATTTCTTCGAGTCCAGCTGCGGCGGCATCCGCCCACTCAAGTGTTCGTGCGACGGAGGAGGCGTAAAGGGTAACGCTTTTCTCCCTAATCGGGAAATAAAGCGGTTTAGAGCGCCACGCATCCCGCCAATTTTTGTATTTGTTTGAGGTCTTTTGAATATCCAATTGTGACAGAGCTCGATCTTGGCTGGGTTTGCTTCAGTTCCTCTACCGGACACAATGAAGCCCAGGAGCTTTCCGATGGAACGCCAAGACGCATTTTCCGATTGAGCTTGATGTCATATTTTCAAGATTGTCGTAATGTGAGCCTCAAGTCGCTACTAGAGTTTCTACGTGTTGGTTTTGACGACCACGCCATCTACATATGCTTCCACTGTTTTGCCGATCTGGTTTGCTGACATGTCCGAATCATGGCGATATATTGCGCCGCGCTTTTGATCCCAAAGGGCATTGTGTTGAAGCAGAACGGGCCGTATGGAGTGATGAATGTTGTTGTAGCTTGGTCTGCTCCGCCATCTTGATTTGGTGGTAGCCGGAGTACGCTACGAGGAAGCACAATGAGTCGTGGTCCTGCTGAAGGCCAATGATTTGATCAATTCGAGGAGAGGAAGGGATCCTTTGGGCAAGCCTTATTAAGGTCCTTGAAATCAACTACATAGGAGCCAGGATTTATCCTTCTTGGTACCATCACCAGTTTGCTAGCCAGTCCGGATGTTTTATATCTCCGATGAATCCTGCTTCCAAAAGTTTGGCTAGCTCCTTCCCATGGCCTGTCTCTTGGGTTCGAAAAGCGCCAAGAGCCTGTTTGATGGCTTGAATCCTTTTAGGATATTTAGGCTGTGCTCGCCACCGACGGGATTCCCGGCATGTCCAAGGGTGCCAGCAAAGATGTCCCAGTTTTCTTGTAGAAATTCTCGAAAAGCGCCTACATCGTGGTTTAATTGTGCCCCAATGGAGGCCGCTTTGCATGGTCCGCTGGGTGGACTTGGAATTTGACTATTTCATCCGCTGGTTTAAAAGAGGTGGACTTGGATCTTTTATAAAGTATCACATCGTCCCTCGTTCACCGTGGAGCGATCGCGGTGAGTTCTTCGCCGCTAGGGCTTTGGATAGTGCCTCGAGGGCAAGTGCGGTTGTTTTGTTTTCGCACGGAGTGCTATGTTTGGATCACTAGCAGAGTGATGATTCCGCTGGGACCGGCATTTTAAGCTTCATGTACCCATAAAGGGGGGTATACCTTGAAAAATTGTGAATGCCTCTCGCCCTAATAAAGCATGATATCCGCTGTTGAACGGGGCCACTTGAATGTGACCTCCCGGACCTGTAATTGTCCGCGAGAAATAACACTACGCCCAGCGTGATTTTTCCTATGCAGCATGCTTCCGGCCGGGATTATGCCTCTAAAGGTTGTGCTGCTTCGCCAATGCGGTTCCAGCCTATTTCCATTTTTCGGAGGGTTTCATAGATGAGGTTTAGTCCGCTGCCGCCATCCATGAGTACATTAGTAAGGCATAAAGCCGCCCACTATCGGGCTTAGGACCAATGCGGTGGTGCCCGGAAGTTCGAATTTAGGTTCACAACGGCATTAAAGGTGATAGCCGTGTCACCCATGGATTTATTGTTGCTACTTGGTAGACTTCGCAAGGTTATGGAGTGTTTGTTTCGCATGTTATTTGATGCGAAAGTCTCAAGACTGTTAACACCGTGATCTGGTGTTGCCGGGCTGGGATTCTGGCTAGAAGCTCTTCGCCACTTTTGGCCACCTGCCGAGTATCCAACATGCTCGGAGGCTATGAGTTGGAGTGGCGCTTCTCAGGCTATGAATTTTGCAGGGTCTGTTTAGCCAACCTCCAAAGACGGTTCCGCACTTTAGGGGTTTTGGTTTTGGTATTTAACCCAGGTGCTCGATAATGATGCACCTTTTGTTTCGGACTAGGGATGTATTCGGGCCGGATTATCCCAAAATTTACTTTTGGTTTTCCAGCGCTCTCCATCGCACAAGATTTCTTTTGTACTATGGTCACCAAGTCAGCAAAGCATGTAATTTCGCGATGACTTATGGCGCTTAGGATTCCCTTGTCCGCAATTATTGCAGAAGATTGGGATTATGGCCCTCCTCTCGGCATCCTTTATCCTGTTCATAACTGTGGAGGAATCGCCCAAGAATGATGTACTGCTTTGACGGGCTCTTGCCGAATTCGAGAGATCGCTAATGTTTGGGTGGGCGGGTGGTACTAATCCGAACCCCGCCCAATTTAGGACTCAGGCCGAGAAGTTTCCTTTAACTCGAAGTTTGGATTTTGAGTGCTATCCAATGAGTCCGACCCGCCACCGACTTTAAGTTCAGTGGCTTGATTGACATCCGCCCCTCCGCGGGGAATCCGCATGGAGGGATCGGAATCCGCATATAGCTAGTCCTTAAGATAGAAGAAGAATCGCCGATTGCTCCTCTATCACAGCAACATGATGGGTAGCCCGGGAGAGTTGATCTCTCAGATCGGTTTTAGGCCCGATCCGGTCGTAGTCTGTGGCGACTCCTGTAGGGCGATTCGATCCAAGAGCTCGCGGAGGAGAGCTCGATCGATCTAATTGTTCGCAAGTTCCAAATTGACATGAAGTTTTGTTTCGATGACCCGAGAGGTCATCGTCGGCGCGGTGGCCGGACTGGCGGTCATAAGAAAACCACCTAGCCGAAGAGTCTGGCCAGCGGCCAAGGCTCCTTTGGCGATAGTATCATCTTTAAAGACGAGATGAGGCATCCTACCTCGATGGCGATTTACACGAGGAACTCTCAATGAAAGCACCAATGTCGTGTCAAAACCGACGGATCTCATGTAGGGGGTCCCGAACTGTAGGCCTAGGCGGATGGTAACAGGAGACAAGGGACCCGATGTTTTTACCAAGGTTCGGGCCTCTCGATGGAGGTAATACCCTACTCTTGCTTGATTAATATTGATGATATGGGTAGGACAAGAGTAGATCTACCACGAGGTCAAGGAGGCTAAACCCAGAAGCTAGCCTATGGTATGATTGTTGTTCGCCCCACGGACTAAAACCCTCCGTTTATATAGACACCGATAGGTTAGGGTTACATAGAGTCGGGTTACAATGGTAGGAGATCTACATATCCAGATCGCCAAGCTTGCCTTCCACGCCAAGGAAAGTCCTATCCGGACACGGACTAAGTCTTCAATCTTGTATCTTCATAGTCCGTGAGTCCGCCAACGGTGAGAGTTCGCTATCCGACACCCCCCTAATCCGGACTCCTCAAATACATATGCTGAAATTAATGTTTGTCCCAAGCTTGGGGATGCTATGTTTAATGAAGATGATATTTTAGCACCCCAAGTTTTGATATGCAAAGTTGTTATGATGATAGCATGCCTCCTACCTATGATGATTATATTGATGAAAGTGGTTCTAAGAGTGTCAACTTTAGGAAGTAGTGATCCCACTATTTTGGAGGATGTTGAATTTTATTGTGATGAATATGAAAGTGGATTTGGAAGAGTGTCAACTTTATTTAGTGATTCCACTATCTTGGGAGAGGTTTCAATCGATTATGATGAGAACGGTTGCTACTTATGATGATTATTGTGATGAAACTTATGCTACAAAAAGTAGTGATGATTATATTCGCAAATCTTGTCATGATTGTGATTACCTTTTTCTGAACATTACTCTTTTAATGTGGAAACAATTTTTAGTGTTCAAGTCTCTTATGATACTCCCACTATTCCTAATGAGAAGAATTTTGCTTATGTGGAGAGTAGTAAAATTTCTATGCAAGTAGATCATGAAAAGAATGCTTTAGGTGCTGGTTATATTGTTGAATCTATTCATGATGCTACTGAAAATTATTATGAGGGAGGAATATATGCTTGTAGGAATTGCAACAATGTCAAGTTTCCTCTCTATGTGCTTAATTTTTGAAGTTATGTTTGTTTTGTCTTCCTATGCTTGTTGATTATTGTTCTTATAAGTTTTTGCTCACAAAATCCCTATGCATAGAAAGTGGTTATACTTAAATGTGCTAGTCATATTCTTCATGGTTCTCTTTATGTTTCAATTATTATCTCTTATGTGAGCATCATTGAAATCATCATGCCTAGCTCGGGCGCTAAACGATAGCACCTGCTGGGAGGCAACCCAATTTTATTTTAGTTTCTTACTTTTTTTGGTTCTGTTTTAGGAATAAATAATCCATCTAGCTTCTGGTTAGATGTATTTTCATGTTTAATTTAGTGTTTGTGCCAAGTAGAACCTTTGGGAAGACTTGATGAAGTCTTTATGATCATGTGTAAAAATGTAAACTTTAGCGCCACGAGATTAGCTTCAACTCTTTACCGGAGAGTGCTATTTAGTTGATTCTTTTTCAGATGATTACTAGACAAATTCTCAGTCCACCGAGGGAGTCCCGGATTAGGGGTGTCCGGATAGCCGAACTCACCATTGGCCGGACTCTCGGACTATGAATATACAAGATTGAAGACTTCGCCCCGTGTCCGGATGGGACTTTCCTTGGCGTGGAAGGCAAGCTTTACGATACGGATATGTAGATCTCCTACCATTGTAACCGACTGCATGTAACCCTAACCTATCCGGTGTCTATATAAACCGGAGGGTTTTAGTCCGAGGACTAACAACAATCATACCATAGGCTAGCTTCTAGGTTTAGCCTCCTTGATCTCGTGGTAGATCTACTCTTGTACTACCCATATCATCAATATTAATCAAGCAGGAGTAGGGTATTACCTCCATCGAGAGGGCCCAACCTGGTAAAACATCGCGTCCCTTGTCTCCTCGTTACCATCCGCCTAGACGCACAGTTCGGGACCCCTACATGAGATCCGCCGGTTTTGACACCGACATTGGTGCTTTCATTGAGAGTTCTCTCGTCGCCGCCATCGTAGGATGCCTCATCTCGCCTTTAAAGACGATACTATCGCCAGCAGCCTTGGCCGCTGGCCGCACTCTTTGGCTAGGTGGTTTTCACGACCGCCATCCGCCATCATACCGACGATGACCTCGGTCATCGAACCAATCTTCATGTCAATTCGAACTTGTCGAACAATTAGATCCGACGAGCTCTCCTCCGTAAACGAGCTCTTGATCAATCGCCACTCGAGTCGCCACAGACTCACGATCGATCGGGCCAAAACCGATCTAAGAGAGATCAACTCTCCCTGTGCTACCCATCATGTTGCTGTGATAGAGGAGCAATGCGGCGATTCTTCTTCTATCTTAAGGACTAGCTACGTTCGATTCCCGATCCCTCCATGCCGGATTCCCGAGGGACGGATGTCAATCAAGCCCTGAACTTAAAGTCAAGGGCTGGTCGGACTCATTGATAGCACTCAAAATCCAAACTTGAGTTCGGAAACTTTCGCCCTCGAGTCCTAAATTGACGGGTTCCGGATTTAGTGCCACCCGCCCACCCAAACATTAGCGATCTCTCTCGAATTCGCAAGAGCCCGCCAAACAAGACATCATTATCGGGCCGATTCTCCCGTTATGAACAGGATAAAGGACTGCCGAGAGGAGGACGAATCCCAATCTTCTGCAATAATTGCACGGACAAGGGAATCCTAAACGCCATAAGTCATCGCTAAATTACACGCTTTGTTAACTTGGTGACCATAGTACAAAAGTATCGTATGGATGGAGAGTGCCCGAAAATCGAAGTAAATTTTGGGATAATCCGCCCCAATACATCCTTAGTCCGAAATAAAAGGGTGCATCGTTATCAAGCACCTGGTTAAATACCAAAAACCAAAACCCCTAAAGGGTATGGAACCGCATCGAGGGTTGGCTAAACGGACCCGCAAAATTCTTAGCACAGAGGGCGCCACTCCAACTCATAGCCTTCGAGCATGTTGGATACTACGGCAGTGGCCAAAAGTGGCTAAGAGCTTCTAACTTCGAATCCTAGCCCAGCAACACCAGTACGGTGTTAACAGTCTTCGAGACTTTCGCATCAAATAACATGCAAAAACAAACACTCCGCAACCTTGCCGAATTCTGCCAAGTAGCAACAATAAATCCATGGAGTGACACGACTATCACCTTTAATGCCAGTGACGAACCTAAATTCCGAACTGCCCGGGCACCAGCCGCATTGGTCCTCAGCCCGATAGTGAACGGCTTTCACCTTACTAAGGTACTCATGGATGGCGGCAGCGGACTAAACCTCATCTATGAGGAAACCCTCCGAAAAATGGAAATAGACTGGAACCGCATTGAGCGAAGCAGCACAAACTTTAGAGGAACAATACCCAGCCGAGAAGCATGCTGCACAGAAAAATCACGCCGACGTAGTGTTCGCTCGCACGGACAATTACAGGTCCGAGGAGGTCACATTTCAAGTGGCCCTGCTCAACAACGGATATCATGCTTTATTAGGACGAGAGGCATTCACAATCTTCCAAGCTATACCCCATTATGGGTACATGAAGCTTAAAATGCCCGGACCTAACGGAATCATCACTCGCTAGTGATCTGAACACAGCACTCCGCCAACGAAAACAAGACAGCCAGACTAGCCCTCGAGGCACTATCCAAGCCCTAGCAGCGAGGAACTCACCGCGATGCGCCCACGGTGAATGTGGACGATGTGATACTTGATAAAAGATCCAAGTCCACCTATTTTAAACCAGCGGATGAAATAGTCAAATTCCTAGTCCACCTAACGGACCCTGCAAAGACGGCCTCCATTGGGGCACAATTAAACCCTGATGTAGACGCTGCACTACGAGAATTTCTACAAGAAAACTGGGACATCTTTGCCTAGCACCCTTCGACATGCCAGAATCCCACGCCACCGGCCGAGCACAGCCTAAATATCCTAAAAGGATTCAAGATACCAAACAGCTCTTCGGGCGCTTTTCCCAACCCAAGAGATAAAGCCATGGAGAGGAGCTAGCCAAACTTTTGGAAGCCGGATTCATCGTAGATATAAAACATCCGGATGGCTAGCAAACCTGGTGATGGTACCAAAGAAGGATAAACCTGGCGCCTATGTGTTGATTTCAAGGACCTTAATAAGGCTTGCCCAAAGGATCCCTTCCTCCCTCAAATTGATCAAATCATTGACGCTACAAAGAGGACACGACTCATTGTGCTTCCTCGACGCTGCAGACTCGCTACCACTAAATCAAGATGGCAGAGCTGCACTAAGCTGCAACAACATTCATCACTCCATACGGCCCGCTCGCTTCAACATAATGCCCTTTGGGCTCAAAAACGCCAAGCGCAACATATCACGCGATGATTCGTATATGTCCGCAAACCAGATCGGCAAAACAGTGGAAGATATGTAGATGACGTTGTCGCCAAAACCAAGCACGCCGAACTCTAGTAGATGACTTGAGGCTCACATTCGACAATCTTCAAAGTATGACATCAAGCTCAATCCGAAAATGCGCTCGGCGCTCCACCGAAAGCCTCTGGCTTCATTGTGTCCGTAGAGGAATTGAAGCAAACCCAGCCAAGATCCGAAGCTCACACAATTGATATTCCAAAAGACCTCAAACAAATACAAAATTGATGGATGCGAGCGGCTCTAAGCCGCTTTATTTCCGATTGGGGAAAAGGCGCACTTTACCGCCTCCGCCGACGAACACTTCGAGTGGACGGATGCCGCCACGCCGGACTCAAGAAATAAATGCCATTTTGGCAAAAATCCGTCCTGGCCGCGCCCAACGTGCTGTAACCAATGCTATTATATATCGCCGCAACACATCAAGTTGTCACGCGGTGCTCGTTGTCGAACGAGAACGGATTTGACACCGTTCCCTGTTCAAAACCGTTTATTATGTGTCCACCGTCCTAAATCCATGCAAGTCCCTGCACTCACACTACCAAAAGATAGCATACGCGGTGTTCATGGCATCCCGGAAGCTACGACACTACTTTCAAGAGTGTTCGCTAACGGTAGCCTCCGAAGTACCTCTTAACGACATTATAAACAACCGCGACACGACGGGCCGGATTGCTAAATGGGCCATAGAGCTCCTTCCATTCGATATAACTTATAAGCCACGACGAGCTATTAAGTCGCAGGTTTTGGCCGACTTCGTAGCGTCGAATGGACCGGTTAACTCCCTAAAGAGTACGGGCGATACCCAATTGATCATGCACTTTGACGGCTCCAAAATGTTGGCCGCCTGGGGTCAAGGCGCCATCCCGACGTCCCCAACCGGGACATGTCCAATACGCCCTTCAGATAATGTATACGGACTCCAACAACGCAGCCGAACACGAGGCCCTTCGCACGCCTCCGGATGGCGTCTCCATGGGCATTCAACGCCTAGAGGTGCGCGATTCAACTCGCAATATCTCAAATAAACGGAGACTTTGATGCCAAAGACCAAATGGCAGCATACCGCAATGCGGTCCTAAAATGTCAAGCACGGTTCAAGGGCTCAATTTCATCATATAGCCCGGATAACAACCAGCGGCGGATATATTGGCACGCATCGGTGCAAAACGCGATGTCGCCCCACCCAATATCTTTCTGGAACGGCTGTTCAAGCCATCCGTACTATGGGAAGGGGAGTCCGACAATATCAATCCGGACCCAACCGCACTGCCCGACGCCAAACACTCGACACAACCGGAGGCTCGCCCCGAGATAACACCCTCCGCCACGTAAATAATGGCGGTTATCGCCTGCGGACGGAACCATTCCTGGCCTACCTAACTAGGCAGGAACCCCGAAGACCAAAATGAGGCTCGCTGCATAGTACGGGCGCCTAGAGCCTATAAAGTCCATGAGGGAGAGCTTTATAAGAAAAGCACTACCGAGTCCTTCAAAGGTGTATTCAAGAGGAAGGGTGAAACCTTCCGCAGAAATTCATGCCGGACTGGTGGGCACCACGCCGCAGCCCGGCCCTTGTAGGCAAGCCCTTCCGCACAGGATTTTATTGGCCGACGGCCCGGCAGATGCGCAGGACTTAGTCAAACGAAGCGCCGGTTGCCGCCTTTTGCTAACCAAAGCCACATGCCACCCACCGCTTCTTAAAACTATACCCATCACCTTGCCGTCATGTCTGGGGCTTGACATGGTTGGACCCCTCAAGGAGGAACCCACAAGCAAAAATACCTATTGGTCATGGTGGATAAATTCACCAAATGGATAGAGGCCAAGCCTCGTTAAACGGTTTAATCCGACCAGTGATAGATTTCATATTAGGGTAGTGCACCACCACGGTGTCCCCACAAGATCATCATCGATAATGGCACCAACTTCACAGCCGATGAGGTCAAATTATGGTGCAAAAACATGGGCATCAAGCTCGACACGCCTCGCCTATCACCCTCAAACCAACGGCCAAGTCGAAGGGCAAATGGTCTAATCATGAGCGGCATTAAACCTGCATTAGTGCGGTCCTCAAGGAATCTAACACGACCGGGTTGAGGAGCTCGAATCAGACTGGGGCTGCGGACCACGCCAAATCAGATTACCGGATTCACACCATTCTTCATGGTGTACGGCGCAGAGGCGTCTTGCCTCTGCGACATAATACATGACTCACCTCGCGCGCATGTATGAAGAAAGAGAAGCCGAGCTTGATCGGCAGGACAGTTTGGACGCATTGGAGGAGGAGCGCGACGTGGCAAAAGCTCGCTCCGCATTCTATCAACAACAGGCTCAAGATATCAAAGCAGGGAAGTACGGGCCAAAGCTTATAACGCTGGCTAACTAGTTCTACGCCACGGACAAGAAAAAGGACAAACTCAAGCCCAAATGGAAGGTCCTTCATCATCGACCAGGTCCCGACTGGGCGGAGCATACCGTCTCATAAACGATCGGATAACCGACTCGAGCGAACCCATGGAACGCAGCCCATCTACGTAAGATTCTACGCTTAAGCGCCGGACTCCAAGTTCGCCTCCTTCCTCCATCCACATTTCTGATTTTGCTGTCTTTTATTTCTCTCCTCCTCCTTCTTCTTCTTGAAGCCTCTAGAGGCTCGCTTTGCACTTTTTTCAAGACACTTGACGCGCTGTCCGCGCCATTATACCCGGGGCTTCTTAATGTGAGGCTTATTTATACGGGTTTATGCCCAACACATGCTAAACTTCCGCATGAACCTTTTATTCACCATTATATGCATCGATATGACTTAAGTTTTGGCCAAGTGGGTTGCTCGCTCCGTGCTTACCCCTACGCTCGATTGTTCGGCTAGGTGGTAAAGGAGCACTCTGCGATTGTTATCGCGGGTCAGCCGGATGTGTACCTTGACTGGGTGAAGCGAAAGCTAGTGTTCTTAAGGGAATATTCGGTCGGTGAACTGAAAGATGATTTTAACTATTTACCCATCTGCCCCTCAGATGATTTTCTCGCTTTATAGCAGCTTTGACATGCACTTTAGGGCATGCATCCCAAAGAAAGGAACCCTTAACGGAACTATTCTCCCCGAAGATGTTTCTTACTACCCATGTAATATAACATAACTAGTTGGGCACTTGTCCGACACAGCAATAATGACCCCTACCTGGTCTCCATGCATACCCCGGTTTTTATATAACCACGAAGGTATTCGGACACACTCCGGACTATTGGGTCTCGAGGTCGGGCTTAAAAGGTTCGCTATGACAAACGATTTACAATCCGCTAGAAGACATTTTTTCATGTCATATTTTTACATAGTCAACTCGACTCATTGTATTCCTCCTCAATGCCATCTAATAGGCTATCTAATTTACAATCTTGTTGGGAATACCGCGCGCCAATTCTACTTGGCCAGACACTAAGCTTACAGGATCTCCATCCCATCCGCCCACATGTGTCCGACTCGCCATGTGGTTTGGGTCACTCGTACCGCTGTCTTTACCATGGCCCAGCCTCCTCGGCGCTTTGACGGCAGGCCGGTATCTTCCATAGACGAAGCGCCGCGCGTTCCTTGAAGCCGCTCGCCAGCTCCCCAATGCTTTGGGCAGGGAGATAGATGGCCACAAGGCTCTGCCATGCCTTTTCATCACCTGCGGACTCGGTCTGCAGAAAGACGTAATTCGGGAAGAAGATCACCAAGAATTGGGCATCTCCTCCTCGTGACGACCTGTGAGCAAACCTACATACATGTTTATGTTAGTCGCCTTCCTCGCCGAACTCTTTCAAAGTTCGCCAAGCACTTATCGAAATGCCGCGACGGCCGCCGATTCTCCTTTACGGAGTCGGCATAACCGCACGAACATCTTTTAGTTCCTCACACAGCTTGGTGTTGGCATCCTGGAGGTTATTTTTCTCCCGCCGCACCTCGTAAGCAAGCTCGCCGCCTTTAGCTGGCGCAAGAGCTGTTCCTTGTCCAAATCCACTCCGCGCCATCCGCAATGTTTTTGTCGATTTATACACCGCCGCACATCATAAACTGTTTGTCTTTAAAGTGTATATTACCTGGGGGTCTCGCGGCTCCCCTCAGAGCAGCTAGTGCGGCCTCAAGTTGGGCCTTGCACTCTTCAAGCTCCCCGACAATCGGGTATTCTTCTCTGTAAGATTCAGATAACAAATGATCCTTAAATCAGTTATTCTAACTATTTTAAGTCTCCGGCTACTTGGCATATAATCACAAATTTCCTTACCCGTATGTCCTTTACATACCGCCTCCGTGGCTCGCTAGACCATCTTGAGCGGCACGGAGGTGCGATCTCCCAATCGAAGGCATTCAAGGCCTCGGGAGAAACATGCGCCACGAAGAACTGTTCGCGGCGCCTGGATTCAAGGCGCCTCCACCTCGGAGTTGGTGGCGACAACCTGTCGGCATCCTCTCGCCGGAGGAGCATCCGACGACGCCTCGTGCTCCGCCTCAGCCTCCCGGACCCAGCTTTGAAGCCCGGGCGGTGAAGGTTCGATTATAACCCTCCCGACTCAGTCCGTAAGCGCTTTTTCCCGAAAAAAGAGCACCAGCGTCAAGACGCCTTCCGTGAATCAATCCTCAGGAGTATGGTGGCACGCCATACCGCTGCGGGCGGAGTTTCGATCCGACCACACTTCTTTTTAGCCTCACGGGCCAGACCGCCTTTGTTGGCCAGCTGGCTGGCCGCTTCCCTGCCTCAAGGTACCCCCTCGAAGCACCATTGGTATACGGTGATCAAAATTAAGCATGGATGGGTCATTATCGTGGTTTTGGGATCTCGGTCTCGCCACTGTGAGGCTGGAAGTATTCGGGTAATCAGCCGTAATGGCAACCAAAGCATTGTCGATGCTAAGTTGGTGGAATACCCCGCCGATCAACTCCACCTTTATATCCGGATCCTCTTCGAGGTTGGATCGAGGGACCGCTCCGGATCCTCGGTCGTGGGCAGGCTGTGTATCTTCTCTGTCAAATCCGCATATTCCTCGCAGAAACCACTTAAATAAGATATTTAACCATGGGTACATGGATCGGACATGTCACAAAGATGTTTGCTTACCCAGCTTCGAGGATTATTCAAGAAAACTCCTTCATGGATTGACACAGAGGAAATCCTCCTCCTCCCTTTATACATGGCAGCATAAGATCTTCACCAGTTCGGTGACCGATCCCGGCCTTTATGCCATGGCGGGTGGCATCGTCCTCCCCGCTGAAGTCCCACATGGATGGCCTCAGACAGAACCGGCTGCACTCCCCTCATAATGCAGGTTGCCATGACTCCTATCATGGTCAATCCGCATGAGCCAAGAACCTTATTCGCCCATCAAATAAAGGACATCCCGGTCATCTTCTCTCCCGGCTCCGAGGGCGCCAGCTTAGGCGCTTCTTCAGAGGAGCATTGCTGAACTCCGAAGGCCGATCCGAACAGATCCGCAGCATGGACGCCCTCCATGTAAAACCATTCAAGGCCGGCCATCGGACGCTTTCTTTGGGGTTCCGGATAGGTATCCGTCCCGCGATGCGCTATAGCTCGGCTCCGCCCACTTGATATATTGACCCTCATGAGAACGGGGTACTAGGCGTATATTCTCTTCCACAGCCCAAATGAGCCTCGACGCCCAAGAATAGTTCGCAAGGGCCATGAAGCCCGCAATGGCGCGTGATGGATGCAGGAGTAAGATGGTGCAACTAGAGGTCAGAGAACCTGTGAGCCCCGGAGAAACGGATGGATTGGAAACCGAGTCCTCCGACTAGATAAGAGATGAAGCATACCCGCCTCCTTTAGAGGGATCGGGACGCCTCCGCTTGCTTTCCGCCTTGTAGGTGGCAAGTCCGGCTCGAACCGGGACCATGAAGGCCGGGGAAGAAATCCCTTGGCTTGAGTATAACTAGCTCGCTATGGGACCGAGCATCTCTCCCAATCTCTGGCCGAGGGCCGAGCGCGAGAGGAGGAGCCACGACCGTCCATGATGGAATGGGCTTTGGTCGAGGCGCCCGATGAAAGCTCGCAAGGGGGATGGTGTGACTCAGATCTAGATACTTGCCCCTTTATAGGCGGCTCATTTATACGGCTAAGGGGTAATTGTAAAATACCCTGCTTTTCGATTCATTCAAACACGTGGAAGATGGCCATTATTGGGCGAGAAGCCGAGGAGCGCAGCATTTATCGAAGTCGGACACTATTCGACAAGTATATGGAATTTGGACAAGAACCCGCCTCGCAATGCCGAAGACAATCAACGCCGGACTCATCGTCATTGAAGCCTGGTTCGGGGCTACTGAGGAGTCCCGGATTAGGGGTGTCCGATAGCGAACTCTCACCATTGGCCGACTCCTAGACTATGAAGATACAAGATTGAAGACTTCCCTGTGTGTCCGTATGGGACTTTTCTTGGCGTGGAAGGCAAGCTTGGCGACACGGATATGTAGATCTCCTACCATTGTAACCGACTGTAACCCTAACCTATCCGTGTCTATATAAATCGGATGGTTTTAGTCCAGAGGACTAACAACAATCATACCATAGGCTAGCTTCTAGGTTTAGCCTCCTTGATCTCGTGGTAGATCTACTCTTGTACTACCCATATCATCAATATTAATCAAGCAGAGTAGGGTATTACCTCCATCGAGAGGGCCCAACCTCCGGTAAAAACATCGTGTCCCTTGTCTCCTGTTACCATCCGCCTAGACGCACAGTTCGGGACCCCTACCCGAGATCCGCCGGTTTTGACAACCACATCCACCAATTTATTTTAGAATTTTTGGAGTTCTAGAAGTTTATGTTAGTTACAGATTACTACATCGCATGCTCGCTGATGATTCTGTTTTCATTGTATTGTTTGCTTATTTTGATGAATCTATGGATAGTAAAATAGTTTATAAACCATAGATAAGTTAGAATACAGTAGGTTTAACACCAATATAAATAAAGAACGAAGTTCATTACAGTACCTTGAAGTGGTGTTTTGTTTTGTTTCGCTAACGGAGCTCACGAAGTTTTCTCTGTTAAGTTTTGTGTTGTGAAGTTTTCAAGTTTTGGGTAAAGATTCGATGGACTATGGAATAATTAGTGGAAAGATCCTAAGCTTGGGGATGCCCAAGGCACCCCAAGGTAATATTCAAGGACAACCAAGAGTCTAAGCTTGAGGATGCCCCGGATGGCATCCCTCTTTCGCCTTCGCTCATCGGTAACTTTACTTGAGCTATACTTTTATTCACCACATGATATGTGTTTTTCTTGGAGCGTAATTTTATTTTCTTTTAGCTTTGCTTGCTGTTAGTTAGAATAATGTTTTGCATCTTTACTTTCAATAAAAAGTCAAGGATAGCCTTTGCCATGCTTATTTTGCTAGTATACATGTTGCTGTTTGAAAACAGAAAGTTTACCGCTGTTGCACAAATTCCTAGAAAAGTCAGAGAATGGTATAATGTTGAATCTTTTTGCATATTGAGCTATGATAAATTTACTATAGTGGGAATTTTCTCTCATAATTTTTGGAGTTAGGAAGTATTGATACTCTTGCATTCTTTACAGACTATACTGTTTTGGCAGATTGCTGTTATGTTTGCATTGTTTGCATATGTTTGCTTGTTTAATGATTCTATTTGAGGATAGGAGTATTAAATATGCAGAGGCATTTAGTATGCAATGTTGAATAATAATTTTATTGATTTGTTACAGTAGAAAATGATAAGGTTTTGCATTGGTTTAAACTAACCTATCTCACGAGTTCTTGTTGAGTTTGGTGTGGATGAAGCTTTTGAGAAATAGAGAAACCATGATATGAGAGGAATTAAGTAGACACAAAAGTTCAAGCTTGGGGATTACCAAGGCACCCCAAGATAATATTTCAAGAAGTCTCAAGCATCTAAGCTTGGGGATGCCCCGTTAGGCATCCCACCTTTTTTCTTCAACAACTATCGGTTAGTATCGGTTGAGCCTAAGTTTTTGCTTCTTCACATGAGTTGTGCTATCCTTGCAATGTCATTTTTTTTGCTTGCTGTTTGAATACAATACCAAGATCTGAAATTCTTTAATGTTAGAGAGTCTTCACATAGTTGTATAATTATTCGACTACTCATTGATCTTCACTTATATCTTTCGGAGTAGTTTGTCATTTGCTCTAGTACTTTACTTATATCTTTTAGAGCACGGTAGTGGTTTTATTTTTGAAGAAATATATGAACTCTCATGCTTCACTTATATTATTATGAGAGTCTTAAATAGCATGGTAATTTGCTTAAATAATCTTAATATGCTAGGTATCCAAAATAGTAAAAACTTTCTTATGAGTGTGTTGAATACTAAGAAAAGTTTGATGCTTGATAATTGTTTTGAGATATGGAGATGGTGATATTACAAGTCATGCTAGTTGAGTAGTTGTGAAATTGAGAAATACATGTGTTAAATTTGTGATTCCGTTAGCATGCATGTATGGTGAACCGTTATGTGATGAAGTCGGAGCATGATTTATTTATTGATTGTCTTCCTTATGAGTATGCTCGGGGACGAGCGATGGTGTTTTCCTACCAATCTATCCCCTAGGAGCATGCGCGTAATACTTTGCTTTGATAACTTGTAGATTTTTGCAATAAGTATATGAGTTCTTCATGACTAATGTTGAGTCCATGGATTATACGCACTCTCACCTTTCCACTATTGCTAGCCTCTCTAATACCGCAGACTTTTCGCGGTATCATACACCCACCATATATCTTCCTCAAAACAGCCACCATACCTACCTATTATGGCATTTCCATAGCCATTCCGAGATATATTGCCATGCAACTTTCCACCATTTCGCTTATTATGACACGCCCATCATTGTCATATTGCTTTGCTTGATCATGTAGTTGACATCGATTTGTGGCAAAGCCCTGCTCATAATTCTTTCATACATGTCACTCATGAGTCATTGCACATCCCGCACATTCACGGGAGGCATTCATATAGAGTCATATCTTGTTCTAAGTTTCGAGTTGTAATTGTTGAGTTGTAAGAAAATAAAAGTGTGATGATCATCATTTTAGAGCATTGTCCCAAGTGAGGAAAGGATGGAGACTATGATTCCCCACAAGTCGGGATGAGACTCGACTAAAAATAAAAATAAAAAAGGGAAAGAAAAGAGGCCATAAAAAAGAGAAAAGGCCCAAATAAAAAAATGAGAGAAAAAGAGAGAAGGGGCAATGCTACTATCCTTTTACCACACTTGTGCTTCAAAGTAGCACCATGATCTTGATGATAGAGAGTCTCCTATGTTGTCACTTTCATATACTAGTGGGAATTTTCATTATAGAACTTGGCTTGTATATTCCAATGACAGGCTTCCTCAAAATGCCCTAGGTCTTCGTGAGCAAGCAAGTCGGATGCACACCCACTTAGTTTCTTTTGTTGAGATTTCATATTTATAGCTCTAGTGCATCCGCTGCATGGCAATCCCTACTCACTCACATTAATATCTATTGATGGGCATCTCCATAGCCCGCTGATACGCTAGTTGATGTGAGACTATCTTCTCCCTTTTTTGTCTTTTCCACAACTACCCTTCTATTCCACCCATAGTGTTATATCCATGGCCCACGCCATGTATTGCATGAGGATTGAAAAGTTTGAGAATGTCAAAAGTATGAAACAATTGCTTGGCTTGTCATTGGGGTTGTGCATGATTTAAATACTTTGTGTAGTGAAGATAGAGCATAGCTGCATTATATGATTTTGTAGGATAACTTTCTTTGGCCATGTTATTTTGAGAAGACATGATTGCTTTGTTAGTATGCTTTAAGTATTATTATCTTTTGTCAATATTAAACTTTTGTCTTGAATCTAACGGATCTGATTATTCATATCACAACTCGAGAAGAATTACAATAAAATTATGCCGACTAGCATTCCACATCAAAATTATCTTTTTATCATTTACCTACCTGAGAGGTCGAAAGCAGGAATTAAGCTTAGATGCTTGATACGCTCCAACGTATCTATAATTTTTATTGCTCCATGCTATATTATCTACTGTTTTGGGCAATATTGGACTTTATTATACACTTTTTATTACTTTTGGGACTAACCTATTAACCGGAGGCCCAGCCCATATTGTTGTTTTATTGCTCGCTTCAAGATTTCGAGGAAAAGGAATATCAAACGAGTCCAAACGGAATGAAACCTTCAAAGATCAAGTATTTTTGGGAAGAATATGATCCCGGAGACTTGAGATCAAGTCGAAGATACCGAGGAGGCCAGAGATAGGGGCGCCTCACCTGGTGCGCGCCTCGTCTCTGTGGGCCCTCGAGCACCTCCCGACCGACTTCTTTCGCCTATATATGCCTACGCACTTCTAAAAACATCGAATATCAAGATAGATCAGAGTTCCGCCGCCGCAAGCCCTCAGAGCCACTAAAACCTCTCGGAGTCCGTTCCGCACCCTACCGGAGGGGGAACCCATCACCGCTGGCCATCTTCATCATCCCAAGGCCTCCATGGCGTAGGGAGGGAGAAGTTCACCGGGCTGAGGTTATGTACCAGTAGCTATGTGTTTGATCTCTCTCTCTCTCTCTCTCTCTCTCTCTCTCTCTCTCGTGTTCCCTCTATGGCACGATCTTGATGTATCGCGAGCTTTGCTATTATAGTTGGATCTTATGATGTTTCTCCCCTCTACTCTCTTGTGATGAATTGAGTTTCTCTTGAAGTTATCTTATCGGATTGAGTCTTTATTTGAGAACACTTGATGTATGTCTTGCCGTGTTTATCTGTGGTGACAATGGGACATCACGTACACTTGATGTATGTTTTGGTGACCAACTTATGGGTTCCGCCCATGAACCTATGCATAGGGGTTGGTACACGTTTTCTTGACTCTCCCGGTAGAAACTTTGGGGCACTCTTTGAAGTACTTTTATGTTGGTTGGATGAATCTGAGATTGTGTGATGCATATCGTATAATCATGCCCACGGATACTTGAGGTGACAATGGAGTATCTAGGTGAAATTAGGGTTTTGTTGATTTGTATCTTAAGGTGTTATTCTAGTACTAACCTTTAATAGATCGATCCGAAAGAATAACTTTGAGGTGGTTTCGCATCTACCATAATCTCTACGCTTGTTCTCCGCTAAATCCGCATATAGCTAGTCCTTAAGATAGAAGAAGAATCGCCGCATTGCTCCTCTATCACAGCAACATGATGGGTAGCCCGGGAGAGTTGATCTCTCAGATCGTTTTAGGTCCCGATCCGGTCAGAATCGTGGCGACTCTGGAGCGGCGATTCGATCCAAGAGCTCGCTTACGGAGGAGAGCTCGATCGATCTAATTGTTCGGCAAGTTCCAAATTGACATGAAGTTTTGTTTCGATGACCCGAGAGGTCATCGGGTGCGGTGGCCGGATCAAGGTCATAAGAAAACCACCTAGTCAAGAGTTCTGCCAGCGGCCAAGGCTCTTGGCGATAGTATCATCTTTAAAGACGAGATGAGGCATCCTACCGATGGCATGCACACGAGGAACTCTCAATGAAAAGCACCAATGTCGTGTCAAAACCGACGGATCTCATGTAGGGGGTCCCGAACTGTAGGCCTAGGCGGATGGTAACAGGAGACAAGGGACCCGATGTTTTTACCAGGTTCGGCCTCTCGATGGAGGTAATACCCTACTCTTGCTTGATTAATATTGATGATATGGGTAGGACAAGAGTAGATCTACCACGAGGTCAAGGAGGCTAAACCCTAGAAGCTAGCCTATGGTATGATTATTGTTGTTCGGCCCGACTAAAACCTCCTGGTTTATATAGACACCGATAGGTTAGGGTTACATAGAGTCGGTTACAATGGTAGGAGATCTACATATCCAGACGCCAAGCTTGCCTTCCACGCCAAGGAAAGTCCTATCCGGACACGGACTAAGTCTTCAATCTTGTATCTTCATAGTCCAGAGTCCGCCAACGGTGAGAGTTCGCTATCCCACACACCCCTAATCCGGGACTCCTCAAATACATATGCTGAAATTAATGTTTGTCCCAAGCTTGGGGATGCTATGTTTAATGAAGATGATATTTTAGCACCCCAAGTTTTGATATGCAAAGTTGTTATGATGATAGCATGCCTCCTACCTATGATGATTATATTGATGAAAGTGGTTCTAAGAGTGTCAACTTTAGGAAGTAGTGATCCCACTATTTTGGAGGATGTTGAATTTTATTGTGATGAATATGAAAGTGGATTTGAAGAGTGTCAACTTTATTTAGTGATTCCACTATCTTGGGAGAGGTTTCAATCGATTATGATGAGAACGGTTGCTACTTATGATGATTATTGTGATGAAACTTATGCTACAAAAAGTAGTGATGATTATATTCAAATCTTGTCATGATTGTGATTACCTTTTTCTGAACATTACTCTTTAATGTGGAAACAATTTTTAGTGTTCAAGTCTCTTATGATACTCCCACTATTCAATGAGAAGAATTTTGCTTATGTGGAGAGTAGTAAAATTTCTATGCAAGTAGATCATGAAAAGAATGCTTTAGGTGCTGGTTATATTGTTGAATCTTCATGATGCTACTGAAAATTATTATGAGGGAGGAATATATGCTTGTAGGAATTGCAATAATGTCAAGTTTCTCTCTATGTGCTTAATTTTTGAAGTTATGCTTGTTTTGTCTTCCTATGCTTGTTGATTATTGTTCCCATAAGTTTTTGCTCACAAAACTCTATGCATAGAAAGGGTTATACTTAAATGTGCTAGTCATATTCTTCATGGTTCTCTTTATGTTTCAATTATTATCTCTTATGAGCATCATTGAAATCATCATGCCTAGCTTCATGCTAAAACGATAGCACCTGCTGGGGAGGCAAACCCAATTTTATTTTAGTTTCTTACTTTTTGGTTCTTAGGAATAAATAATCCATCTAGCTTCTGGTTAGATGTATTTTCATGTTTAATTTAGTGTTTGTGCCAAGTAGAACCTTTGGGAAGACTTGATGAAGTCTTTATGATCATGCTGAAAAATGTAAACTTTAGCGCCACGAGATTAGCTTCAACTCTTTACCGAGAGTGCTATTTAGTTGATTCTTTTTCAGATGATTACTAGACAAATTCTCAGTCCACCGAGGGAGTCCGGATTAGGGGTGTCCGGATAGCCGAACTCACCATTGGCCGGACTCGGACTATGAATATACAAGATTGAAGACTTCGCCCCTGTCCGGATGGGACTTTCCTCGTGGAAGGCAAGCTTGGCGATACGGATATGTAGATCTCCTACCATTGTAACCGACTCTGTAACCCTAACCTATCCGGTGTCTATATAAACCGGAGGGTTTTAGTCCGAGGACTAACAACAATCATACCATAGGCTAGCTTCTAGGTTTAGCCTCCTTGATCTCGTGGTAGATCTACTCTTGTACTACCCATATCATCAATATTAATCAAGCAGGAGTAGGGTATTACCTCCATCGAGAGGGCCCAACCTGTAAAACATCGGCCTTGTCTCCTGTTACCATCCGCCTAGACGCACAGCTCGGGACCCCCACATGAGATCCGCCGGTTTTGACACCGACATTGGTGCTTTCATTGAGAGTTCCTCCGTGTCGCCGCCATCGTAGGATGCCTCATCTCGCCTTTAAAGACGACACTATCGCCAGCAGCTTGGCCGCTGGCCGCACTCTTTGGCTAGGTGGTTTTCTTACCGCCACCGCCATCAGCTACCGACGATGACCTCTCGGGTCATCGAAACCAATCTTCATGTCAATTCGAACTTGCCGAACAATTAGATCCGATCGAGCTCTCTCCGTGAACGAAGCTCTTGATCGAATCGCCACTGGAGTCGCCACAGACTACGACGGATCGGGCCAAAACCGATCTAAGAGAGATCAACTCTCCCTGTGCTACCCATCATGTTGCTGTGATAGAGGAGCAATGCGGCGATTCTTCTTCTATCTTAAGGACTAGCTACGTCCGATTCCCGATCCCTCCATGCCGGATTCCCGAGGGACGGATGTCAATCAAGCCCCGAACTTAAAGTCAGGCGGGTCGGACTCATTGATAGCACTCAAAATCCAAACTTGAGTTCGAAACTTCGCCTCGAGTCCTAAATTGACGGGTTCGGATTTAGTGCCACCCACCACCCAAACATTTAGCGATCTTCGATTCGCAAGAGCCCGCCAAACAAGACATCATTATCGGCCGATTCTCCTGGTGAACAGATAAAGGACTGCCGAGGAGGACGCAATCCCAATCTTCGCAATAATTGCACGGACAAGGGAATCCTAAACGCCATAAGTCATCGAAATTACACGCTTTTGTTAACTTGGTGACCATAGTACAAAAGTATCGTATGGGGAGTGCCTCGAAAATCGAAAGTAAATTTTGGGATAATCCGCCCGAATACATCCTTAGTCCGAAATAAAAGGGTGCATCGTTATCAACCTGGTTAAATACCAAAAACCAAAACCCCTAAAGGGTACGGAACCGCATCGAGGGTTGGCTAAACGGACCGCAAAATTCTAGCACGAGGGCGCCACTCCAACTCATAGCCTTCGAGCATGTTGGATACTACTAGTGGCCAAAAGTGGCGAAGAGCTTCTAACTTCGAATCCTAGCCCAGAACACCAAGACGGTGTTAACAGTTTCGAGACTTTCGATCAAATAACATGCAAAACAAACACCCGAACCTTGCTCAATTCTGCCAAGTAGCAACAATAAATCCATGGAGTGACACGACTATCACCTTTAATGCCAAGGATTTAACCTAAATTCGAACTGCCCGCACCACCAAGATTGGTCCTCAAATAGTGAACGGCTTTCACCTTACTAAGGTACTCATGGATGGCGGCAGCGGACTAAACCTCATCTATGAGGAAACCCTCCCAAAATGGAAATAGATCGAACCGCATTGAGCGGCAGCACAAACTTTAGAGGAACAATACCCAGCCGAGAAGCATGCTGCACAGAAAAATCACGCTGACGTAGTGTTCGCTCACGGACAATTACAGTCCGAGGAGGTCACATTTCAAGTGGCCCTGCTCAACAACGGATATCATTTTATTAGGACGAGAGGCATTCACAATCTTCCAAGCTATACCCCATTATGGGTACATGAAGCTTAAAATGCCCGACCTAACGGAATCATCACTCGCTAGTGATCTGAACACAAAGACTACCAAACAAGACACCGGACTAGCCCTCGAGGCACTATCCAAGCCCTAGCGCCGAGGAACTCACCGCGATGCGCCCACGGTGAATGGGACGATGTGATACTTGATAAAAGATCCAAGTCCACCTATTTTAAACCAGCGGATGAAATAGTCAAATTCCTAGTCCACCTAACGGACCGCAAAGACGGGCCTCCATTGGGGCACAATTAAACCCGATGTAGACGCTGCACTACGAGAATTTCTACAAGAAAATCGGGACATCTTTGCCTAGCACCCTTCGAGACATGCCAGAATCCCACGTCACTGGCCGAGCACAGCCTAAATATCCTAAAAGGATTCAAGACACCAAACAGGCTCTTCTTTTCCCAACCCAAGAGACAAAGGGAGAGGAGCTAGCCAAACTTTTGGAAGCCGGATTCATCGAGATATAAAACATCCGGACTGGCTAGCAAACTGGTGATGGTACCAAAGAAGGATAAATCTCGCGCCTATGTGTTGATTTCAAGGACCTTTATAAGGCTTGCCCAAAGGATCCCTTCCTCCCTCAAATTGATCAAATCATTGACGCCATGCAGACACACTCATTGTGCTTCGACGCTGCATTCGCTACCACTAAATCAAGATGGCAGAGCTGCACCAAGCTGCAACAACATTCATCACTCCATACGCCCGCTCGCTTCAACATAATGCCCTTTGGGCTCAAAAACGCCGCAAGAACATATCAGCGATGATTCGTATATGTCCGCAAACCAGATCGGCAAAACAGTGGAAGCATATGTAGATGACGTTGTCGCAAAAACCAAGCACGCCGAAACTAGTAGATGACTTGAGGCTCACATTCGACAATCTTCAAAGTATGACATCAAGCTCAATCCGAAAATGCGTCTTCTGCTCCACCCGAAAGCCTCTGGCTTCATTGTGTCCGTAGAGGAATTGAAGCAAACCCAGCCAAGATCCGAAGCTCGTCACAATTGATATTCCAAAAGACCTCAAACAAATACAAAATTGATGGATGCGAGCGCTTTAAGCCGCTTTATTTCCGATTGGGGAAAAGGCGCACTTTTACCGCCTCCGCCAAGACCAACACTTCTTCGAAACGGATGCCGCCACACCGGACTCAAGAAATAAATGCCATTTTGGCAAAAATCCGTCTCCGCCGTACCAACGCGGCGTAACCAATGCTATTATATATCGCCGCAACACATCAAGTTGTCGGCGGTGCTCGCTGTCGAACGAGAACGGACGGACCGGTTCCTGTTCAAAACCGGTTTATTATGTGTCCACCGTCCTAAATCCATGCAAGTCCTCGCATCCACACTACCAAAAGATAGCATACGCGTGTTCATGGCATCCCGGCTACGACACTACTTTCAAGAGTGTTCAACGTAGCCTCAAGTACCTCTTAACGACATTATAAACAAACCGCTAACGACGGGCCGGATTGCTAAATGGGCCATAGAGCCTTCCATTCGATATAACTTATAAGCCACCACGAGCTATTGTCGCGAGGTTTTGGCCGACTTCGCGGGCCGAATGGACCGGTTAACTCCTTAAAGAGTACGGCGATACTCCAATTGATCATGCACTTTGACGGCTCCAAATGTTGGCCGGCCTGGGTCAGGTCATCCCGACGTCCCCAACCGGGACAGTCCAATACGCCCTTCGATAATGTATACGGACTCCAACAACGCAGCCAACACGAGGCCCTTCTCGCACGGCCCGGATGGCAGCTCCATGGGCATTCAACGCCTAGAGGTGCGCGATTCAACCTCGCAATATCTCAAATAAACGGAGACTTTGATGCCAAAGACCCAAATGGCAGCATACCGCAATGCGTCCTAAAATGTCAAGACGGTTCGGGGCTCAATTTCATCATATAGCCCGGATAACAACCAGCGGCGGATATATTGGCACGATCGGTGCAAAACGCGATGTCGCCCCACCCAATATCTTTTCTCGAACGGCTGTTCGCCATCCGCATTATGGGAAGGAGTCCGACAATATCAATCCGACCCAACCGCACCGCCCGACGCCAAACACTCGACACAACCGAGGCTCGCCTCGAGATAACACCCTCGCTCACGAAATAATGGCGGTTATCGCCTGCGGATCGAACCATTCCTGCCTACCTAACTAGGCAGAACTCCCGAAGACCAAAATGAGGCTCGCTGATAGTACGGGCGCCTAGAGCCTATAAAGTCCATGAGGGAGAGCTTTATAAGAAAAGCACTACCGAGTCCTTCAAAGGTGTATCTCCGAAGAGGGTGAAACCTTCCGCAGAAATTCATGCCGGATGGGTGGGCACCACGCCGCAGCCCGGCCCTTGTAGGCAAGCCCTTCCAGACAGGATTTTATTGGCCGACGGCCCGGCAGATGCGCAGGACTTAGTCAAACGACAAGTGTTGTTGCCGCCTTTTTGCTAACCAAAGCCACATGCCACCCACCGCCTTAAAACTATACCCATCACCTTGCCGTCAGGTCCTGGGCTTGACATGGTTGGACCCTCAAGGAGGAACCCACAAGCAAAAATACCTATTGGTCATGGTGGATAAATTCACCAAATGGATAGAGGCCAAGCTCGTTAAAACGGCGAATCCGACCAGTGATAGATTTCATATTAGGGTAGTGCACCACCACGGTGTCCCCACAGATCATCATCGATAATGGCACCAACTTCACGCCGATGAGGTCAAATTATGGTGCAAAACATGGGCATCAAGCTCGACACGCCTCGCCTATCACCCTCAAACCAACGCCAAGTCGAAGGGCAAATGGTCTAATCATGAGCGGCATTAAACCCGCACTAGTGCGGTCCTCAAGGAATCTAACACGCACGGGTTGAGGAGCTCGACCAGACTGGGGCTGCGGACCACGCCAAATCAGACTACCGGATTCACACCATTCTTCATGGTGTACGGCAGAGGCGTCTTGCCTCACATATAATACATGACTCACCTCGCGGCGCATGTATAGAAGAAAGAGAAGCCGAGCTTGATCGGCAGTGACAGTTTGGACGATTGGAGGAGGAGCGACGTGGCAAAAAGCTCGTCTTGATTCTATCAACAACAGCTCAAGATATCAAAGCAGGAAGCACGGGCCAAAGCTTATAACGCTGGCTTAACTAGTTCTACATCACGGACAAGAAAAAGGACAAACTCAAGCCCAAATGGGAAGGGTCCTTCATCATCACTGGTCCCGACCGGGCGGAGATACCGTCTCATGAAACGATCGGATAATCGACTTGAGTTGAACTCCATGGAACGCAGCCCATCTACTTAAGATTCTACGCTAAGCCGGACTCCAAGTTCGCCTCCTTCCTCCATCCACATTTCTGATTTTGCTGTCTTTTATTTCTCTCCTCCTCCTTCTTCTTGAAGCCTCTAGAGGCTCGCTTGCACTTTTTTCAAGACACTTGATGCGCTGTCCGCTACCATTATACCTCGGGGCTTTTTAATGAGGCTTATTTATATCGGGCTTCATGTCTCAACACATGCTAAACTTCCGCATGAACCTTTTATTCACCATTATATGCATCGATATGACTTAAGTTTTGGCCAAGCCGGGTTGCTCGGCTCCGTGGCTTACCCCACGCTCTCGATTGTTCATTAGGTGGTAAAGGAGCACCTCTCCGATTGTTATCGCTTTCAAGTCACCGGATGTGTATTCCTGACTGCAAGTAATGAAGTTAGTGTTCTTAAGGGAATATCTGGTCGGTGAACTGAAGATGATTTTTAACTATTTACCCATCTGCCCCGTGATGATTTTTCGCTTTCATAGCAGCTTTGACATGCACTTTAGGGCATGCATCCCAGTAAAGGAACCCTTAACGGAACTATTCTCCCCGAAGATGTTTCTACTACCCATGTAATATAACATAACTAGTTGGGCACTTGTCTGACATACAGAATAATGACCCTACGCCTGGTCTCCATGCATACCCCGTTTTTATATAACCACGGGTATTCGGACACACTCCGACTATTGGGTCCGAGGTCGGTTAAAAGGTTCGCTATGACAAACGATTTACAATCCGCTAGAAGACATTTTTCATGTCATATTTTTACATAGTCAACTCGACTCATTGTATTCCTCCTCAATGCCATCTAATAGGCTATCTAATTTACAATCTTGCTGGGAATACCGCCAATTCTACTTGGCCGACACTGCTTACAGGATCTCCATCCCATCCGCCCCACAGTCCGACCTCGCCATGTGGTTTGGGTCAGCCTTCGTACCGTGTCTTTACCATGGCCCAGCCTCCTCGCGCCGACGGCAGGCCGGTATCTTCCATAGACGAAGCGCCATTGCGTTCTTTGAAGCCGCCTGCCAGCTCCCCAATGCTTTCGCAGGGAGATAGATGGCCACAAGGCCCGGCTAACCTTTCATCACCGGACTCGTCTGCAATGACGCATTGGGAAGAAGATCACCCAAGAATTGGGCATCTCCTCAGACGCACCGTGAGCAAACCTACATACATGTTTATGTTAGTCGCCGAACTCTTTCAAAGTTCGCTCAAGCACTTATCGAAAATGCCGCGACGGCCGCCGATTCTCCTTTACGGAGTCGGCTAACGGCACGAACATCTTTTAGTTCCTCACACAG
Organism: Aegilops longissima; assembly: GCA_021605205.1. Lineage (NCBI taxonomy): Eukaryota > Viridiplantae > Streptophyta > Magnoliopsida > Poales > Poaceae > Aegilops > Aegilops longissima. The sequence goes on from CM038676.1 coordinate 105,917,138, forward strand.
CTTGGTGTTGGCATCCTGAGGTTATTTTTTCCCGCCGCACCTCGTAAGCAAGCTCGCCGCCTTTAGTCTGGCGCAAGAGCTGTTCCTTGTCCAAATCCACTCCGCGCCATCTGCAATGTTTTGATTATACACCCGCCGCACATCATAAACTGTTTGTCTTTAAAGTGTATATTACCAGCTGGGGTCTCGCGCTCCCCCTCAGCAGCTAGTGCGCCTCAAGTTGGGCCTTGCACTCTTCAAGCCCCGACAATCGGGTATTCTTCGTAAGATCTTGATAACAAATGATCCTAAATCAGTTATTCTAACTATTTTAAGTCTCCGGCCACGGCATATATAATCGCAAATTTCTTACCGTATGTCCTTTACATACCGCTCCGTGGCTCGCTAGACCATCTTGGAGACGGAGGTGCGCATCTCCAATCGAAGGCATTCAAGGCCTCCGGGAGAAACATATCCACGAAGAACTGTCTCCGGGCCTGGATTCAAGGCGCCTCCACCTCGGAGTTGGTGGCGGACAACCTGTCGGCATCCTCGCTGGAGGAGCATCCGACGACGCCCTGCTCGGCCAGCCTCCGGACCCAGCTTTGAAGCCTGGCCGGTGAAGGTTCGATTGCAACCCTCCGGACTCACCGGCAGCGCTTTTTTTCCTGAAAAGAGCACCAGCGTAAGACGCCTTCCAGAATCAATCCTGGGAGTATGGTGGCACGCCATACCGCTATGGGCGGAGTTTGATCCGACCACACTTTTTAGCCTACGGGCCGCATCGCCTTTGTTGGCCAGTCATGGCTCGCTTCCCGCCTCAAGGTACCGGCAGCACCATTGGTATACGGTGATCAAAAATTGCATGGATGGGTCATTATCAGGGTTTTGGGATCTCGGTCTCGCCACTGTGAGGCTGGAAGTATTCCGTAATCACCGAATGGCAACCAAAGCATTGTCGATGCTAAGTTGGTGGAATACCCGTCGATCAACTCCACCTTTATATCCGGATCCTCGGAGGTTGGATCGAGGGACCGCTCCGGATCCTGGTCGTGGGGGCAGGTGTATCTTCTCCATATCCGGCGCAGCTCTCGCAGTAAACCACTTAAATAAGATATTTAACCATGGGTACATGGATCGGACATGTCACAAAGATGTTTGCTTACCCAGCTTCGAGGATTATTCAAGAAAACTCCTTCGCTGGATTGACACAGAGGAAATCCTCCTCCTCCCTTTATACATGGCAGACAAGATCTTCACCAGCCGGTGACCGATCCCGGCCCTTTGCGGCCATGGCGGGTGGCATCGCCCTCCCTGAAGTCCCACATGGATGGCCCTCAGATTGCACCGCTGACCCCTCATAATGCAGGTTGCCATGACTCTATCATGGTCAATCCGCATGAGCCAAGAACCTTATTCGCTCATCAAATAAAGGACATCCCGGTCATCTTCTCCGGGCTCCGAGGGCGCCAGCTTAGGCGCTTCTTCGAGGAGCATTGCTGAACTCCGAAGGCCGATCCGAACAGGATCCGCATGGACGCCCTCCATGTAAACCATTCGAAGGCTACCATCGGACGCTTTTGGGTTCCGGATAGGTATCCGTCCCGGCGATGCGCCATAGCTCGCTCCCACTTGATATATTGACCCTCATGAGAACGGGGTACTAGGCGAATATTCTCTTCCACAGCCCGAAATGAGCCTCGACGCCAAGAATAGTTCGCAAAGGGCCACGAAGCCCATGCGCGTGGATGGATGCAGAGTAAGATGGTGCAACTAGAGGTCAGAGAACTCCGTGAGCCCCGGAGAAACGGATGGATTGGAAACCGAGTCCTCCGACTAGATAAGAGATGAAGCATACCCGCTTCCTTTAGAGGGATCGGGACGCCTCCGCTTGCTTTCCGCCTTGTAGGTGGCAAGTCCGCTCAATCGACCATGAAGGCGGGGAAGAAATCCTTGGCTTGAGTATAACTAGCTCGCTATGCGGACCGAGCATCTCTCCCAATTCCTGGCTGAGGGCTGGGAGAGCGAGAGGAGGAGCCGCCACGATCGGTCCATGATGGAATGGGCTTTGGTCGAGGCGCCCGATGAAAGCTCAAGGGGGATGGTGTGACTTCAGATCTAGATACTTGCCCTTTTATAGGCGGCTCATTTATGGGCTAAGGGGTAATTGTAAAATACCCTGGCTTTGATTCATTCAAACACGGAAGATGGCCATTATTACGAGAAGCCGAGGAGCAGCATTTATCGTGGCCGGACACTATTCGACAAGTATATGGAATTTGGAGAAGAACCCGCCTCGCAATGCCGAAGACAATCAACGCGCCGGACTCATCGTCATTGAAGCCTGGTTCGGGGGCTACTGAGGGAGTCCCGGATTAGGGGGTGTCCGGATAGCCGAACTCTCACCATTGGCCGGACTCCTGGACTATGAAGATACAAGATTGAAGACTTCGTCCCGTGTCCGGATGGGACTTTCCTTGGCGTGGAAGGCAAGCTTGGCGATACGGATATGTAGATCTCCTACCATTGTAACCGACTCTGTGTAACCCTAACCTATCCGGTGTCTATATAAATCGGAGGGTTTTAGTCCGTAGGGACTAACAACAATCATACCATAGGCTAGCTTCTAGGTTTAGCCTCCTTGATCTCGTGGTAGATCTACTCTTGTACTACCCATATCATCAATATTAATCAGCAGAGTAGGGTATTACCTCCATCGAGAGGGCCCAACTCGGTAAAAACATCGTGTCCCTTGTCTCGTTACCATCCGCCTAGACGCACAGTCGGGACCCCTACCCGAGATCCGGTTTTGACACAATCGACATCCACCAATTTATTTTAGAATTTTGGAGTTCTAGAAGTTTATGCTTAGTTACTTACACATGCATGCTGCTTTTTGACAGATTCTGTTTTCATTGTATTGTTTGCTTATTTTGATGAATCTATGGATAGTAAAATAGTTTATAAACCATAGATAAGTTAGAATACAGTAGGTTTAACACCAATATAAATAAAGAACGAGTTCATTACAGTACCTTGAAGTGGTGTTTTGTTTTGTTTCGCTAACGAGCTCACGAAGTTTTCTCATAAGTTTTGTGTTGTGAAGTTTTCAAGTTTTGGGTAAAGATTCGATGGACTATGGAATAATTAGTGGAAAGATCCTAAGCTTGGGGATGCCCAAGGCACCCAAGGTAATATTCAAGGACAACCAAGAGCCTAAGCTTGAGGATGCCCCGATGGCATCCCTCTTTCGCCTTCGCTCATCGGTAACTTTACTTGAGCTATACTTTTATTCACCACATGATATGTTTTTCTTGGAGCGTAATTTTATTTTCTTTAGCTTTGCTTGCTGTTAGTTAGAATAATGTTTTGCATCTTTACTTTCAATAAAAAGTCAAGGATAGCCTTTGCCATGCTTATTTTGCTAGTATACATGTTGCTGTTTGAAAACAGAAAGTTTACCGCTGTTGCACAAATTCCCTAGAAAAGTCAGAGAATGGTATAATGTTGAATCTTTTTGCATATTGAGCTATGATAAATTTACTATAGTGGGAATTTTCTCTCATAATTTTTGGAGTTAGGGAAGTATTGATACTCTTGCATTCTTTACAGACTATACTGTTTTGGCAGATTGCTGTTATGTTTGCATTGTTTGCATATGTTTGCTTGTTTAATGATTCTATTTGAGGATAGGAGTATTAAATATGCAGAGGCATTTAGTATGCAATGTTGAATAATAATTTTATTGATTTGTTACAGTAGAAAATGATAAGGTTTTGCATTGGTTTAAACTAACCTATCTCACAGTGTTCTTGTTGAGTTTGTGGATGAAGCTTTTGAGAAATAGAGAAACCATGATATGAGAGGAATTAAGTAGACACAAGTTCAAGCTTGGGGATTACCAAGGCACCCCAAGATAATATTTCAAGAAGTCTCAAGCATCTAAGCTTGGGGATGCCCCGTTAGGCATCCCACCTTTTTCTTCAACAACTATCGGTTAGTATCGGTTGAGCCTAAGTTTTGCTTCTTCACATGAGTTGTGCTATCCTTGCAATGTCATTTTTTTGCTTGCTGTTTGAATACAATACCAAGATCTGAAATTCTTTAATGTTAGAGAGTCTTCACATAGTTGTATAATTATTCGACTACTCATTGATCTTCACTTATATCTTTCGGAGTAGTTTGTCATTTGCTCTAGTACTTTACTTATATCTTTTAGAGCACGGTAGTGGTTTTATTTTGAAGAAATATATGAACTCTCATGCTTCACTTATATTATTATGAGAGTCTTAAATAGCATGGTAATTTGCTTAAATAATCTTAATATGCTAGGTATCCAAAATAGTAAAAACTTTCTTATGAGTGTGTTGAATACTAAGAAAAGTTTGATGCTTGATAATTGTTTTGAGATATGGAGATGGTGATATTACAGTCATGCTAGTTGAGTAGTTGTGAAATTGAGAAATACATGTGTTAAATTTGTGATTCCCGTAGCATGCATGTATGGTGAACCGTTATGTGATGAAGTCGAGCATGATTTATTTATTGATTGTCTTCCTTATGAGTGGCGTGCCGGGGACGAGCGATGGTGTTTTCCTACCAATCTATCCCCTAGGAGCATGCGCGTAATACTTTGCTTTGATAACTTGTAGATTTTTGCAATAAGTATATGAGTTCTTCATGACTAATGTTGAGTCCATGGATTATACGACTCTCACCTTTCCACTATTGTAGCCTCTCTAATACCGCAGACTTTTCACGCGGTATCATACACCCACCATATATCTTCCTCAAAACAGCCACCATACCTACCTATTATGGCATTTCCATAGCCATTCCGAGATATATTGCCATGCAACTTTCCACCATTTCGCTTATTATGACACGCTCCATCATTGTCATATTGCTTTGCTTGATCATGTAGTTGACATCGTATTTGTGGCAAAGCCCCGCTCATAATTCTTTCATACATGTCACTCATGAGTCATTGCACATCCCGCACATCACCGAGGCATTCATAGAGTCATATCTTGTTCTAAGTTTCGAGTTGTAATTGTTGAGCTGTAAGAAAATAAAAGTGTGATGATCATCATTTTTAGAGCATTGTCCCAAGTGAGGAAAGGATGGAGACTATGATTCCCCCACAAGTCGGGATGAGACTCTGGACGAAAAATAAAAATAAAAAAAGGGAAAGAAAAGAGGCCATAAAAAAAGAGAAAAGGCCCAAATAAAAAAATGAGAGAAAAAGAGAGAAGGGCAATGCTACTATCCTTTTACCACACTTGTGCTTCAAAGTAGCACCATGATCTTGATGATAGAGAGTCTCCTATGTTGTCACTTCATATACTAGTGGGAATTTTCATTATAGAACTTGGCTTGTATATTCCAATGACAGGCTTCCTCAAAATGCCCTAGGTCTTCGTGAGCAAGCAAGCGGATGCACACCCACTTAGTTTCTTTTGTTGAGATTTCATATATTTATAGCTCTAGTGCATCCGCTGCATGGCAATCCCTACTCACTCACATTAATATCTATTGATGGGCATCTCCATAGCCCGCTGATACGGCTAGTTGATGTGAGACTATCTTCTCCTTTTTGTCTTTTCCACAACTACCCTTCTATTCCACCCATAGTGTTATATCCATGGCCCACGCCATGTATTGCATGAGGATTGAAAAAGTTTGAGAATGTCAAAAGTATGAAACAATTGCTTGGCTTGTCATTGGGGTTGTGCATGATTTAAATACTTTGTGTAGTGAAGATAGAGCATAGCCGCACTATATGATTTTGTAGGATAACTTTCTTTGGCCATGTTATTTTGAGAAGACATGATTGCTTTGTTAGTATGCTTTAAGTATTATTATCTTTTGTCAATATTAAACTTTTGTCTTGAATCTAACGGATCTGATTATTCATATCACAATGAGAAGAATTACAATAAAATTATGCCGACTAGCATTCCACATCAAAATTATCTTTTTATCATTTACCTACTCGAGGTCGAGCAGGAATTAAGCTTAGATGCTTGATACGTCTCCAACGTATCTATAATTTTTATTGCTCCATGCTATATTATCTACTGTTTTGGGCAATATTGGACTTTATTATACACTTTTTTATTACTTTTGGGACTAACCTATTAACCGGAGGCCCAGCCCATATTGCTGTTTTATTGCTCGCCAAGTATTTCGAGGAAAAGGAATATCAAACGAGTCCAAACGGAATGAAACCTTCAAAGATCGTTATTTTTGGGAAGAATATGATCCGGAGACTTGAGATCAAGTCAAGATACTCGAGGAGGCCGGGAGATAGGCGCCTCACCGGTGCGCCTCCCCGTCTCTGTGGCCCCGAGCACCTCCCGACCGACTTTTCGCCTATATATGCCTACGCACTTAAAAACATCGAATATCAAGATAGATCAGGAGTTCCCGCCGCAAGCCTCTCAGAGCCACTAAAACCTCTGAGTCCGCTCCGACTCTACCGGAGGGGGAACCCATCACCGCTGGCCATCTTCATCATCCCTCCATGGCGAGGGGAGGAGAAGTTCACCGGGCTGAGGTTATGTACCAGTAGCTATGTGTTTGATCTCTCTCTCTCTCTCTCTCTCTCTCTCTCTCTCTCGTGTTCCTCTATGGCACGATCTTGATGTATCGCGAGCTTTGCTATTATAGTTGGATCTTATGATGTTTCTCCCTCTACTCTCTTGTGATGAATTGAGTTTCTCTGAAGTTATCTTATCGGATTGAGTCTTTATTTGAGAACACTTGATGTATGTCTTGCCGTGTTTATCTGTGGTGACAATGGGACATCACGCCACTTGATGTATGTTTTGGTGACCAACTTATGGGTTCCACCATGAACCTATGCATAGGGGTTGGCACACGCTTGACTCTCCGTAGAAACTTTGGGGCACTCTTGAAGTACTTTTATGTTGGTTGGATGAATCTGAGATTGTGTGATGCATATCGTATAATCATGCCCACGGATACTTGAGGTGACAATGGAGTATCTAGGTGAAATTAGGGTTTTGGTTGATTTGTATCTTAAGGTGTTATTCTAGTACTAACTCTTTAATAGATCGATCCCAAAGAATAACTTTGAGGTGGTTTCAGACCTACCATAATCTCTACGTTTGTGTGGGCATGTTGGTGCATATTTTACTCATTCAAGGACATCCACTTGTTGTTTTGTAGCACTGCATCTGAATGGATCCAGCTCGTGCTCTGTCATCCCTCGGATCAAGAATGCTGACACCACACAAGATTTCAAGGATTTATTGCAGAGTAGCAATCACACACTTATTACATCGTTGTCCACAAGGGAACTTATTACAATAATATGGCTTAAGGCCATCTAATAATAACAGCGAAGGCTTGGAAGTTGTAGTCCATCAACTCCAACGGCATCACGAGTATAGAACCACGACCTAACACCTTACTGTCGTTCAAAAGTCCGCAACGTGAAAGTTGCAGCCCAAAACGGTCAAGACATGGAATATGCCGCAATGTAACACATAAGAGCAATGAAGGAATAAGCCTATACTACATGCATATATGGCTGGTGGTAAGGCTCTACGGTTACATTTGCATAAAGCTGATTTTTCCCTACATCAAAGGAATAGTTTTTATTTAACTATCATGGTGGTTGTTAAACATTGAGAATGGTTGACAGCATCCTCAATCCCAATTAAAAGTACTCATCAAACCCAATAACTTTTATTAGAGGTAACATGTTGAGATTCACATGATATTCAATTACCGATACTCAAAATGTCCATAACCGGGACACGGCTAATCATGATTAGTTTATACACTCGCAGAGGTTTATGACTTTTCCCCACAAGACTCGATCGCTTCCGCTTGGTTCTCGTGACTACATGGTGTTTGAGAAACGGATGACCGAGACATAGTCTTCGAAGCGCTTAGCACCTTACATGTGGGTAGACCGCACCAACCTACATCCCCTACATCAGCTAGCCTACCCGTAAGAGTTCGCACAACTTAGTCAACTACGCCAGAGCCCATAATTGGCTTGTGGCTGCACACGGAAGTTTCCAGCTTGAATAATCTTATGATCCCTTAGAGCCCGGGTGGCGGTCCAAGAAATACAGTAAGTCCTCGATAGAAACCAGTGCCTCAATCCACCCAGATGTGTGTTTAGGTTGCCACCTTAGATAAACCATTAATTAACAATCTCACATCTGTCATGGATATTCACTCACCCAATCCACGCCTACTAGCATAGCATGGCATAAATAAGCAAACGAGAAGTAACTCCCAAGGTTTCATAAGTAAAACGGTAATAGGTACTACTCAATCTACTTCCCATCCCACAATTTAATTAGATCCTAATCATGCAAGTGTTTGAGGAATAGATCTAATGCATAAAAACTGGGTATGAGAAGAGTATGATCAAGTGTTACTTGCCTTGCCGATGATCCGAGACCTAGAGATTCAAGTAACAAGCGGCAGACTCGGTGATCTAACGCAAACAAACAACAAGCATACAATAAGTACTCATCTAATGCACGGGAAATCTCGAATAAAAGATCTAACCAGAAAGTTCAACTTAAGAACCCTGGTTGCAAAAGATTCAATCAAAATAAACATCGAAAGTCGAAACTCGAGAGAGAACGACTCGGTTTGCAAATCTGAAACTAGGTCAAAATTTCACAGTAGCAAAACTCGTGAAAGTAGGTTAGTCGAACGGCGGTTTCATTTAAACTCCAGCGCTTGAATCACCGATTCCGATAAACGAGCGAGAAATAAAACAGATTTGAAAATCGAATCAAATCGAATCAAAAATAACGGATTAAATCCGATTAAAAGAAAACGATTTAACGGTTTAAATAAAGGACGCTCTACAGTAACTAATCCAACGAACACGTTTATTGAAACGAACGGTTCGGTGAACGTCTAAATAAGAAAACCGAAAAATAAAATAAAACTAATCTAGGGTTTTTAAAAACCAACATCTTTTTTAAAAACCGGATCGGTTTTTAGGGAAAACCGGATCGGGCGGGCTACCTCCGTGACTCTCGCGCAGAGGTCCGGGGCTCCGGGCGGGGTGGTCCGCGGGTCTGGAGGGCGGCGAGGGCGGCGGGCTCGCCGCAGGGACGCAGGGCGGTTCCAGGGCGCGTGCTGGGTTCGGAGGCGGCAGGCTCGGGTGAGAGAGAGGGGGCGGCTATTTATGGGAGGGGGAGACGCGCCTTGGGAGGGGGCAGGCGGCCTGAGCCGGACCGGAGGCGGGCGTCGGGCGGCGGGTTCGCCAGGCGGCTGCCAGAGGGAGAGAGGGAAGGGGCGCCTGGGCCGGCTCTGGCATGGCCGGGCCTTGGCCCGTGGGGCGCTTTTTATATAAAATTAAACCAAAACGAATTAAAAAATACCAAATGAATTTGATTTAAATAAAATAAATTTTCCCGACTCCTAAAAATGAGTCGAACAAAATGAACTTTAAAACGGCAAATATGCATATATTTTTAAATGCTCATTTTTGCCTAAGCAAAATAAATCTTCCAAAACCAAATTTGATTTATTTGTAAAATCTTCATTTTTCCTAATTGTTGGGAAAGTCATATTATTCCTCTCTTAATTTTCATAGGAAAACTTTATGAAGATAATTTAAATAAACCAATGATCCTATTTTCAAATTTTGAGAAACCCAAATATGAAAATAAAAATAATGAAACTTCCAACTTCTCCGAGGGTCCTTGAGTATGTGAAATTTCTAGGATCGGAAAATGCAGAAAATATGATATGCATGATGACCTAATGTATAACATTCCAAATTGAAAATTTGGGATGTTACAAACCTACCCTTCTTAAGATGAATCTCCCTCGAGATTCGGGTTGGCTAGAAAATAGGTGAGGGTGGTCCTACAAAACTTCCTCTCTTTCCGTGTGGCTTCATCCTCAGGTGGTGGCTCCAATCGAACTTTGCAAAACTTGATAACCTTGCTGGGTAACTCACCGCATAATCGAGAATCTTAACCGTTTTTCCTCATATGTCAAGTCATCCTTCAACTGAATTGCTTCCAGGGCACCGTGTTCTTAACGGTACCTCGCTATCTCGGGTGACATTTCTTCAATCGAGAAACATGGAATACATCATGAACTCCGACAGTCCTTCCGCAATTCCAATTTATACGTAACTTCTCCCATGCGTTGCAAAATCTTATATGGTCCAACTAAACGGGTGCTAACTTTCCTTTCACTCCAAAACGCTTAACCTCAAGCGGGATACTCGA
>CM038676.1:105927463-106051647 GCA_021605205.1 Aegilops longissima
CTGAAGGAATTGTATATAAAATGTACAAAAGCCTCAAAGGGCATCAGACTCTTTGTGATGTGCTTAAAGAAGATCCTCAAGGAACCCTAGGAAAGAGGTATTGCCTTTGAGAGGAAACTCAATCTGATGGAACATATTGGAAGCGCGGTATCCCAAAACCTCATGGGTTGCCCAAAGGGACCTCAGTTGATTCATCTAACTTATCGGCTTTACATGCGAATCTCCTCATTCTTCGATGAGTCATTTGACTCCAACTATAAACTGTTCAAAAATCAGAATGGTGAAGTATTTGCTAGATATGTTGGCACTAAGCTGAGAGCAGGTTCCCCTATGAAGAAAATTTGGGTTCCCAAGAAGTGCCTTGAAAGTCTTGGTGAATGTCCTCATGACACCACACTGAAGAATAGGAACCCCAGATCAAATTCTTCATATGGATCCAAGTCCTCATACGGACCAAATTCCTCACGTGGATCAAATTCCTCAAAAGGATCAAAGTCCTCATATGATTATCATCGTGCTAAAAACTCATTTCGAGGGTAGAGCTAAGGCTATGAATATGTGCATTATTCTTCAAACCAATATGTTCATAAGTCCTTGAAGAATTTCTCGCTTATTCATATGCTTACCCTAACCCCTCTTATGGAAAGCGAAATGGTTTGGCTTCTATGCCACCATTCTCTATGGTGCTTTCATGAGTGATGAACTCTTTGCCACCCCTTGGATGTGGGTGGTGAAGAAAAGAACTAATCTCTTCTGCAGGGTCAGGTCTCTAGGCGTGCCTTAACGTCTGAAGAATTTCTTGGGGACACGACAAAATGCGAAAGGGCCGAGCTAATCATGATGAAATGAACTTTCATTTCACCGTCCTCATCTTGCTTATCTTATCTTGGTGATGAAATTCATCGATGAACTTGATATCATATTCTTCACGATGAAGTATATGAGATCGTAAGTTATACTAATTCATCTGCGGGATGATCAACCCAAACCAAGTGGGTTCTCGATAGTGGTTGTACAAATCACATGGTGGTGACAAGAATCTATTGATGGATGCTCCTTATCACCGTCACATCGAAGCATATCATCTTTCTTGACCGAGGCAAAGATTAGGTATTGGGTCTTGGTAAGGTTGCGATCTCTAAGGACATACACATGGACAAAGTCATGCTTGTTGAGTCCTTAGGATACAACCTCATGTCGATCTCAATGCTTTTGTGATCTTGATATGGTTGTTATCTTTGGCAGAAATGTATCGTTGTGTTGTGATTATAGAAGGCGGCAATTCCAAAATCTTGAAGGCTTTAGGAGAGGAGACTTGTATATTATTGACTTCTCTCTGAGGACCACAACCAACCGTGTGTCTACTTGCAAAAGCTTGAAGGCTAACTATGGCATCGGCTGACTTAGTCACTTGTGAGCATGAGGAATTTGCACAGCACAAGAAGAAGCATGTCATTGGCATTGAAAATGTCAAATTCCTCAAGGATCACTTGTGCGAACTGTGAAGCTGGAAAAATGACCAAGGCCAAGCATCCAGTGAAGACTATCATGACCACTACTAGTCCCTTGAATTGCTTCACATGGACCTCTTTGGTCCCAATCATTACTCAGGTATCGTTAATGATGCATCTCTATATGGCTTTGTTATTGTTGATGATTACTCTCGTTACATGGGTACACATTGTTACCCACAAAAATCAAGTGCGGGAAGTCTTGAGCGATTTTCCTCGAAGGCTTCAACTAAATTTGGTGTGAAGATCAAACACATCGGGAGTGACAATGGGCCGGGTTCAAAATTCGGTCTTGATGCCTATCTTGATGAACTTGGTATTACTCATGAGTTATCTGCTCCTTATACTCCTCGACAAAATGGGCGTCGGGCGCGCAAGAACCGAACTCTTGTTGAGATGGCTCGCACAATGCTTGATGAATACAAAAGCGCCTAGTCGTTTTTGGATTGATGCAATTGATCTTTGCGTGCCACATCATCAACAGAGTATATCTTCACAATTCTTCAAGAAGACGCCTATGAACTCCTCCTTGACAAGAAACCAAATGTAAGTTATTTCAAAGTCTTGATGCTAAATGTTGGATTAGAGATCCTCATCACAATTCTAAATTTTCACCAAAAGCACATGAAGGTTTATGCTTGAATTCTGAAAGGACTCGCACACCTCACGAGTCTTCAACGCCGCTCTTCACAAATTGTTGACCTTTGTAGATGTGCGGTTCGATGAAACTAATGGCTGCAAGAGAGCACCTACCTTACATGTTAGATGAACGCACCACGAGATTCTATCAAGTTCAAAGGCAGCGAGGATGTCATTCCCTTTGAAGAATCTGTTTGAAGATTTCATTCTGGCTCTGAAAACGTCGGTGATGCACAGAAGATAATCTTTTGAAGACAATGGTCTTTGAGGAAAATGATCAAATTCCTCGGCGACAACCAGCTCATCCTCGTGTTTGCAAAAGAAGTGCAAATTGACAAGATCATCGATGACATTATGGCATGCGGGTCCTCTCACAGCTCAAAAGCTTCACATTTATCTAACTTTTGTGGGCACTATGCTTTTGTCTCTATCCACGAGCCCACTAAGGTAGATGAAGCATTTCTAGAGCGAATTGGATTGAGGCCATGCAAGAAGAATTACATGAGTTCGAGCTCAACAATATGCAGGAACTGGTGAAGCGTCCAGGATCCTACATAAGCATAATATCATTGGCACAAAGTGGATCTACCACAACAAGCAAGATGAAAATGGTCTTGTGGTGAGGAATAAAGCGCGACTAGTAGCTCAAGGCTACACACGAGTTGAAGGAATTGATTTTGATGAAACTTTTGCACCTGTTGCTAGACTTGAGTCTATTACATATATTACTTGCCTATGCTAACCATCACAATATCACTTTATATCAAATGGATGTGAAAAGTGCATTCCTCAATGGTAAGCTTGAGGAAGAAGTATATGTTACTCAACCCCGGTTTTGAAGATCCAAAGAATCCGACAAAGTCTTGGACTTAACAAGGCCCTCTATGGCCTCAAGCAAGCCCCTCGAGGCGTGGTATGATACATTGAAGGAATTCTTCGTGAAGAATGGCTTCACACCATTCACTCGACACCCTCTCTTTACTAAATCTTATGATGGTGAGCTGTTTGTGTGCCAAATATATGTTGATGATATTATCTTTGCTGTCTTGACCAGCGTTATAGTGATGAATTTGCCTATATGATGAGTGAAGAATATCAAATGTCTATGATGGGAGAGTTTAAATTCTTCTTAGGTCTTCAAATTCGTCAACAACACAATGGCATATTCATATCTCGGAGAAATACCTCAAAGATGTCTGAAGAAATTGAGCATGCAAGATTGCAAAGGCGTCAAAATTCCTATGCCCACAAATGGCCATCTATGCAGCGATGAAAATGGTATTGACTTGATCACAGGGTATACCGCTCCATGATTGGTTCTTTATTGTACTTATGTGCATCTAGGCGAGATATAATGCTTAGTGTTTGCATGTGTTGCCCGATTTCAAGCTACACAGAAGAATCACACCATAAAGTTGTGAAGCATATTCTTTGATATCTAGCTCACACACCAACACTAGGATTATGGTACCCCAAGGGCTCTACTTTTGATCTCATTGGATATTACATTCGACTATGCTGGTGATCGTGTGGACATAAGTCAACCGGCACTTGTCATTTCCTCAGACGATCTTTGGATGCATTGGTCCTCGAAGAAGCAGGCTGCGTATCATCTTCTCTACTGGGCTGAATACATTGCTGCTGTCTCGTGTTGTGCTCAATTGCTATGGATGAAGCAAACTCTCAAGGACTATGGCATCAACGTGAAGAATGTGCCTCTCTCTGTGACAATGAGAGTGCCATCAAGATTGCTCTCAACCCGATTCAGCACTTTCGAAGACAAAGCACATTCAAATTCGTCATCATTTTCTTCGTGATCATGTGTTGAAGGGAAGCGACATCTCCATCGAGCATGTGAAAGCGAAGAACAGCTAGCTGATATCTTCACTAAGCCCTTGGATGAGAAGAGATTTAGCAAGTTGCGGTGTGAGCTAAATATCTTAGAATCTTGAATGTTCTTTGAAAAGGACACACATCCTAACACTTATGCAAAATTGATGACTTAGATGTGCAACACATGAAAGCGTTTTTCTTCAATCAATGAAGAATAACACTCTAAGTGTGAAGAAATTAATGAAGAATTTGATTCTCGAGAACCCTCACGACAATTGTGCATGGTTGTGAAATCATCATTCTTATCTGATTGGAGTCACGCCACCACCAAAGTTGAAAATCTTCAATTTGAGTTTTTCCTCGATTTTTGAAATTCTTGAGTTTTCAAATTCTTCAACCTTTGCAAAATCTTCTTTGTTTCCGTCGTTTTTCTTCATTGGCAATATATATATATATATATATATATATATATATATATATATATGATTTATGTCTCTCTGACATTCACTTATGGCTATTTCTTCAAGTACGCTTTTTACGCTAAGTGAATGTGATGGACCCTTCCCCTCTATGCTATACTCAACCCAATCTATTCACAAATTCTTCATATGCGTTCTATTTGAAACTTCGTTCAAAATTTTCCATGTGTCCTTGTCAGTGAAGAAATTACGAGCGGAACTTTAAAACTGATCTTATCCAAATTTTTGGTTTTGCTCAAACCGTTCCGCATCCCGATGCATTATTTTACTCACCACGATGCTTTTACGATCTCCACTACGATGCGTGGGTGACACATGTCGTGAAAGGAGAATGGTGAGACACGTTAGGTCCTAAATTGGTGAACAGTTTTCACTGCCTCTATAAATACCCCTCTCCATCCTCACTTCTTTTACTCCGCTCGACCTCTCTCTCCGCTCGAGCTCCTCAAACCCTAAGCGATCGCCGGTGAGGAAGAGCTTCACTGCCTCGACCTCGTCATGTGATGTACTCAGCATGCCATTGCGAAATCCTCACTCCGCTGGCCCGTGGCTGTCTTCCTCCATAGAAGTTAGGGCGTGGAAAATCTGAGCAGAACAGGCTTCACATCTACAACACCCGGTTAAATCGTGTTCTTCATTTAGGGTAAATAAAAGTTACTTTTATTACTCTCGTTGATTCTCAAGCTTTTCTGAAAATCTTCAAGGTGTTTATTCTTCAAATCCTCACACACAAACACCTCACCAAGCTATATACTCTTGATTCGTTTCTCTAAGCAATCATTTTCTTCAAGATTCCTCAATTGTGTGGATCCTCGATCTGTACAACTGGAACCTAAGACAAAACGCTTAGTGAAATTCTTCAAAGCTCATCTGGTCAAAATCCTCAAAACTTGTTCTTTTTGAAAAACCTTACGAGAAGCATATGACCTCTCCAAATTCCTGCGCAACTATACTACATTCACAGGTACACATGTCCTTCTTTGAATCACTAGGTTCTCATCAACTTAACTCATTTGCTGCGTTCCTCGAAGAAAAAGCATGCATACTTCTTGAGAGAACTCAATTGTTCAATTTCCTCAACTGAAGAATATGGCGGGACGGTAGAAGCCACGAGAAAGGAGGAAAGAAACACTGAGGTTATGGCGTTTGAGATCACGAGAAATTTATCTGACTATTACACACGATGAAGAAAACAAAAATCAAGCGCAAGATGCGCATTAGAAAGATTGAGCGGAGATGGGCAAGGGAATGGAGAATACATATATGTGACTCCAAAGTACATGAAGAAATTAGCTCTCAATCCTCCATGCCCAAAGCTCCATTGGCACTGGAGTAGTGATCCCACAAGCATCAAGCGTGGTGAGGACTTTTGATGAATGGCCTAAGCAAGCAGCTAAATTGGCAAGACAAGCCAAGGAGGTAGTGAAGAAATTCAATGAGGATTACGCCCTGCTCACTCTTTCAGGAGCCTCGGTGACAAGAAGAAATCCATGCCAAGAAGCCTGCTCATAAGCCAAGTGCTTCACCAGCCCGGCCCCCTCAGGCAAATTCCTCACCTGCACACTGGCGCTCCACCAAGTCCTCAACAGCTCGTTAAAATCCTCGGTTCACATGCATCGGCTACATGTCAAAAGGACTACTGGTTTCTCGATTGCCTCTGGTGTTTGACAAGTTCCTCGGCTGACACCAATTTCATCATTGGCCGACTTCTGCTGAAGACCAAAGCAACAGTGAATGAGGTCCTCGGCCAAGTCAAAGAAAAGCAGTTGCATTCCATGTGCCTTACGATGATGAAGCCGATGATGAACTTGCGGAAATCATCCGAGATGCATCAGAAAGAGGCTGCTAGAGCCAAAGGCACATTTGTGCCCTTCTTGTTGGATCCAAGAAAATCCTCGATTATATTGATCTACGGCACAAGGATCAAACACCCTATGCCTGATTTTCATCGACCCACTGGACAAAGTCATATGTTGACCCATTTCATCATTGAAGAAATGGAAGTTTGAAAAGCAAGAGATCAAGAAGGCTCAATACGAGAAAGGAGAAGTTCACGAAAAAGCGTTGTCAAAATGACACGAGAACTTCTCAAGGTCGAGCCGAAATTCAAGACCTCGGCAAAAAACTTGATTCTTACTATCTGATTGGCAAGGAGCCAAAGGTCGGATTCGTCAACTGCGAAAGAAATTCTACATATTGCTGCTAGCGCAACATGAAATTCCTCGGTGAAGCCTCGGCTTAGCCGGAAAGAACATACCTGACACATTGATGAAGTTCGAGGCGGCTGATGAAAATGCTAGTTCGGGTGATGATCCCATTCCGAGCCTTGAAGAAATTGCCGGGGCATCCACTAGTGGTGCGCTGAAGAAGCCCGAACAAGTCAGGAACAAGCGCATTGGTTCGCTGAAGAAATTCAACAATTCCTCGGCTCGTCTTGCGTAACACCAACTCCAATTCTTCCATCGCCTCGATATGAAGAAAACCAAATTTGCGAGCGAGCTGCGATGAAAAAAGGAAGGCATCGGTACTGTCAAATTCTTGGTACTGCAAAGAAAATGAAGCCAATGACCATTCATTCGAAAATCAATTGATGCGTTCCGATTTCCTCCATGCCATCAAAGGACCTTGTTCCTTTTTGGAAGACTATGAGATCCCAATCGGATCGATGAAGAACATCATTAACTTTGCCCGTGGGCAGATTGATGAAAAAGTGAAGTGGGCGCAATCCCTTCAACCCAGTCATTTCCTCACCTATGCCTCGGTTCACGGTGAAAGAAATGGTGTTGAGAAGTGAAGATGAAGATGTGTGGATATTGGTGCACCACACGGTGATGAATGATGACTTTTGGGAAAATGCATCCCAATACTCCTCTCTTCACCTGCTCCAGCAATTCCTCGGTCCCTGCACAAGCAGTCAAATGGACTCACGAAGAAACTCAACCCACTTGCTACATGCATGAAGAAATTCCAGCCACTAGTCTTTGATGAACTGCTTCTTCTTGATCCTCCAGGCGCACTGTTGTTGAGAACAAGAAATTCCTCGACTGAAGAACTGAACTCACGATTCTGAGGTGGTGATGCAACTCCACAGACACCCCTCTGCCCAAGCAAAGAATCCATTCTCAAGCAAACAAAAGTTCCAGGCTGATGATTTCTTTGCGAAACACGTATTCTTCACGACTATAATCCATATGATTACGCTTTCGCATAAGGAAGAGGCGTTTACGGAGTGCCAGCCAAGCCAACTTCTATTCCTCGGTGCTCTTCAACAAAGACAAAGTCTTGATCATGCTCATATTCCTCATGTGGACATGGAGTCTACGCCGGGCTTTGAGCCGGTCCTCGGTGTTCTTCACGGCCGAGGACTTACAAATTTGCTGCGATATACGTGTTGGGAATGAAGAACTCATTCTTCAATTCTATGCAGCTGCACATCACGGAGCAGCTGAAGGCGTGAACTCATGGGTATTAGGCTGGATGTGCGAAAATACTCACTACAAGGCACCGACAAGCTGAATTGCCGTGCTCTACCACTCGGTCCTCCCACTTGATGGTGCTCGTTGCATCTACTAAGAACGAGAACTTTCAAATCACTATATGCAAGTCTTGATGAAGCCTTTGAAGCCAAGGCAGGCCCCAAGAACCAAATTCCTCGTCAAGGAATTGTATACTGCCTCGGATGATTATCGGATTACAGCGCAGACAATGAGTCCTATCAAAGGCCATGACTCGAATGATGAAGAAGTCGTTGGCATCATGAAGTATCTTTTCAACATCATCCATGGCGTTCCCGTCAACTTCCATGATTTCTTCATGAGGACTCGGCAAACATTGCTATGTCACCATTTGAGCTGAAGCCTTATCGCCTTGGATAATGAGATTCATCGGGACAAGGTCTTCACTCAATTACAAAGGCGATACTACGAACCACTGCAGCTACTTGCCCCGATTGAAGTCCTCAAGCGGACATTTACCTCGGTGATGACAAGGGCAAGCTCTACTGCTGTGATAGATGAAGGCATTAGTCCATTGGATGGACGGATTTAGTAAGCGACATCCTACTCCACCAATGATGACTCGCCACATGACATGCCGCAAATACCTCGGTCAAGCAAAGTCCTCAAGCCTTGCACCGGGGTGATGGTGATCGTGAGTTACTCCTCGGTCTTCATCGGAGGTTGATCGTAATCATAAATGGGTCAAGCGTCGGTTTGGTTCAATTCTTCACAACATGACCTCAACACACAATGCGGTGAAGAAAAACCACTACTACCTCCATGAAACCTTCAAGCCTTTTTGGGCTGTTCTTTCACATGTCTCTGATCTTGGAAGAACTGGCGTCAATGGGACTCAAGGAAGAATTTGGTAGTGCGCACCTCCTCCAGAAGAAATACAAGAAGGTCGAAGTTCCTTCCTTGGTGGCCAGCTCTATTCTTCATCGTAGCGACACGATGAAAATGAAGACTTGGATGACACCGCGGCAGGTCCTACTACAACCACCAGACCCCAACAACCTTTGGCGCTCCTTCTTCAACTTGAGAATTCTTGAGGGCGTTAGTCCTCGATTCGATCCTTTTGGTCGTTCGATGACAAAGGGAGAAATTTGAGTTAGTCTTCAAAGCGGGTCTATTTTAATGCCCATAAACAATAATTTATTTTGTTAAGTTACAACTCTTGTTCTTACGAAACTTTTATTGGATCGAGGTTGTAATCTTAAAACCGATGGTGCTGATACTTTTGATGCATTATGCTCTTTCACTATGCTCGATTCTCTTGAGCTCCTTGAAAATCTTCAAAAGCAAGTCTATTTGAGCTCGATACTCTTGATGCGTTATTTTGCATGCTTATTCCTCATTAATGTTATATGCCATGCTTTGAATTACATCAAGCACCATATTTCATCATGCATTTCAAATTCTTCATATTATATGTCAAATCGTGTATGAATTACAAGATATAGGGGAGATCTCCATGATTCAACTCTTCAAATGTGCATTGCCTCAAAAGCAAATTCCTCACTATGCACATCTTGGAGGAGTTCTTCTATATCTTGCAATCAAATTCCTCATATCGGTATTTACACTTCATATGTTTATCCCGTTGAAAACTTAACCTATATTGTCATCAATCACCAAAAGGGGAGATTGTAAGTGCATCTAGTGCCTTAGTGATTTTGGTGTATTGAAGACTTATAGGTTAAGGAACTAATCGTTTGTGAGTGTACACAGGTCTATAAGTCTATGAGGAGTTTGATATTTCTGAGGAAATTCGACCCTAAAATGAAGTTCTTATTTGAAGACTTTGATACGAAGACTTTCGAAGACTTTGAAAGTGAAAGAAATTGGTGTGACCTTGAAGACTTGGTATTCATTTGAGGAACATGAAGCGTGAAGACTTTTGTTTTCGTTGTTTAGTTTTCTCTTTCTTGAGTCATAAAACACCGTCTTTGTTAAAGGGGTCGAGAAATACTAAGGAAAATTTCCATGTGATGCTCAACTCAAAATCCTACACCTACCAATCCCTTGAGTGAAGCCTTTGGAAATCTCATACTGATTCAGTCAATTTCTTGATGTGAGAGCGAAGTTCTTACAGTCATTGAGAATTTATTCGACCGAGGAGTTAAGAGTCGCCGGTCTTGGATTGCCTACATAGTGAGGAACATGATAATACGAGGAATTTGATATTCAAATTCAGGCCGATTGACGTTTTCTTCTTGGCTTTGTTGTCCCAAAATATCTTATCCACCTAACGGTCATATCATTGAAGGGCATTTATGTCTTATCATGTCGGGCTGCTCCCTAGGCTATAAATAGCCGCCCCTACAACCACTAGCTGGTTGGCTGCTCGAGAAGAACTTGACACTTGTCATTTGAGCAACCCATCCTCAAGGGACTTTGGCGAAAATCATCAGTGAGGAAAACCCAAAACCAAACCCCTACAAACCCAAAGTGATTGAGCATCTTTGAAGAGATTGATCCTGCGTGGATCCGGCCTTATTACCTTTGAAGGCTGTGCTTCTTCAGGACGGTTAGGCGTCATGGTCTAGAGCATCAAGAGGTTGTGGATTGCCGGTGACCAAGTGACAGTGAAGGTTTGGAAGTTGCTTTGAAGACTTACCATGAGTGATTGGGCGAGTGCATGTGACCTTAGTTCAAGGAGAATCTGAGTGAGGACTTGGTGTCTGAGGCTGCGTGCTTTCATCGGCTGGGTGTCAGGAATTTGTGTGTCCTCGAGTTTAAATACTCGGCCGCTCCAACCAGGCGTACAAGCCGAGACAACGATTTGGGCCTGGTCTACCAAATCATTGTCTTCACCAACCTAAGCTTTGGTTCTATTTCCTCAACCCTTTCATTTCCTCATTCTTTGTGTTGAGTGTTTGTTCATGTCTGTGTTTGAAGACTTTGGTGAAGACTTTCTCAATTTCCTCGGTTCAATTTCTTGATCTGTTTGTCTTCATCTTGTGTTATCTGTGATTCGCTTTACTACTACTGCTAGTCTTCATTTCATCATGATGACCATGCGTGTATTCTGTTTTGCTTACTTCTGAGTACTTATTCCGCTGCAAATAGTTCTTGGCTAAGGAATTTCCTCACGGCAAATTCCTCGATGAAGAATTCATAAAAATCGCCTATTCACCCCCCCTCTAGTCGATATAGCGCACTTTCATCGTTTTAGAGCGAGGAATCGGCGCCAACCGGAAAAATTTGGTACTATACTCGAATGAAATGCCACTATCGTGTGCGATGTCGAGCTTACTGGATGCTTGGCGCTTTAAGTCGATTCATCGTAAGCCTCGGTGAAAAGGCATTGCCTCTTCTCCGTGATGAAGAAATCGGACAAGTTGAGTGGACTCTGAAAAGCTGATGCGGCGTTTGTAGAGCTCAAAGCTGCTGCTCTCCACCCAGCCGGTGCTTGCTGCCCCAATCAAGCAAGAGCCATTCTTGCTTTACATTGCCCCACCAGGGACAAGTCGTCGGATCTGATGCCACGATCGGCGGGAAGAGGAAGGAAAGGCCTTCAAAGTTCGACACCGGTATATTATCTTTACGAGTATGCTTAACCCCATCAAAACAAAGATACCCTCATTATGAGAAGCTTGTGTATGGGATTTATATGACCCAGCGAAGAAGGTTGCTCATTACTTCTCAGTCATTCCATTACAGATCGTCGGCGACGCCCATTATCGAGTTTTTCTGCTGAAGACACAAGCGGTTGAGTGGCGAAATGGGCGATTGAACTCCTTCCTTGATATCAAGTTTGAGGCAAAGCCATCAAGTCCCAAGTAGTAGCGGATTTCATCACCAGTGGATCGAACAGCAATTACCGACTCAAGTTCACTCAGAGACCTTTGGACCATGTTCTTTAGCGGTTCCAAGATCTTTGAATGGTTCGGTCTTTGGGGTAGTGTTGGTTTCCCCGAGGAGATAAGCTCGGATATGCTCGATTCACTTTGATTCTTCCAACAATGAGCGAGAATACTGAAGCACTGTTGTATGGGTTGCGTATGGCCATTTCACTCAGCGTCAAAATCGCCCTCACGGTCTCTGACGACTCAGATTTAGTGGTTAATCAAGTGATGAAGGGTGGGACGTCAGTCCAACCATGATGGTTATTGCAATGAAGTGAGGAAGCTAGAAAAGAAGTTAGGAGGTTAGAGCTTCATCATATACCCATTGAAAATCAAGCTGCTTTGGCGATTTGGCAAAAAATAGGGTCCAAGAGAAGCCATTCCGGTGTGATGTGTTTTGGAGCACATCCACACCGTCGATTCAGAGGATCCTTTCACGAAGAAGCTCCAGCTGACCAAAAAGTGCCAGATCCGGTAAGTTGAGGCCCAGCTGTGACGACCTGGTCATGGAAGTCATGGTCATCACTCCCGAATGGATGGTGCCCGTACATCATGGCGTATATCCTAAGGAAGAGCTCCGGGAGAGCAGAAGAAGAGGCTACGACGGATCGTCAGCGATCCAAGGCCTTCTTGTGATCAAGGGACAATTATCTGAAGCCTTGTTGGGTCGACGAAATGCATAACGCCGAGAAGAAGGTCGGATAATTCTTGATGATATCCACTCGGGGACTGTGGTCACCATCGTCCTCTCGGACCATTGTGGCTAAAGCATACGGCCCGGATTTTACTGGCCAAAAGCAAATGAAATGGCAAAAAATAGTTGACAAGTGTGAAGGATGTCGGTTCTACTCAATATGTCACAAACCGCCTCAGACGTTGAAGACCATTCGGCTCAAATCGGCCTTTACGCTATTTGGGGTTAGATATGATTGGACCGCTATAAGGCTGGCGAAGCGGTTTCACTCATTTGCTAGTGGCGTTCGACAAGTTCACGAAGTGGATCGAAGCGAAACCTATCAAGAACCTCGTAGCGTGCCTTTTATCGGTTTCATCGGAGAGAGTTGATATTCAGATATGGAGTTCATAGCATCATCAGCGACAATGGGTCAAACTTGATTCCGACAAGTTCAAAGCCTTTTGCGCCTCTCGGGAGACGCAGTGCAGTCGACTATGCTTGATTGCTCACCCCGGTCGAATGGACAAGCGGAGCGAGCAAATGGTCTAATTCTCAAAGGTGAAACCTCGGTGATGCATGATCTCAAGCATGCAGCGGGGGCGTGGAGTCGGCGAACTTCCGTCGGTTCTTTGGGGATTGAGGACCACTCCTAATCGTTAAATAGGAGAACTCCATTCTTTACGGTCTATGGAGCTGAAGCGGATTCTGCAGTGACCCTTCACAATGCACCCACAGAGTGAACTCTACTCACGAAGATGAAGCCCGAGCAAGCACGGCAAGATGCGGTCGACCTCCTTGAAGAGAGAGAGAGATGGCCTGATTAGCTCGACCATCTATCAGCAGGACTGCGTCGCTTCCATGCTAGAAATGTGAAGAGCGAACCTTTCAAGAAGGAGACTTGGTCCTCCGGTGGATCATGAAGAAACACAAGCTCGCTCCCACTTGCGAAGGTCCTTCATCGTCACGAGTTCTCCACAATGGAGCATACCATCTTTACAGCGTCGATCGCAGAGTTGATAGCCTCGAGCTTGGAATGCGGAGCTGCTCAGCCCTTTACCTTAAGTACTCACTTTCGGGTGAGATGTAATAAAAGTACCTTTGTAGTTTGTTTATCAAAGACAAGAATGTTATAATTTTCCGGTGATTGTTATTACTTTTCGTTTACATAAGAAATTTCCCCGATTGGGTGGCTTAGCATGAACCCGTTTAAGCCTAAGTTTGTAAAAAATCCCTGCCGGTGGAGGCCAGCCTCCCACTCGGGGGCTTATTTCTTGAATCCGTTTAGCCTAAGTATCTGAAAATCCTACCGGGTGGTGAGCCGGCCTCCCACTCGGGAGGCTTAACTGCAGTCAAGTACTCGCCTAAGTGTCTAAAATCCTGCAGTGGTGAGCCAGCCTCCCACTCGGGGGCTTAACTGCTTGATACAAGTACTAGCGCCTAAGTTTGAAAATCCTGAGGTGAGGCCAGCCTCCCACTCGGGGCTTAAGCTGCAGTCAAGTACTCACCCTAAGTATTTAGTAAAATGTGTGCTTTGCAAGAAGACGAGGTACAGGTCATTGTTGCCTTCCCCTTGAGGCTACACGACACAAAAATCCTCCTCGGAGGCTTAGCTGCAGTCCATTACTAGCCTAAGTTTGAAAAATCCTACTGAGTGGAAGCAAACCTCCCACTCGGGGCTTAACTGACAGTCTAGTACTACGCCTAAGATTTGAAAAATCCTACCAAGTGGAGAGCAAACCTCCCACTTGAGGGCTTGTGATCTAGTACTACGCCTAAGTTTGAAAAATCCCCTACCAGTGGGAGCAAACCTCCCACTCGGGGGCTTGCAACGATCCGATGCTACGCCTAAGTTTGAAAAATCCTACCACAGGTGGAGAGCAAACCTCCCACTCAGGGGCTTAGCAACAGATCCAGTACTACGCCTAAGTTTGAAAAATCCTCTGAGTGGAGAGAAAACCTCCCACTCGGGGCTTACAGACAGTCGATTACTACGCCTAAGTATCAGAAAATCCTACCAAGTGAGAGCAACCCCTCACTCGGGCTTAGCTGCAGAGTCCAGTACTCATTGAAGTACAAAATCCATTCCAATCCGCTAAGGGCAGCGAGGTGCAAGTGGGATTATTCTCTGTCGATTGTCAAAACCGGCGGATCTCGGGTGGGGGTCCCGAAGCTGTGCGTCTAGGCGGATGGTAACGGGAGACAGGGACACGATCTTTTTACCGGTTGGGCCCTCTCGATGGAGTAAAACCCTACTCTGTTGATTAATATTGATGATATGGGTAGTACAGAGTAGATCTACCACGAGATCAAGAGGCTAAACCCTAGAAGCTAGCCTATGGTATGATTGTTGTTCCGTCCTCTGGGACTAAAACCCTCTGGTTTATATAGACACGGATAGGGTTAGTGAGGGAGTCCCAGGTTAGGGGGTGTCGGGATGGCGGACTACCATCATCGGCCGGACTATCATCGGCAGGACTATAAATCATCGACGGACTCCAAGACTATGAAGATAGAAGATTGAAGACTTCTCCCGTGTGGGATGGGACTTTCCTTGGCGTGGAAGGCAAGCTTGGTGATATGGATATGTAGATCTCCTACCATTGTAACCGACTCTATGTAACCCTAGCCCTCTCCGGTGTCTATATAAACCGGATGGCTCTAATCGTGGGACAACATCAACAACCCTTACAATCATACCATCGCTAGCTTCTGAGGGTTTAGCCTCCTTGATCTGGTGGTAGATCCACTTTTGTAAACATCCACAATATCAATATCAATCGAAGCAGGACATGGGTTTTACCTCCATCAAGAGGGCCGAACCTGGGTAAATATCATGTCCCTTGTCTCCTGTTACCATCATACCCTACGCCACGTTGGGACCCCTACCGAGATCGCCCATTTGACTTTGACATTGGTGCTTTCATTGAGAGTTCCTGCGAAATAGTCACCGATAGGAAGGATGCCTCCTCCGTCTTCAAGGGCGGTATGATTTAAAAAGGGCCTTGGCATACGGCCAAACTATCCGGCTGAGTGGTTTTCTTATGACCGCTGTCCGGCCACCGCTCGACAATGACCTCTCGAGTCGTCAAAGCAATTTTCACGTCAGCTCCGGAATTCGCGGCGGTGGATCAATAGAGCTCTCGTCCGTAAGCGAGCTCTTGGATCGCCTCGCCATACTGAGGAGTCGCTTCTGAGACTATAATCAGATTGGGCTTAAAACGATCGAGAGATTAACTCTCCCGGGTCACCCACATCGTATTCGCGGTGGTAGAGGAACAATGCGGCGGCCTTCTCCTATATTGAAAACTAGTCATGTCGGGCTCCAGACCCTCCATGCGGATTCCAGCGAAGGGCGGACTTGATCAAACCTTGAACTTAAAAGTCGAGCCGGACCGGACTTCGTTGGACAACGTCCAGCAATCAAGCTTCAGTTAGGAGGCTTCTCGGCCTCGAGCCTCGAGATGGGTAGGGTTCGGACTTAATCCCACCCACCCGCCCGGACATGTCGATCTATCTCTAATCCTTCGCTATTTGGGGTTAGATATGATTGGACCGCTAGAAGCTGGCGAAGCGGTTTCACTCATTTGCTAGTGGCGATCGACAAGTTCACGAAGTGGATCGAAGCGAAACCTATCAAGAACCTCGGCGTGCCTTTGCTATCGGTTTCATCGAGAGAGTTGATATTCAGATATGGAGTTCATAGCATCATCACGACAATGGGTCAAACTTGATTCGACAAGTTCAAAGCCTTTTGCGCCTCTCGAGCACGCAGTGACTATGCTTGATTGCTCACCCCGATCGAATGGACAAGCGAGCAGCAAATGGTCTAATTCTCAAGGAATGAAACCTCGGGGATGCATGATCTCAAGCATGCAGCGGGGCGTGGATCGACGAACTTCCGTCGGTTCTTTGGGGATTGAGGACCCTCCTAATCGTTCGACTAGGAGAACTCCATTCTTTACGGTCTATGGAGCTGAAGCAGTTCTGCAGTGACCTGCTTCACAATGCACAGAGTGAACTCTACTACGAAGATGAAGCGGAGCAAGCCCGGCAAGATCGGTCGACCTCCTTGAAGAGGAGAGAGATGGCCCTGATTAGCTCGACCATCTATCAGCGGGACTTCGTCTTCCATGCTAGAAATGTGAAGGCGAACCTTTCGAAGGAGACTTGGTCCTCGAGTGGATCAGCGAAACCACACAAGCTGCTCCCACTTGGGAGGTCCTTCATCGTCACGAGTTCTCCACAATGGAGCATACCATCTTTACAGCGTCGATGGAGATTGATAGCCTCGAGCTTGGAATGCGGGCTGCTCCGCCCTTTACCTTAAGTACTCACTCGGGTGAGATGTAATAAAAGTACCTTTGTAGTTTGTTTATCAAAGACAGAATGTTATAATTTTCCCGATGATTGTTATTACTTTTTCGTTTACATAAGAAATTTCCCCGATTGGGTGGCTTGTGAACCCGTTTAGCTAAGTTTGTAAAAAATCCTGCCGGTGGAGAGCCAGCCTCCCACTCGGGGGCTAACTCTTGAATCCGTTTAGCCTAAGTATCTGAAAATCCTACCGGTGGTGAGCCAGCCTCACTCGGAGGCTTAACTGCAGTCAAGTACTCGCCTAAGTGTCTAAAATCCTACAGTGGTGAGCCAGCCTCCCTCGGGGGCTTCTGCAGTACAAGTACTAGCCTAAGTTTGAAAATCCTACAGGTGAGGCCAGCCTCCCACTCGGGGCTTAACACAGTCAAGTACTCACCTAAGTATTTAGTAAAATGTGTGCTTTGCAAGAGACTGACGAGTGCAGGTCATTGTTGCCTTCCCCTTGAACTCACGACACAAAAATCCTCCTCGGAGCTTAGCTGCAGTCAGTACTCGCCTAAGTTTGAAAAATCCTACAGTGGAGAGCAAACCTCCCACTCGAGGGCTTAGCGACAGTCTAGTACTAGCCTAAGTTTGAAAAATCCTACCAAGTGGAGAGCAAACCTCCCTTGAGGCTTAGCACAGTCTAGTACTACGCCTAAGTTTGAAAAATCCTACCTGAGTGGAGAGCAAACCTCCCACTCGGGGGCTTAGCGACTGATCCGATGCTACGCCTAAGTTTGAAAAATCCTACCAGTGGAGAGCAAACCTCCCACTTTCGAGGCTTAGCAACAGTCGGTACTAGCCTAAGTTTGAAAAATCCTCACAGTGGAGAAACCTCCCTCGGGGCTTGCAACAGTCGATTACTACGCCTAAGTATCAAAAATCCTACCAAGTGAGAACAACCTCTCACTCGGGCTTAGCTGCGATCCGGTACTCATTGAAGTACAAAATCCATTCAATCGCAAGAGACTGACGAGTGCAGGTCGGTTATTCTTTTGTCGATTGTCAAAACCGGATCTCGAATTAGAGGTCCCGAAGCGTGAATGCAAGCGGATGGTAACGGGGAACAAGGACACGATCTTTTTGCAGGTTGGGCCCTCTCGATGGAGGTAAACCTATATGCGATTAATATTGATGATATGGGTAGTACAAGAGTAGATCTACCACGCGAGATCAAGAGGCTAAACCTAGAAGCTAGCCTAGCCCTGATTGTTTGTTAGTCCTCGGGACTAAAAACCCTACGTTTATGGTACCGGATAGGGTTAGTGAGGGAGTCCCGGATTGGGGGTCCGGGATGGCGGACTACCATCATCGGCGGACTATCATCGGCGGACTATCATCATCGACGGACTCCAAGACTATGAAGATAGAAGATTGAAGACTTCTCCCGTGTAGGATGGGACTTTCCTTGGCGTGGAAGGCAAGCTTGGTGATATGGATATGTAGATCTCCTACCATTGTAACCGACTCTATGTAACCCTAGCCCTCTCCGGTGTCTATATAAACGGATGGCTCTAGTCCGTGACAACATCAACAACCCTTACAATCATACCATAGCTAGCTTCTGGGTTTAGCCTCCTTGATCTCGTGGTAGATCCACTCTTGTAAACATCCACAATATCAATATCAATCGAGCAGGACGTAGGGTTTTACCTCCATCAAGAGGGCCGAACACAGGGTAAACATCATGTCCCTTGTCTCTGTTACCATCCGCTAGGCGGTTCGGGACCCCTACCGAGATCCGCGGTTTGACACCGACATTGGTGCTTTCATTGAGAGTTCCTCTGTGCCGTCACCGATAGGAAGGATGCCTCCTCCGTCTTCAGGGCGGTATTTTTTGCCAAAGGAGCCTTGGCGCCGGCCAAACTATCGACTAGTGGTTTTCTTATGACCGCTTTGTCCGGCCACCTTTCGACAATGACCTCTCAAGTCAAAAGCAATTTTCGTCATTCGGAATTCGCGGCGGCTGGATCAATAGAGCTCGTCCGTAAGCGAGCTCTTGGATCGCATCGCCCGCCCAGGGTCGCTGGACTACAATCAGATTGGGCTTAAAACCGATCGAGAGAGATTAACTCTCCCGGTCACCCACCACGTTGCGAGTGGTAGAGGAACAATCGGCGGCCTTCTCTGTATTGAAAACTAGTCATGTCGGGCTCCCGAACCCTCATGCGGATTCGAAGGGCGGACTTGATCAACCTTGAACTTAAAAGTGGGGCATCGGACCGGACTTCGTTGGACAACGTCCAGCAATCCAAGCTTCAGTTGGAAACTTCTCGGCCTTGAGCCTTGAGATGGGTAGGGTTCGGACTTAATTCCACCCACCCGCCCGGACATATCACGATCTATCTAATCCGGCAGAGCCCGCTAAGGCAATACATCACTCTGGGAGATTCCTCCTGGTTATGGATAGGATAAGGAATTGCCAGAGGAAAAGCAATCTCAATTTTTGCAATAATTGCGCAGACGAGGACTCTTGAATGCATAACCGTCGTGAAATTACCGCAGCCCGACCTGGCGTCCATAGTCTGAAATCTTTGCGATGGAAGTTTCGGACAACCGAAAATAATTTTTGGGACAATCGGCCCGAATACAACCCTCCGCAACAAAAGGTGCATTACTCGGGCACCAGATACAAAAACCAAAAAGCAAAGACCCCATAAGGAGCACGGAACCGTACTAGAGGGATGAAGCGGACCTGCAAAATTCCACGATCTGAAAGGCGCCGTCCCAACACATAACCCGAGCATGTTGGATATTCGGCGGTGGCCAAAAGTGGAAGGAGCTTCTAGCCCGAAAACCCTCCAACAACATCGATGCAGTATCAACAGTCTTGAGACTTTCGCATCAAATAATATCACGGAAGCGAACAATCGCAGCCTCGCGAAGTCTACCAAGTAGCAACAACAAATCCATGGGCGACACAGCCATCACCTTCAGCATGGCAGCGAACCTAAATTCGGACAGCCGAGCTCCGGCCGCACTGGTACTTAGTCCAATAGTGGGCGGCTTCGACTTACAAAAGTCCTCATGGATGGCGGCAGCGATTAAACCTCATCTAGAAACCCTTCAAAATGAAATAGACTGGAGCCGCATTGGCGAAGCAGCACAACCTTTAGAGGAATAATCCCTAGCAGGCGTGCTACTGGGAAAAATCACACTCGATGTGGTATTGGCTCCCGGACAATTCTGAGATCCGAAGAAGTCACGTTCAAGTGGCCCCGTTCAACAGCGGATATCACGCTATATTAGGGCGAGAGGCATTCACAATTTTCAAGCCGTACCCCATTACGGCATGAAGCTCAAAATGCGGGCCAGCGGAATAATCACTCTCGTTAGTGATCCGGACATAGCACTCCGCGCGAAAACAAGACAGCATTAGCCTTAGAGGCACTATCAAAGCCCTAGCGGAGGAACTCACCAGCTCGCTCTACGGTGGGGGACGATGTGATCGATAAAGATCCAGTCCACCTCCTTTAAACCAGAGATGAAATAGTAAAATTCCAGTCCAGCGGACCCGACAAAGGCGGCCTCCATCGGGCACAATTGAACCACGATGTGGGCCTTTTCTGAAATTCCTTGGGAAAATTGGGACATTTTGCAGCACCCTCGGATATGCGGAATCCCATGATTGGCGAACACAACCTAAACATCCTAAAAAGATTCAAGCCAGTCAAACAGGCTCTTGACGATTTTCGAACCCAAAAGGCAGGCAATGGGAGAAGAGCTAGCCAAACTATTGGGCGGTTCATGGAGACATCAAGCACCGGTTGGCTAGCAAACTGGTAATGGTACCAAGAAGGACAAATCCTGGCGCCTATGTGTCGATTTCAAAGACCTAAATAAAGCCTGCCCAAGGATCCCTTCCCCTCCCGCATCGACCAAATCATGATGCCCTTTGCGAGCGATTCATTGTGCTTCACGGCCATACTCCGGCTATCATCAAATCAAGATGGCGAAGCGGATCAAGCATAGCGCATTCATTACTCCATATGGACCATTCTGCTTCAACACGATGCCCTTCGGACTTAAAGCGCCGGCGCAACATATGGCGCATGATTCGGACATGTGCGGCTACGGATCGGCAAAAGCGGTAGAGGCATCGTGAGCGGCGTAGTCGTCAAAACTAAACTGCGTCGAAACTCTAGTAGGCGACTTGAGGCTCACATTCGACAACCTCGGGCATATGACATCAAGCTGAATCCGGAAAAATGTTTTGGCGTACCAATTGGAAAGCTGCTTGGCTTCATCGTATCCGGTAGAGAATTGAAACAAACCCAGCCAGATCGAGCTCTGTCACAGCTAGATATCCCAAAGACCTCAAGCAAATACAAAATTATTTGGATGCGTGGCGGCTCTAAGCCGCTTTATCTCCGTCTAGGAGAAAAGGCATTACCCTCTATCGCCTCCTTAGGCGCACGAACACCAGTGGGCGGATGCGCCACCGCGGGACTCGAAGAAATAAAGGCCATATTGGCAACAAATCCGGTCTGGCTGCGCAACCTGGGGAACCAATGTTGTTATACATCGCAGCAACGCATCAAGTTGTAGCGGTACTGGTCGTCGAGAGCGAGAAGAGGGCATAAATTCCCTCTTCAAAAACCGTATACTACGTATCCTTTGTTTAACCCCTACAGGAGTCCGTTACCCGCACTATCGAGAAGATAGCATCTGGCGGTGTTCATGGCATCCGGAGCTCAGACACTGCTACTTTCAAAGAGTGTTAAATAGATGGCCTCTGAAGTACCATATGACATTATAAACAACCCGCGGCCTTGCAGGCAGGATTGCAAAATGGGCCATTGAGCTCTTACCATTTGATATATCTTACAAACCTCGGCGAGCTATAAAGTCCCAAGTTTTGGCTGACTTTGTCGCTGAATGGACGGCTAGAACTCCCTAAAGAATGGCGCATACTCATTGGATTATGCTTGACGGCTCTAAAATGTTAGCGGCGGGGGCTGGCGTCGTGTTAGCGTCTGACCGGAGACACAGTCAATCGTACTTGAGATAATGTACACGGACTCCAACAATGCGGCCGAATCGAGGCCCTCTGACATAGTCTCGGATGGCAATCTCCATGGGCATTCAACGCCTAGAAGGTGCGCGAGGACTCAAACCTCATAATATCCCAAATAAGCGAGAACTTTGGCGCCAAAGAATCCGAAAATGGCAACATATCATAATGCTGTCCTAAAAATGTCAGCCCGGTTCGAAGGACTTGAATTCCATCCGTAGCCGGGATAATAAACAAACAGCGTAAGCGTCTTGGCACGCATTGGCGTAAGCAGCGATGCTGTCCCTCCTAACATCTTCACAGAGCGGCTCTTCAAGCCATCCGTACTATGGGAAGAGGTCAGAACTAACAAAACCGGAACAAGCCGCACCAACGGCGATTCAGCCGATGACATAACACCTTCCGCCCACGACATAATGGCGTAATTGCCCGTGGACAGAACCATTCCTCGCCTACTTGCTTAGGCGGAGCTTCTCGAAGACCAAAATGAGGCCGCTGCATTGTCCAGCGATCTAAAGCCTACAAGGTCTATGAGGAGAACTTTATAAGAAAAAGCACAACGGAGTCCTTCAAAGGTGTATCTCCGAAGAGGAAGGCGAAACCTCACGGCTGAAATTCATGCGGACTAAGCGGACACCACTGCCATAGCTCGGGCCCTTGTGGGAAAGGCATTCCGTCACAGGATTTTTCTTGGCCAGCCCGGCACGAGCAGATCTCGGACTTAGTCCAAAGATCGTCGGTTGTCAACTCTTTGCTAATCGAGCCATATGCCACCCCCGCCCTCAAAACTATACCCATTACCGGCCGTTCGGCGGTGCAGGGGCTTGACATGGTTGGACCACTTAAGGGGAACCCACAAGCAAAAGGTACCTATTGGTCATGGTGGATAAATTCACCAAATGGATAGAGGCCAAGCCAGTTAAAGCAATGGTCCGGACCGGTGATAGACTTTATATCCGGGGTAGTACACCGTTATGGTGTCCCCACAGCATCATCACCGATAACGGCACGAACTTCACCGCCGATGAGGTTAAATCATGGTGCAAAAATATGGGCATCAAGCTCGATTACGCTTCAGTCTATCATCCTCAAACCAACGGTCAAGTGGAGCGAGCAAATGGTCTAATAATGGCGGCATCAAACCCGGACTAGTGCGGTCCCTTACGAAATCGACACGCCTTTGGGTAGAGGGCTCGACTCCGTACTCAGGGGCTGCGGACAACGCCTAACCGTACTACGGATTCACACCATTTTTATGGTATCTGGCGCGAAAGCAGTTTTGCCCTGCGACATCATTCATGACTCACCTCGAGTGCGCATGTATGAAGAAAAGAAAGCCAGTTGGATCGGCAGGACAGCTTGGACACATTGGAGGAAAAGAGCGGCGTCGCCAAGGCTCGTTCCGCATTCTATCAGCAGCAGGCTCGAAGATATCAAAGCGAGATGCGGGCCAAGACTTTAGCGTTGGCGAACTGGTTCTCGCTGGGACAAGAAAAAGGACAAGCTCAAGCCCAAATGGGAAGGCCCCTTCATCATCGATCAAGTCTGACGGCGGGCGTACCGTCTCTGAAATGCATCGGATAACCGACTCGAGCGAACCCATGGAGCGCAGCCGCCTCGACGATTCTATGCCTAGCGCGGACTAAGAGTTCGTCCCTTTCCCCGTCCAATTTTTTTTTTTCTTCAGCTGCCTTTTGTTTATCTTTTCTTCTCAACCCTATTCATCCAAGCCTTAAAGGCCTACTTGCATAGCGTTCGCGCCAATTGATGTGCTATCCGCACTCATTATACACAGGGCTTCTTTGCGAGAAGCTTAATTATCTGAGCTTCATGCCCGACACATAATCATCAAGCCTCCACATGTACCTTTTATTCACCATTATATGCATCGATATGACTTAAGTTTTGGCCAAGCTGGGTTGCTGGCTCTGTGCTTACCCTCGTTCCGATTGTTGGCTAGGAGGTAAAGGAGCACCTCTGCGATTATTCTTGCGGGTCGGCGGATGTGTACCTCGGTGGGTGAAGCAAAAGCTAAGCGTTCTTAAGGGAATATTGATGGGTGACTTAAAGATGATTTTTATCCACTTATTTATCTGCCCCGGATGTTTTTGCTTTTTTGAGTCAGGACATGCACTTTAGGGCATACCACCCCTAGAGAAGGAACCATAGCGGAACTATTCTCCTGGAAGATGTTTCTTACTACCCATGTAATATAACATAACTAGTTGGGCACTTATGCGATAAAGCAGTGATGACCCCTACTTTGGTCTCCATGCATACCGGTTGTTTCATAACCGAGAAGGTATTCGGACACACTCGGACTCTAGGGTCCAGAATCGAAGCGAAAAGGTCGGCAAAGACAAGCGATCTACAATCCGGCTAGAAGGCATTTTGTATGTCATTTTACAATACATTGTCAAATCGGTGATTGTATTCTTCCTCAATCCGTCTAACAGGTTGTCTAATTCTGATCTGTTGGGAAAATTTATGACCAACTCCACTTGGCCGTATACTAAACTCACGAGGATCTCCTTCCCGCCAGGCCCCACAGGTCCGACTTGACCATGTGGTTGGGATCCGCCTTCTTGTACAGCGTCTTTACCATGGCCCGGCCTCCCACAGCACCTTGGCGGGCGAAATCTTCCATAAATGGAAGCTGCGCCTCCACTGCAGCTTCTCCATAAGCTCCCCAAGACCCTCGGGTATGGAAAAAGGCTGGCCATAACGCTGGATGGCGCCGCTCATAGCACTGCGAACTCGTTCGATCGGTTGCAACAATTCGGAAGTTGATCACCCGTTATTACGGGCATCTCCTCCATGAGAGCGACACATGAGCATACCTAAAGACATATTACATCAAATTGACTTCCTCTTGAACTCTTCTTTTCAAAGGAGTTCGCTCAAGCACTACTATATATGCATGCGAAGCCGCTGATTCTCCTAACGAACCCGGCAGCTCGGCCCGCCGCCTTTCGCTCTTCTCCAAGCTGGGCATGGGCATCTGGAGCTTGTTCCTTTCATGCTGCACCTTATCGGCACCCTCTCGCCGACCTTTAGTTGGCGCGAAGTTCTTGCCTGTCCGGATCTTGTCCGCGGCACACTGCTGTCGTTTTTAGACTTGCGCAAGGCAACGCTACTTATCTTTCTAAAATAATGCGTTACCGGGAGAAGTCCTGCGTTTCCTCCTGCGCTTGAAAATCGGCCTCAAGTTGGGCCTTGCACTCTTGCAGCTCTGAGACAGTTGGGTATTCTTCTCGGTAAGATCCTCGTTTCATATGATCCTTAAATCAGTTTACTATAACTACTTTAAGTCTCGGGGCTCTTGGCATATATAACTATTAAATTCTCTTACCGTATGTCTTTTACATACTGCTCCAGTAGCTCTGATAAAACCATCTTGAGCATACGAAGGTCGCGTCCCCGTGTTAAAGGCATTCAACGCCTCGGGGAGGCACAGCGTCACGAAATCTTGTCTGCGGCGCTTTGTGATTCAGAGCACTCTCCACCTCAGACTTGGTGGCGGACGATCTGCCGGCATCCTCCGTCGGAAGGCGTCCGGCTCGCGCCTTGCGCTCGTCTCCCCCTCCGACCAGTGCGGGGCCCGGTGGTAGAGTTGGATTGACAACTTCCACGCCCTTGATCCGGCGGGCGCTTTTCCCTAAAAGTCATGAGCACTCAAAGCGCTTCCTAGGGCGTTGCTCTAAATACTGAATTATGAGCTACACCTTTGTGGCGGCGTTTGATCCGCGCCCGCTCCTCTTCCGCCCTCTTGGTCCGGCTGGCCCTTGTTGGTCAGCCACATGAGCTCGGCTTCTCGCCTAGAGGCGCCTCCTGCACAGTGCCATCATATCACGGTGGTGAGAAATAAGCAAGGAAGGAATAGCGGTGTCGAGGATTGGCGCAATCACAGGAAGCGGATATAGTCCGGGATAGTCGGCCGTGATGGCGACTAAAGCATTGTCCATGCTGAGCTGGTGGAACACCCATCGATTAGCTCCACCTTTATGTCGGATCCTCTTGGAGGCGGATCCGGGATCTCTGGATCCTCGGGCTGCGAGCCGGACTTAGCATGCCCTCTCACGGTCCGGCGCGAGTTCTGCGTCGAAAGAACACGATATAAAAACTTAAGTTTCAAAGGCACTGGGTCGGACCACGCGAGTGTTAAACACCCAAGGCGGGGATTATTCATGGAAAACCCATTTAGCAGGTTCGTCGAAGAAATCCTCCTTCTCCCCCTTATACAGGCGGACAAGATCGTCACGGATCTTGGCGAATCCAACCCTTCGGCCATGACGGGTGGCATCGTCCTCCCGTTGAAATCCCACATGGGTGGCCTGTATTGTAGTGGCTGCACCCCCGCGTAATGCATGTTGCCATGACTCAATCATGGTCAACTTGGCATGGGCGATAACCTTATTGACCCATCAAATAATGGGCTCTTGTCTTCCTCCGGTTGGGGGCTCGCGGGCGCCAACTAAAGCGTTTCTTGAGAGGAACATTGCTGAACTCCGAGTCCGATCCGAGCGGAGTCGGCGTGGGCGTCTTCTATATAAAACCATTCGAAGCCCGGTCTTGAGCGCCTTCTTAGGGGTTCGGATGGATATCGGTCGGCAATCGCCATATTTGGCGCCGCCCATGATATATGGACCCTCGTGATAGCGGGGTACAAGGCGAACAACCTCTTCCACAGCGCGAGTGGGGCTCGGCGCCGAGAAAAGCTCGCAAAGAGCTACATAACCCGCAATATGCAGGATTGAGGCGTGAGGTGATGAAGCTAAAGCCGTAGAACTCGAGGAGCCCGTGGAGGAATGGATGTCTGAGAAATCCGAGCCCCCTTATCGGATGGGGGCCGAAGCATACCCGCTCCCCTTTGTTGGGATTTGGGGTAACCTCCGCTTGCTTCCCACCTTTGTAGGTGGCCAGCCCGGCTCGAACCCGGAACCATGAAGGCGGAGGAGATATTCCCCATTTGGAGCTTCACCAGCTCGTTGTGCGAAAGCAGAGCATCTCCTCCAATCTCTGGCAAAGGGGCGGGGCGGGAAGAGGAGCAGCGTTGTGGTCCATGATGGAATGGATTCTTGGTGAAAGCGCTCCGATGAGTATTTGCGAGAGGAAGATGGTGATTTGGATCGGATTCTTGCCTCCCTTATAGGCAGATTGTTCGCACAACTAGGGGTAAAACATAAAAGACACACTGGCTTTTCACATTACGCCTGACGCATGGAAGAAAGGCCATTATTAGGCGTGGAAGCCAAGACGCATAACATTGATGAGGAAGCTGGACAACATTACGGCGAGTCGTAGAACGAAGGAGAACCGCCTTGCAGCGCCGAAGACTACGCATGCTGGACTTATCGTCATTGAAGCCTGGTTAGGGAGCTCTTGAGGAGTCGGATTAGAAGTGTCCGGATGGCGGACTACCATCATCGGCGGACTATCATCGGTCGGACTATAAATCATCGACGGGACTCCAAGACTATGAAGATAGAAGATTGAAGACTTCTCCCGTGTCGGATGGGACTTTCCTTGGCGTGGAAGGCAAGCTTGGCGTCTGGATATGTAGATCTCCTACCATTGTAACCCGACTCTATGTAACCCTAGCCCTCTCCGGTGTCTATATAAGCCGGATGGCTCTAGTCCGTAGGACAACATCAACAACCCTTACAATCATACCATAGGCTAGCTTCTAGGGTTTAGCCTCCTTGATCTCGTGGTAGATTCACTCTTGTAAACATCCACAATATCAATATCAATCGAGTAGGGCGTGGGTTTTACCTCCATCAAGAGGGCCGAACACAGGTAAAACATCGTGTCCCTTGTCTCTGTTACCATCCGCCTAGGCGCACAGTTAGGGACCCCCTACCGAGATCCGCCCGGTTTGACACTTAGTGAGTTAGGGTTACCAGTCGGTTTACAGCGGTAGAGATCTACATATCCGTATCGCCAAGCTTGCCTTCCACGCCGAGGAAAGTCCCATCCGGACACGAGCGAAGTCTTCAATCTTGTATCTTCATAGTCCGGAGTCCGACCAGCGGTGATAGTTAGAACTATCCGGACACCCTAGTCAGACTCCTCAGTAGCCCTCGAACCAGGCTTCAATGGCGGCGAGTCAGCGCGCATATTGTCTTGGCATTGCAAGGCGGGTTCCTCCTCGAATACTTCATAGAAGATTTTGAACACAAGGATTGTGTCCAGCTCTGGCAAAACAAGTTCCACATACCACCGTAGAGAATAACCTTTGCACGCAGTTGCTGGCGTATTCCGTGGTGTGACATCACACCACGGCCAGGGCCTTTATACGAATCGTTTTCTTTGTTCCACCTCGGCGCATTTAGCGGCGGTTTCCTTGCACGTCTTATCAGGCGGAGATCGTGCCCCCTTATTAAAGGATTCCCATCAATATGGGCGTGGGTAACCCAACGCGCCATTGATTACGGCGCTTAGGAGATAAGCGAGTTTTACCGGGGTGGCGGGGGCGCATAACCGTCAGGTCCATATAAAGGGATAAGGATCCACCTTTTCACCCGCCTTCTTCCTCCTTTGCTCATCCATTTCCGCCTTTCGAGCTCCGGCGCCCAAAGTCCGCACATCCCTCCTCAACCTTCTCCAGCCATGTCGGGAGGCGGGAGGCAAGTGGATGGTCTCCTCCATCATGGAGGGACAACTCAAAAAGCTGCGGAAGGCGGATACTTGTCCAGCGACGCCAGCACACGGCTCCCGACGGCGGCAGCTCATTCCCACCCAGGCCCCATGAGAGGTGGTGTTCCTCACCCACTTCCTCCAGGGACTAGGTTTCCACTTCACCCATTTGTCAGGGGCTCATGTTCTACTACGGCTGGACTTCCACGATCTGGCCCAATTTCATCCTCAACCTCTCGTCGTTCATCGTGGTTATGCGAGCCTTCCTGCATCCAGCCCCACTTGACTTATGGTTGAAGACCTTCAATGTCAAGCCGAAGGTAGTGGGGGCCGTAAGCCCGAGTCTTGGAGGTGCCATGGTTGGCAAGATGGCCAAAGTCCTATGGCTCGAGGCTCCTTTGGAGACCATAAAGGGTGGCAATCGGGTGGTTCTACATCACCGAGCCGAGACCCTCAATGGGCGGCGGCCCCCGAATTCCGATCCGGCTTCCCCACACGGCTCACATCATGGAAAGAGACGGGCCTGACATGGGGTGATTCGGAAGAGCTATCCGGACTCCAAACCTGCGTCCGAAACCTGGTGGACAAGAATCTCAGGCTTGTCAATGTAGTCCAAGTTATGCTCATCCGCCGGATCCTCCCACGCCAACAAAGGGCCTTCAAATTGTGGGAGTTCGATCCGGCACATCACCAAACTCTGAAAAGGCTCTTCGACACTACGTACGAAGATGCCTGGAAGGTGCTGAGGCTCCCATATCCGCTACCGAAGATCGCGGATTCAGCTCGCAGCGCCAAGCTACTGAGGTAAGCTATTTTTCCCTTCTGAGACTCTTGTTTTCATAGTTTTGACTCTATGTAGGATCTAAACTCCCTTACCTTTGACAGGTGGCGTAACTGCGTCCAGGGCAGGTTAATTGTCCGCTCCCTTGCCGGAAGACCCGGCGGACGCCCGCAGCGGGGCTGCTGGCTCCGGCACCTCACGTGGTGCGGAGAAAGAAAACCAGAAAGAAGGCCACGGGGACTCGAAGGCGCCCGGCGCCAGGTGTTGTCGGACTCATCGTCAGAAGCGACCACAGGCGGAATCCTCCCGTGAAAGCCTCTCCCCAGTGGGGAGAGAGAAAAGGAAGGCCGCCCATGGGAGAGCCGGAGAATCAAGAAAGGAAGGACCCTTCCTCGGACTTCTCCACCAGCGCCGACAATGGCGAGGAGGTGGCCACCAAGGGCCAAGCCTGGCGAGATCGTAAGTGTGGGACTCGGAATAGCTCATGACTTTTTATTTGTGCATAGTGTCTTCTAACGCCGAATATAACCATGTAGCCATGGGGCAGGCTCGCCCGCTTCCGTCGGCGGCTCCTGGATCGTCGGATGTGAATAGCACTTCACTTCGGACCACCTCCTCTCCTTGTGGCCAAGCGACACCACGGTGGAGTCCCAAAGGGCCCGGCCAGGAGGAGGTGGTCTGGAGGCGCCAGGCGACCTCCGGACTTTGTTGCAAAGGGCGAGACGGAGGGCTCTAAGTCCGTACCTCTGCGGACTCATGTCGGAACACCGGTGGTTCGAAGTCCGACAAGCGGCCCCTTCGTGAAGAGCAAAGACTGACTGACCGGTGACCTCCGTCCATCCGGAGGCACGGATAGCTTCTTTGGAGGTGTATGGCGCCTTCATCAGCGAGGAGCACCGCCTTTATGAGTGTGGTGATCCGAAAGATTCGATCCGCCAAGGCGGGCTGGTGGAAAACTGTACCAGCCTTCTAACGGGCTTTGAGGTAAGTTTAGAATATGTAAAAATATTACGCATAGGCGGTAGCCCCTGATTCTTAGTTGGTGTTAGGAAATAAAAGCGGACTGAGGATCTAAAAGATATCTGTGAGAGTCTAACATAAGTATGTCAATATGGGAATGCAGGCTCTTGGCTGCTGACCTTTGCCCGCCTTGGCTGAGGTCGATGCATTGAAGCGAGCCTCGGCGGATGCGAGCGAGCTCGGCCTTGCCAAGAAGCAGCTCGAGGACAAGGAAGGTAAGTAATACCTTATTAAAGTAATACCTTATAGAAAGGATTTGGTTGCAAAAATGGCCAGGACTAACATGGGTATTGTAGGGGCCACGAGCAGGTGGCGACCACGAAGAAGCGGTGTCCACGGTGAAAGCAAAGTGGCAGCGGGCGCCTGCGAGAGAAGCGGGAGGCGGGTGGCGGAGGTGTGGCAAGAGCTCCGGGCTCTCGTGGAAAAACACGAGAGTTTGGGCGTGACTCGAACTCGAGTCGAGCTCGCCTCGGCTCTTGAGAGCCAAAGCCGCTAAGGCGAAGCCAAAAAGCCCTCAGGAAATTGAATCATTAAAGAAGATAGCGGCGGGTAAGGCATTCTTTATGCAAAGCAAGCATGTGAGTGAATTATCTATTACTTACCCGAATCCGGAGCTCTCCGGGAGCATTTGCAGATCTGCCCGTGGTGTATGCGATCTTTGCGCGTTCTACAGCGAAGGAGGGAGCTTCGATGGAAAAGGTGTTCTTGTCTCGATATCTTTGAGGCGGACATCCGGTGCCCTGGCGACCAGGTGAAGCAGCTGGTCGAGCTCCACAAGGTCGCCGAACAGGCCATGAAGGTCCTCATAAATCGGTTGTGGCCATTGGAAGCCATGCATAGGAGCTACTTGGGCTAGTCTGGTGGCTGGTGGGCCTTTGTCCATGGATTGAAGTCATCAAGCGCTCCGTATGCATTGAAGGTGCCCGTCGGGCCCTTGCCCGTGCTAAAGGTGCCTTTGGGGCAAGCTGGATCTTGAGAAGCTTGTGACAGACCACCCCGAAGGGCAAGGAGCATCGCAAGCCCGAAATGTACTATGAGGCGTCTGAAGGGTGCCGCCTTATAAGCGGTGAATGCTCCAAAGATGTAATTTTGAATAGACTCGCATTTGTTATCCTGTCGCTAAAACTTGTTCATATCGCTAAGCAAGGCTTGTAATTTAAAATATTACCTTACGTGCGGCCGTTTATCAAATTTGAGAGATGGCAAGTCGTTGGCTTCACCCCCATGCCACAGTCTTTGGGGTGTTGGGATAAACTTGGCGCTCTTGTTCCCATTCTTGGGTCCTTGAGGGCGCTCAACTCAGCGAACAAGGCAACCGGACTATAGTGCTTGAACACTCTCACTTAGCCATAGAATTCTATAATTTTAAATTTAGTGAAGCCCCTAGTATTCGGAAGACCGAGTTCGAGGGCTCTATCACGCCTTGGCGGACAATGCCGACTCCTCGCTCTAAGCGGCATAAGTCTTTAGGGACCGAAAAAACCTCTCGAACAGCGACCGGCTCTCGCCCCATCATGACGGTCAGTTTAGCTTTCTCCTTTGAGGTGCTCAACCCAGCTCAACAGGGCACAATCGCGGTGGTTCTCCAGCGCTACCTTAGCGATATAGCGGAACATAAGGTACCAAAACATGGGAGCAGGCAAACCCAACTATTGACCCAAGACATGATTGAAGCCGATGCATATAATGCTATAAGTTGAGGTGCGCACTTGTGAAAGTGTTAGGACTTATCACACCATATTTTTGGGGTACTTAAGCCCCTGGTGTATTAGCCGTACCAAAGTGTCTGGTGCAACATGTCATGAATGAACATATATATAGATAAAGAAAGGAGTGCAATAATAGGCAAAAGCTATGTATTGTTTATTCAAAAAGGACTGCAATGAAAGCGAGCGATACAAATAGTGCGATAAGCAAGGGATGGGACTATTTAACATGTCCCCTCCGAGGGTAAGCTGCGGGATGGTATGTAAAACAGGTATAATGCTCGTAGTAGAGACCACATGGACACTCGACGTAGCTTTCTGCTTCCATGGCTGTTGCATCGTGAGTTCGGCAATTCTAGTGCGGACGGGCTTCTGAAGCGGAGTCTGAAAGTAAGAAAAGAAGAAAGAAAAGAATGACACAATCGGGGCCCACAGTGCGGTTGAGCCGCGTGCAGGCGTGCGTGGTCGTGCCCTCCCTTATGCCCATGGTATCTCCAGGCGTAGTTATGTGCAGCGTAATCTTTTCGCCAATTTCGCGAGGCTGGGGTTGGGGCGGATTACTCGTGTGCTCGGATCGTGCCGGCGGTCTTGTTGTAGGTTACTCGGCGGCGGCAGCGGTGTCCGGACGTTTAATAGCGGACTCGAGAATTGCTTGTGAGGCTGCTTTGCACCTCCGCGCGCGAGGGCGCCGTGTGCTCCTCCGTTTGAGAGGCGTTCGGTGTTTCCATTGACCGTGATTACTCCTCGAGGGCTGGCATCTTGAGCTTGAGGTATGCGTGGTGCGGCACGCATTGAACTTTACCGTCACGGTTCGTCCAAGCGATCGCGTGATAGCTCTTTGCGGAGCGGGACTATGTCGAAGATTAACTCTTCGCCCGGAAGTTATCCGGGGATCCGAAGACCACCGAGTGTAAGCGAGCCTGTACAATTGGCCTCTACACCTGGTATGGCGCCTTTAAAGGTCGTCTTTGTGGGTTTAATCCTTGAGGGTCTATGCCCATTTTGCGCATTGTATCGATAAAGCGGAGTTCGAGCTGCTATCGCCGTCCATCGGGACTCTAGTGAGGTGGAATCCGTCGATGATTGGGTCAAGAACCAATGCGGCGAATCCGCCGTGGCGGATGCTAGTGGGGTGGTCCCTTGATCAAAGGTGATCAGGCAGGAGGACCATGGGTTGAACTTTGGGGCGTGGCTCCATCGCATATCGTCCCTTAGTGCGCTTCCGCTCCCTTTTGGGTATGTGGGTTGCGTATATCATATTCACCGTCCGCACTTGTGAGAAGCCCTTCTGTCCTCTATTGTTTGGCGGCGGGGCTCCTCCTCGTCATCGCTATGCAGCCCCTTGTCATTGAGTTGACATTTAACTTGCTGCTGTTTGAAGACCCAACAATCCCTGTTGGTGTGGTTGGCTGGTTTTCGGGGTGCCATGTATTTGGCATGGCGATCAGTATTCGGTCTAGATTGGGCCGGGCCTGAGTATTTCTTTTGAATGGCTTTTCCGCTTACGGGTTTAGAGCCTCTGAATCCGGCATTGACTGCCGTATCTTCAGCATTATCGCCGTTAATCTGGCGCTTGTTGCTGTTTGCGGCGCGACCTGCCATTGCTGTCCTTGGTATCCGAACTACGGGGTTTTTGGTCAAGTTAT
The DNA here is from genome assembly GCA_021605205.1 of Aegilops longissima. Lineage (NCBI taxonomy): Eukaryota > Viridiplantae > Streptophyta > Magnoliopsida > Poales > Poaceae > Aegilops > Aegilops longissima. The sequence continues at coordinate 105,961,112 of CM038676.1, forward strand.
TACTCTGAGCTGGCCAGCTGTCCTCTCCGGTGCAAAAGCGGGTCATGAGTGTTGTGAGGGCTGCCATGGATTTGGCTTTTCTGTCCTAGGTGCGGGCAAGCCACTCGTCGCGGATGTTATGTTTGAAGGCTACAAGGGCCTCTGCATCCGGACGATCAACGATTCGATTTTTCTTGGTTAGGAACCGTGTCCGAATTTTCTAGCGATTCTTGGCTCTGAATTATGTGGCTGAGGTCATGGCGTCGGTGAGTCGCACATATGTGCCTAGAAGTTATCAAGGAATGCGGCTTCGAGGTCCTCCCAACAACCAATTGATTCTTTGGCGGGCTGTTAAGCCAATGCCGAGCTGGTCTTTAAGCTTGAGTGGGAGGTATTTGATGGCGTGTAGATCATCACCGCGGGCCATGTGGATATGGAGGAGTTAGTCCTCGATCCAAACGCGAGGATCTGTTGTGCCGTCGTATGATTCGATGTTCTGGGTTTGAAACCCTCGGGATTTGATGATCCATCACTTCGTCTGTGAAGCATAGTGGGTGTCTTGGCGCCTCTGTATTGAGCTATATCCGACACAACTCAAATGAGCTTTGTCTCTTGTGTTGGCCCGGCGGAATTCTGTATCGGCGTGGCGGTTATCGTCGCGTGTGGTGGGGCGCGCGATCCGTGGATCGATCTTGTTTGCCTTGCCTTGTTCTCCAATATGTCTCACAGGTGCTGGTGCGTTTCCCGTGCCTTGGTACTTTTCGGCGGCTTGAGGTGCGGCTTGAATGGAGGTCTAGAGGCCTCTCTGTCGCGACCACAGGGGTGGCGATCGGCGCATCATCTTGCTGGTGATGTAGGTTTGGGTGCTGCTTCCTCTAATTGGGGTAGCAGCCTGCGTTTCAGGTATGTCTTGGAGGCGTTGAGTTCATACTCTTGGCTGCGAGGACTTCAGTCCATCATCGACTAGCAAGTCTTGGTCAGCTCTAAGCTGCTGCTGCTTTTCTTGAGGCTGCTTGCCGTGGCCATAAGCCTGCGTTTGAAAGCAGCTCTGTTGGCGGGATCCTCGAGGCACGACAAATTAGTCATCGTCGAGGCTTGCCTCATCTTGAAGGAGGCATATAATTATTGTCCTCCACCTCCTGTCTGCCGCTCTATCATGAGGCTGGCTTCTCCCTCCTCTGTCTGAATCCTGCTTTGGAGGGTTGTCTTCAACCTTGTCAAGGTGTTATTATCTCCGTGCGGAATCTCCATTTCTTTGTGGCGGGATTTAGGCGGCCTTGTTGGCCTTGGCTTAACAGGCTGTTTCTTGGAGGGTCATCCTCCTTTGTTCCATCGCCGTTCCCATCTTTGGGGATGTCCACCATGTATATGTCATATTTGAGGTGGCCTTCCGATTGCCTACATGGCGCTGGTTCTTGGTCGTCTCCGGCATAAATCGTCCATATCGTCGATGTCTTGGTCAATCGAGCATGTCGGTTAAATCATCGATAGTGGCTACAAAGTGGGTGGTGGGTGGGCGTTGAATTTCTTCATCGTCGCATCCCAACCTTCTGACCGTAATCGGCGGGGCTCTCGATAAAGAGAGACTTTAGTGAATTCAGGATGTCGCCAAAGGCGAGTCTTTGAAAGATGTCTTGTGATGAACTCCATGACGGCGTAATCGGATTCGATTAAGCAGGTAGCGGGAGGTTAGTCGGAGAGAGTCCGGCACCTTGAGTCACGGTCTTCGCATAAAGGACGAGGATGGTGTTGGCTCAATCGTCGTGAGATCGTAGCCCCGGCGGTGTCCACCCACTCGTCCTCGATCGGTAGTCGGCTCGAGCTAAGGAGTCGGGCCGGACGCTGAGTGTAGCCTCGAGGGCCTTTGTTGGTGGCGAGCTAGATCGTGCCCATCGAGGCGATCTGTGGCGGCGCTTGGCTGTGGCTCGAATCCGTCGAAGATTAAGTCTCCGTGGATGTCGGCCGTGTAGTTCAAACTCCCAAATCGACACGATGGCGGGCGTAGCTTTTGATCTGCTCGGATGGCCAAGTGAATTGGCCCATGATGCAAAGCCGCCCGAATCTGAAGATCTATCCGGGAGAAAAGTCTCACCTGGACGCGTCGTTTGTTGATGATCGAAGGAGCCATCGGGCCTAAAGATGGCGACAGGAGGAACTCTCAATGAAAGCACCAATGTTGGTGTCAAAACCGGCGGATCTCGGGTAGGGGTCCCGAGCTGTGCGTCTAGGCGGATGGTAACAGGAGACAAGGGACACGATGTTTTTACCCAGGTTGGGCCCTCTCGATGGAGGTAAAACCCTACTCCTGCTTGATTAATATTGATGATATGGGTAGTACAGAGTAGATCTACCACGAGATCAAGCGGCTAAACCCTAGAAGCTAGCCTATGGTATGATTGTTGTTAGATCCTACGGACTAAAACCCTCCGGTTTATATAGACACGGATAGGGTTAGGGTTACCAGATCGGTTTACAATGGTAGGAGATCTACATATCCGTATCGCCAAGCTTGCCTTCCGCCAAGGAAAGTCCCATCCGGACACGGGGCGAAGTCTTCAATCTTGTATCTTCATAGTCTAGGAGTCCGCCAGCGGTGATAGTTAGGCTATCCGGACACCCCTAGTCGAGGACTCCCTCGATTACTTTCTCCTTGAAGCTGCGCCACAAGTATAATGTCGCTCCATCCCGATCATAAGGACTGACGAGGTGCAGGTCATTGCTATCTTCTCCTTCGGAGCTGCGCCACAAGTACAACGTGCGCTCCCTCCCAATCCGCAAGGACGACAAGGTGCAGGTCGACTGTTACCTTCTCCTGCAAGAACAACGAAGTGTAGGTCGACTGGATTTTCCACCTCAGAGCTGCATCTCAAACACTGAAGCATAATCCAAGTGGAGAACAAAGTTCACTCGAAGGCAAACAAAAGCATATTTCGACGATAAGTAAAGTTAGGATAACATCCTATGGATGCAGAAGTACCCAAGCCTCAAGCCTGTTAAATTTTATCGGTCACAAGATCACTCGGTATTCTGAGGCAAATTTAAAACGAATCATAGAAGTTTTTTATTCCTCGGTGGAGGGCTGGAAGGTCTTGACGAACTGGTCGGTCGATCCGTCGTGATCCGGTGGTGGCGTAATGAAAGTCTCCATGAAGATCGGAATCGTACTTCTTTGTATTGGCAACTCGATGGGCCTTGACCTTTCCTCTCGCGCCTCCTTGCGGTGAAAGCGGACTAGGGACGAGCAACATCGGCACCGCATCTGGCGAAGACTTTTCCATTCCTGCACTTTTCGACTTGGGCGTCATTCGATCGAGTCATTAAAGACTTCGTGGTCATTTTGAAGTGTTTACTTTGGCAGTGTCGTGTCAATCCGCGACACCGCAACCTTCAGTGGAGCGAGGTAGTCCACCACAGCAGCGACGCGAGACTCCAGTCGGAGCACATTCATGGCGGCTTCATCCTTCACGGGGGAGTTAATGGGGTCTAGGCTGGTCTACACTCGACTAGTCTCTTCCTCGAAGTTTTGACATAATTCTACAAACACAAGTCGAGTTCAAGCTAATGATTCTGTGATGAGTCAGTGATAACAAGTCAGTCGGATAAGAGGAATTACCTTCAAGCATTAGGAATAACTTCTTGGCGAGCCCTCCCAGATAAGCCTCTAGATCGTTCCTCTTCCCTTGATTCGCTTTGCCTTGTCGCTCGAGTTATCTTGTCGTTCTTGAAGGCTAACCTCCTTGTTGGCGCGTCGAGCAGCAACCAGATTGGCGTTCTCTTCTTCAAGTTTTCCATTGAAGACAACTTTTCTTCCATGAGCTTGGTTTTGTTCAAAGCCGTTTTCTGCGCCTCGGCAAGGTCATGATCCTCCTTCTTGAGCCTCCTCCATTTAAATGCGCCAAATGGCGGTGAGGTCGAGAATTAGGAAGGACGAGAAAGACAAAGGCAGTCGTCAAGTTCTCACCAGCCATACCTTTTGCCGTCTCTGCTTATACGCAAGTTCTCATGAGCAAGCTTCAAGTCAAGGTTGAGCTGGATCTGTTTGTTTTCAATTCAGTATATCGAGCCACAAGCTGCTTAAGATTTCTGCAAAGAATCAGTCGACAGACATCAAAGATAGGTTACTTCCGAGTGATTAAGAAAATCATTGCGTTTCTAAGACTACAGCCGAATCAAAATATTCGACAATAGTCTCGGGGACTACACCCTTGGATGCACTTAGCGTGCCCCCACTGGTCCCTCTTGACTCGGTTCGATCGATCGGCCGGAAGAGACAAAAAGAGAGAGTTCTACAGACTACGATTCATTGCCCGTGATCCACCATAGTCTCGGGGACTACACCAGTGGGTGCACTCGATTAGCCCCACGGTTTCAAGATTCCATTCGACATGGTCCGACCAGACCGAGTGAAGAAGTTGTCAAAGAAATATAAAGTATAAAGACTACGATCATTGCCCGTGATCCACCATAGTCTCGGGGACTACACCGGTGGGTGCACTCGGCATGCCCCACCGGTCAAAAATTCAGTCAACACACCTAGTGGGTGTACGAGATCTGAAGATCTTCAGAAAGAAGAGTTTTCAGGTAGCATATCCTAACAAAACAAGTGGTGATCAACTAACCTGGACATTGCTCTGAAGAGCTGAGCTGGCATCATAGGCCGCCTAGCTGGCCTCCCGGACCACCTTCACTTGCTCCATCATGATTCCCGCCTGGCGTATAACTTCCTTAGCAGCACCCACTTGGTCCTCTGGGACGTGGTGTGTGGCGAAAAGGGAGGGCAGATCAGCAGTCGAAGATGAAGGCTGGACACTCGTCAGCGGCACAGCGAAAGACACGGAAGTCCGAGTGGTGTTGCCACCCTCATGAACCAGCACCTCGAAGCGATGCAACTGGCGATCTTGCCAGCAGCGCCTTCTTAGTCCTCCTCCGCCTCAATGGCGCCTCATCTTCATTATCGGGAGATCAATAACATGAGTAGGGACTACGAGGAAAGATTCAAAGTTAAAGCGAAATCAATCGACCAAAAGAAAAACTACTGGCGATCATACCAAGGTTGGAGGTAACAACATCCTCCATCTCTGGTCTTCGTTCTTGGCGAGGTCTCGGAGGTGGCAGCATTGCAGATTTCAGAAATCAGTTGATCGATCAACAAGTCGACCAAAAGTAAGTGCATCTTTGAACAAGAAAACACAAGTTCTCTTTGTGCGGAAATAGTGGGGATGGCCATCTTCATCTTGGGCAGAACCTTCGTCGGCTTTGATGGCGTCGCTCGGGGTTGCTTCGGCGCTTTCTCAGTCGGCGCCGGAGAAGTCATCCGAGGATGTTTCGTCGATTGCCCGACAGGTGTGATAGCCTTGCCGCGCTCGACCGCGGGGTCATGGGTGAGCTTGGACCGCCTTTCCATGCGAGGAGGGTCGACTTCTTCCTCCTCTTCCTCCTCCTCCTCTTCGTCGGAGCTGTCGTCATCTTCGTCCTCCACACCGTCAGATTGCCATTCCTCCTGGCTTTCACCTCCGCTCCCTTCCTCCTCCTCAACTGGTTCTTGCGCCCTGTTGGGCATCGAGTACATGTCAGTAGTGACCTGGAAGGCGACAAACAAGACAAAAGTCAATCGACCGATTGGAAGCAAACAAGATAGAGAAAGCAGGATAACAATCAAAGATGCAGGAATGGACCTTGTCTACTTCGTAGGACTAGTCGAGTGGAGGGATCCTCCTGGCCCCTCGAGGGTTGTCCTTGTTTCTTGTGATGCCCCCAAGACATCTTTCCAGCATGGCATCCTCGATCTCCTCTGGGTGGACCCGAGTGGTGTCCTCAGTGCCGGAGTACAACCACATCGGATGGTCTCGGGCTTGAAGCGGCTGGATCGTCGTCGAAGGAAGACCTCCAAAGAGATCCATGCCGATCACCCGTCTCGGATGAGCTGGACAACTCGTTCGACCAACACCTTCACTGCGCCTTCTCTTAGGGACCACTTTCAAAGAAGATGGCTTGTTCACTCGGTCCATGGAAAAATGAGGGAGTCGATCGGCGCCACAGCGTCGGCTGGTCCTTCTGATAGAACCAAGTCATTGCCATCCACAGACCCGACTCGGGCAAGATCATGGCGGAAGGAGATTTTCCTCTCATTTGAACCCCAAGACCCCCACATCTGAATCACTGAGTCCTCTCGTCCTCGGATTGGCCTTTTCACCGTGCAGGAGCAGACAAGTGAAAATATGCTTGAACATACCCCAATGAGGCGGCAACCCAGAAATTCGCACAAAAGACCACAGCGGCGAGGTAGACTATGGAGTTGGGAGTGAAGTGGTGAAGTTGTGCCCCAAATAAGTTCAAAATCCCGAAAAGAAAGGGTGAGGCAGCGAGAGAAAACCCGCGATGTCGACATGGGTGGCCAAGAAGCGCACTCACCGCTTGAGGTTGTGGCGTCCACTCCTTCTCCGGGCCGCGCCATTCCATGGAGATCCGTCCTTCATTAGCCATGTCGTCGAGGTCCTTCGGCTGATCGTCGGCGGATCCGATTGCCTGGATCCAGCCTATGACAAGCCGGCCCTCGACGAGATCCGCCCGACTGGTCGCTCTTCCCGCCGCCGCCGACACCTTCTTCGCCCGCTCCAAAGCCGCCGTCTTGTCCTTCACCATTGTCGCCAACAAGACGCGCATAGAGCAGCAACGCGGAGGAGGAAGCGCACGCGGCGGATGAATCTGGAGAAAGGAGGAGGAAAGAGAACGCACTGTTCAAAACCCCGTCCGAGGCCTTATATGAGGCTGCTTCCAGTGGTGGCTTGTTAGGCCAGACGATCCTGCCAAATCCATAGCGATCGCCCTTACGATCGTGGCGAAAAAGGTGGCATGGAGATCGAGGCGTCCTTGCCTCATCCCGTCCGATTACCGCGGCTCCCTCCGTCCCGCTCGTTTCCCGAAAATTCAAATCCCGCTAAATCCGCGCGCCACAGAGCAAATCGTCAGACAGAGGATTTCCTCCGCCCTCTCACTCGGAGTTCACCAAGTACAAAAAACACACTCGACAGATACAAAGAATGGATCAAGGCGACTGAAAAAGAAGTTGAAGCCACCACCTAAGTTTATTGATCGAGGACAAGACATGCTCATCGCACGAAAAGTGGGTTGGAAGAATTCTCAACTCCTTCCCCACTCAAACCTCGATCCATTAGGGAGCTCTTGATGAAGTCATGTACCTAGGGTAGGATCATGGACCTGTCAAGGTGCCTCCCCAAGGACATCTCTGAAGAAAACATCTTTCGATCGACACGGAAGGATTCCACTCGGCGGACTGAAGACACTCGACCATGAAGCCAACCACTCGACCGCGGAAGATCTAAAGTCGATCTGCACCAAGCGGTCGGTCATTAAGTGGCTTTATGGCCATCATAACACTTTATGTAGGGCGTTACGGTAACTCCCTATCTTAATGTACCTTAATCCCTGCATAGCGAGGCGGGAGGGTTTGGCGAACTCTATAAGCCACCCCCTCCTCGGTGTGAAGGGTTCGCACCCTGTAACTCATCTGGCGCATGTCTGATCGACCGCCTCCGGGCTCCGAGATGTAGGGCTGTTACTTCCTCCGAGAAGGGCCTGAACTCGTAAACATCTTGCGTATACAACTACTCCATAGCTAGGATCTTGCCTCTCCATACCTACCCCCCATTCTATTGTCAGACTTAGAACCACGACAACAGCCACCATACCTACCTATTATGGCATTTCCATAGCCATTCCGATATATATTGCCATGCAACTTTCCACCGTTTCGTTCATCATCATCATGACATACTTTACTTTTGTCATATTGCCATTGCATGATCATGTAGTTGACATCGTATTTGTGGTTGTAGGACCTTGAAGTATGTCTAGAGGGGGGGGGGTGATTAGACTACTTGACCAATAAAAACTGAACCTTTTCCCAATTTTAGAGTTTGGCAGATTTTAGCTATTTTAGGACAAGTCAAGCAATCATCTCACAATTCAAGCAAGCATGCAAAGAGTGTATAGGCAGCGGAAATTAAAGCATGCAACTTGCAAGAAAGTAAAGGGAAGGGTTTGGAGGATTCAAGCGCAATTGGAACACGGATGTTTTTGGCGTGGTTCCGATGGGTGGTGCTATCGTACATCACGTTGATGGAGACTTCAACCCACGAAGGGTAACATTGCTTGAGTCCACGGAGGCTCCACCCACGAAAGGTCCTGAAGAAGCAACCTTGTCTATCCCACCATGGCGTCGCCCACGAAGGACTTGCCTCACTAGCGGTAGATCTTCACAGTAGGCGATCTCCTTGCCCTTACAAACTCCTTGGTTCAACTCCACAATCTTGTCGAGGCTCCCAAGTGACACCTAGCCAATCTAGGAGACACCACTCTCCAAGTAACAAATGGTGCGTTGATGATGAACTCCTTGCTCTTGTGCTTCAAATGATAGTCTCCCCAACACTCAACTCTCTCTCATAGGTTTTGGATCTGGTGGAAAGAAGATTTGAGTGGAAAGCAACAGGGAAGGCTAGAGATCAAGATTCATATGGTAGGAATGGAATATCTTGGCCTCAACACATGAGTAGGTGGTTCTCTCTCGAGAAATGGTAAGTTGGAAGTGTAGGTTAGTTCGATGGCTCTCTCCACAAATGAAGAGGAGGTGGAGGGTATATATAGCCTCCACACAAAATCTAACCGTTACACACAATTTACCAAACTCGGTGGGACCGAATCGTTAAACTCGGTCGGACCGATTTAGTAAACCTAGTGACCGTTAGTGATTTTCGGTGGGACTGACATGCATCTCGGTGAGGCCGATTCGGTTAGGGTTAGGGCATAACGTAATCTCGGTGAGACCGATTACACAAACTCGGTGAGACCGATTTGGTAATAAGCTTTCGGAGAGTTGGTCGGAGTAAACTTCGGTGGGACCGATTTGCTCTTTTCGGTGAGACGAAATGTTACAAAAGGAAGCAGAGAGTTTACATTGCAATCTCGGTGGGACCGATCGCTCACTTGGTTAGACCGAAGCGTTCTGAAGGAAGCAGAGAGATTGCAACCCCATCTCGGTGAGACCGAGATCCCTATCGATAAGACCGATTTGCTTAGGGTTTGTGGCGGTGGCTATGACTTTTGGAATCGGTGGCGCGGATAGAAAGAATCGGTGTGACCGATTTTGGCTTTAGGTTTAGGTCATTTGTGGATGTGGGAAAGTAGTTGAGGTTTTGGAGCATATCACTAAGCACATGAAGAAAGAGGCTCATTAAGCAACACCTCATCCCTTCTTGATAGTATTGGCTTTTCCTATAGACTCAATGTGATCTTGGATCACTAAAATGTAAAATGAAGAGTCTTGAGCTTTTGAGCTTGAGCCAATCCTTTGTCCTTAGTATTTTGAGGATCCACTTTCATCATCCATGCCATGCCATTCATTGAGCTTTCTGAAACAATAGTCTTGGAATAGCATTAGCTCAATGAGCTATATGTTGTTATGAATTACCAAAACCACCTAGGGATAGTTGCACTTTCAATCTCCCCTTTTGGTAATTGATGACAACATATAGATCAAACTTCGACAAATGATAATAAAATTTAAATAACATCATCGCTTTGAGAAGTATGTGATAAGCAAGAGCTCCCCTAAATTTGTGCATAGTTTTAGATTTGCTTTGGACTGCAAATGCACAATGAATTAGGCTCATGGGTTACTCTTCCATGTCACATACATCTTGGTGGAGCGCTCAAAATAATAAACAATGAATACATGCACTCATCACCAAGCATAGTGGTGATCACATAAGATAGATAGGATAATATCAAGCATGCATAAGTGTAGCTTATGATCAAACACATGATCATCAATGTCTCACAAGCATAGTATCTCAACCAAAAGCAAACAAAGATTGAAAAACCACCAAATAAAGCAGAGAGAACAAAAGCAACACTCTCTCTCTGAAGCCTATGATCTATACATTTTCTCCCCTTTGGCAACAAGTTACCAAAAGTTCATAGAAAATGCATAGTGCTAGATCGACTCTCGAGGCTTGATCTTACGGTGGTGGTGTAGAGATGGCTCCTTGGATGAAGGCTTGAGTTGAAGTGGATGGAGCTGGAGGAGTTGGTCTTTGGAGCTGGTTGCCTTTGGGGCTGTAAGGCGGTGGTTGGTGCTGAAGTTGTTGCTCTAGTGTCATCCTTGGCACTTGCAACTGACCTCTGGGCTCTGGGCACTCTGGCAAACACATTGGTGGTAGTCTTGCCCTTCCTCTCCTGCATGTCATCTTGTAGCTGCTCCACAACTGGCTGAATCTCGATTACCTTGACATCTAGATCATAGAATTTTTGTTCCATGATTCTTTCAGACTCTCCTGGTTTTGAGTTAGGGTGGCCAACCCTTCTCAATCCTCGAGATGATGCTATCAAATAACCAAGCTGCTCTGTTTGGTTTTCAAGAAATATTCAGATGCCTCCTCTTGAGTTGGCATCTTGGCAGCCTTCTCCCTCTTTGCCTTCTCCTTCTTCTCCTAAGCTTGAACTGATTGTGGATCATCTTCATTCATGACAACCTCATTGTCCTCAAAATTTGGATAAAGTGGAAAGTGTTCCTTATCCAAATGATATTTTCCTGTGCCCATCTTTGAGTTTATCAATTCTTGAATCTGAGGTGCATATCCACAGCTCCTCTTACGATCTGCTGCAGTCCTCTTGATTGTTTCAATGATCGGGCTCATGACTTTGAACTTCATGGCACATCAAACACATGCAACATGTTGATGGCATGCCCTCGATCATGTTATGGTCACGGACTTGGGCAACAAAGTGTGCCTCAGAATCAATTTATGGTTGGCAACCACGACGTGAAAGTGAACTTCCAAACTTGTGAGTCTCTAATGCCTTGTCTAGAATTTCCTTGTACATGTGAGCCATTGAATTGTGACCCCTTCTTCTTTGCATAAATGTCTAGGTCATCCTCATTCTCCTTGGGGGCATTGATCAGACTTGCCCATTCTTCAATAGTGGTGGTACCTTGTACCTTGAGACATCAAACTATTCTTCCATCTGGGTAAAAGTGTCTTTGTGGAGTAGAAGCGCATGATAAGCTCATCATTCCGGTTGGTGAACTTCATCCAACAAAATCTGCAACTCCACAAGCAACAAAGCTGTCTTGCACTCGAGGATAGTCTTGTTCATTTTCCTTGATGAATTTCAGTCAACCCACCTCATGTCACAGACTATGGGCTTCTTGTCCAACAGAATTGTTTCATAGAAGTCCTGTTGTTCCTTTGTGTGGAACCCTGTAGTCAACAACAGTTCTTCTTCTTGAAGCATATGGATCTTCCATTCTCCACAGTCTTAGCCCTGATTCCTTCCTGATTCTCATGTCCTCAGCCACAGGATGGGCATCATTGTGGTCTGGTATCTTGGGCTTGAGCTTTCTTAGAACTTGTCCTTCTTCTTCGAATCTTGACAACATTGGCCTTTGGGGCCTTGTTCTTCTCAGCAATTTGGAATACTCCTAGTATTCCTCTTTGGAACTTGCTTGGCCTTGGAGGCAGCTTTGGGTGAGTCCTTGGGCTTGGATGTTGCAGCCCCTGATCTGATTGCATCTCCCATAAGCTTAGCTGCCTTTGGAGCTGGTGCAGCAAGCTCTTCCTCTTCCATCATGGAAGGTTGACCAACAATTTTGGCCATGGTCTTCTTGACCCTTTCCTTCCTCTTCTTTCCTTGACAGTGTGCTCTTTGGGATCAGGCCTTTTAGGCAGTTGAGTTGATGCTCTAGCCTTGGACATTGGTTGTCTTCCTGCAGGCCTTTTGGTCTTCATGCGACTTTGTATTCTTTCTTTGAGCCATATTCCTTCTTGAGCACCTCTTTCTTGGAAGTAGCCTCATCTTCCTCGACTTTGTAATCTTCATCCTCTGAATCTGAAGTTCTTTTCCTCCTTTGCCTAGTTGCAGCCTTAGGCAAATTGCTAGGAATACTTCTGCTCCCTTCATCTGAAGTTGAGGGACTAGTGCCCTCACTCAAGTCCATCTGCTCTTGACACATTACAGGCTGTCACTTTGATCATACATCTTGCAAAAGCTGACTGCTGACCACGTGAAGAGTTATAGATGAGATAGAAAAGATGAGCATCACAAAATGCAGAGGTTTTGCAAAGAATGACTCAAAAGTTCAGTCTTAGTTTTCCACGAGAAAGCATTTGGATCCATCGATTTTCAAACTCGGTGATACCGAAGCAGTTTTGGAACCTAAGCGATGATCTCGTTTGGACCGAGTTTGATTCGGTGGTACCGAGACTGCTAGGGTTTCACAGAATCCTCAAATCGGTTGCACCGATTAGTAATTCTCGGTCGACCGAGAGTCACTAGTGCAATGGCATAAGCCAAATCGGTGAGACCGAGTTTTTCAACTCGGTGGGTCCGAGATGGTTTCATGAAACCTAACCTAAAATTTGAATCACATCTAATCTATGAACTACTTTGGCTGGATAGAAGAGTTTCAATCATGGCAAGAATCAATATGAAAACAATGTGCGAGGAATCGGGCGTGGATAGCACAAAGATTAAGTCCATACCCTAACTTGGTGGTGGACTTGCTCTGGCGGCTGTGGCGGGGGCGAAATCCGTTGGCGGTGGCGGAGACCAGTGACGAGGAGGCGATCCGGAGACCACGATGGCGAGTGAGCTGTTGCTTGTGGCGAAGGGTTTGGAGAAATTTCAAAAATTTCCGTGGCTATATATAGCTCGACCACATCGGTTGTGACCGAGTGGAACAACTCGGTGGCACCGAGATGCATAAGCGTGTTCGATTCTGACAAATCGGTGAGACCGAAAAGTTCAAATCGGTTGCACGAGATTGAAAACTCAGATCAACTTGATGATCTTGGTAGGACCGAAATGGAAGGATCGGTCGAGCGAGAATCACTAAGAGGTTTTGGAAGTTTAAGTCTATGACGAATCGGGGACTCAAGTGCTCCTCACCTGAGTGGTTCGAATATGACTTGATCAAATTTTGTGATGTAGCATGAATAGAGTTTGAGGCGAGAAAAGCATAGATAGCTAAAGAAGGTTCTTAGGCATTCTTGTCCATCCACTTGGCACAAAGAAAAGAATCCAAACAAACAAAACAACAAGTGGATGTCCTTGAATGAGTAAAATATGCACCAACATGCTCACACAATAAGATGGCAATTGAAATATGTGGCAACGCATGCACAACCAATTTTAGCATCTATCAAGCAATTGGCGATGACTAGGTCATCTATATATGAGTATATTGACTTAGGAGTCAAATGAGAACATTTGATCATAGGTCATACTCATCGTTTAAGCTCAAGTGGGGTTACCACTTTTACATAATGCATTAATGTGTTCACACCATTAGAGTTGCTTTGACTTAATTCTTAGAGTTAAGCTCCCCCTAGATGTGAGATCCCTCCTTAGAGGGATGAACTAACCTTGGGTTTTGTCGAGAAGACTTCATGTAGGTGTTGAAGATGTAGATGCTCAATGTTGATGTAGATCATTTGGAGCAATCCTTTGGGGTGAGTTGCACTTTCAACTTGCCTACATGGGTTAGTCCCACAAGGAACAAACAAGAATATCCATAGACACAAGATGATGTCCATGAAAACATTAGGTTACCTTCTCCCTTGCCTTACCAACATGAGGGTTTGTGACTCCTTGAACTAGTGCAAGATGTGAAAGTTGATTGCACTTGTTCTTGCCAAAATGATATGAGTGAAGAATGTTGGCGGAGTCACCCTCAAGAACTCTCTAGTTCTTCTTCTTCGGGATCCACATCATCTTGATGGGAATCCTTGGAGTTTAGTTGTACTTGATGAAGTAGAACTTGGCGTAGTCTTGGGGACCCACTTGAGCGAGGCTTTAGGTGCTTCTTCAAATGCATCAATCTCTTCTTGAAGCTTGTCCTTGCCTTTGTTCTTGTGGTCTTGTGGTGGAAGATCATCTTGAGCTTGTGTCCCTTGAAGGAAGTAGGATCATACTTCTCTTGTTGAGGAACAAACTTTGTCTTGGGGTATTGATCTTCTTCCCTCAACTCCATTGGCGTTGAACTTTGTTCAAAACCAACACCTTGATTCTTCGGTGCCTTCCTTGCTTGCGTACAATTTCCTCGAATTGCTTACTCCGGCAAGGCTCTTGTAAACACCTTTCTCTATAATTCCCTTCAATAAACTATTTTCTTGCTCAAGTGTAACTTGGCTAAGAGAATCATTAGTGGAATCAAGAGAACTACTAGAAGCAACAACATTGGATTTGACATTATTATTATTACTACTAGAAGAAGTATCTTTCTTGTACTTGTTACTAGACTTGACTTGAGGCATGTAAGTAGATAAGAGTAAGCGGCTTGGCAATGTAAGAAGAACTTTTCTTGCGGAGATCATCATTGATTGCCTTTAAGAACTCATGCTCTTGCTCAAGATTGAGCTTTTCAAAGCGTAACTTCTCATGAGCCCTTAAAGTTCTCGATGATCTTGAAGATAGTTTCATGAGCCAACTTAAGAGTGTTTAGTTCTTTAGTTAGAAGCTCAATTTTCTCCTTATCATTGTCATTCGTTTGATTAGCATGATTAATTGACGTTTCATCATAGTATTCATCACTAGAGTTGTCAACAAGTAAATCATCATCCACAAGCAAGTCATCTTCATCACTATTAAAATCAACATACTCGGGATGTGTTACCTTTGGACCTTTGGCCATGAAGCATCTTCCAACACCTTCATTTGGTGAGTTAAATATGTCGTAGGAGTTGGTTGACACAAGTGCTAGATCGGCAACACCTTCATCTTGAGTATATTCGGAGTCGGAGTGATAGCTTCTCTCGGAGTGATTGTCGGAGTCGGAAACCCATTCACCAACATGAGCTTGATGTCTTCGTTTTGTGTAGCTCCTTGATGACTTGTCCTTTCTTTACGAATCCTTACTTCTCCGTGAGGGTCTTCGTTCATAACGATCATCTCTACTACTCCTCTCTCTTGGTGGTGATTCTTCTCTTTGCTCCTTCTTCTTGGAGAATCTTCTCTTCTTTTGTAGGGTGCCGTACACTCATTGGAGTAGTGTCGGGTCTCCCACAATTGTAGCAATTCGCTCTCGACTAGAAGATCTCTTGTCATTGTAAGACCTTGACTTGGAGCTTCTTTCTTTGCTTCTACTTTTGTAGAATTTGTTGAAGTTCTTCACCATTAAGCTCAATTCTTCATTGAAGGTTGGTTTCTCACTTGATGATGTGGGGCTTCACTTGAGGCTTTATAAGCACCACTTGACTTGTTGTGAAGTTCCTCCTTATCCTTGAGTGACATCTCATGAGCAACAATCCTTCCAATGACTTCCGTTGGCTTGAGATCTTTGTAGTTTGGCATCATTTGGATCAATGTGCACACGGTATCATACTTTCCATCCAATGCTCTTAGGATTTTCTTGATGATGAATTTGTCGGTCATCTCTTCACTCCCTAAGCCGGCAATCTCATTTGTGATAAGAGCAAGCCTAGAGTACATTTCAGCGACACCTTCACCATCCTTCATTTTGAACTTGTCAAGATGACTTTGGAGCACATCAACTTGGATTCCTTGACGGACTCGGTACCTTCATGCATATCAATCAAAGTATCCCAAATTTCCTTTGCATTCTCAAGGCGGCTGATTTTGTTGAATTCTTGAGGCACAATCCTTTGAAGATGATGTCACATGCTTGGCGTTGTATTGCAGCATCTTCAATTCTTCGCATTAGCTTCACGGTTCGGTTCTCTCCCATCGAAGAATTCACCTTGCAAGCCAATACAAATAATTGCCCAAGCGGCGGGGTTATGTCCAAGAATATGCATTTTCATCTTATGCTTCCAACTAGCAAAATTAGTACCATCAAAGTAAGGACCTCTCGGTGATAATTTCCCTTGCTAGGCGCCATACTCTCCTAGGTTGTGAAACCAAGGCTATGACCACCAAAAGCTATGGAAATCAAAGCAAATGGAGACCAAAGCTCGATACCACTTGTAGGACCTTGAAGTATGTCTAGAAGGGGTGATTAGACTACTTGACCAATAAAAACTTAACCTTTTCCCAATTTTAGAGTTTGGCAGATTTTAGCTATTTTAGGACAAGTCAAGCAATCTTCTCACAATTCAAGCAAGCATGCAAAGAGTGTATAGGCAGCGGAAATTAAAGCATGCAACTTGCAAGAAAGTAAAGGGAAGGGTTTGGAGGATTCAAACACAATTGGAACACGGATGTTTTTGGCGTGGTTCCGATAGGTGGTGCTATCGTACATCACGTTGATGGAGACTTCAACCCACGAAGGGTAGCAGCTCTTGTGAGTCCACGGAGGCTCCACCCACGAAGAAGCAACCTTGTCTATCTCACCATGGCCGTCGCCCACGAAGGACTTGCCTCACTAGCGGTAGATCTTCACGAAGTAGGCGATCTCCTTGCCCTTACAAACTCCTTGGTTCAACTCCACAATCTTGTCGGAGGCTCCCAAGTGACACCTAGCCAATCTAGGAGACACCACTCTCCAAGAAGTAACAAATGGTGCGTTGATGATGAACTCCTTGCTCTTGTGCTTCAAATGATAGTCTCCCAAAACTCAACTCTCTCTCATAGGTTTTGGATCTGGTGGAAAGAAGATTTGAGTGGAAAGCAACTTGGGAAGGCTAGAGATCAAGATTCATATGGTAGGGATGGAATATCTTGGCCTCAACACATGAGTAGGTGGTTCTCTCTCGAAATGGTAAGTTGGAAGTGTAGGTTCGTTCGATGGCTCTCTCCACGAATGAAGAGGAGGTGGAGGGTATATATAGCCTCCACACAAAATCTAACGTTACACACAATTTACCAAACTCGGTGGGACCGAATCGTTAAACTTCGGTAGGACCGATTTAGTAAACCTAGTGACCGTTAGTGATTTTGATTGGGGTGACATGCATCTCGGTGAGGCCGATTCGGTTAGGGTTAGGGCATAACGTAATCTCGGTGAGACCGATTACACAAACTCGGTGGACCGATTTGGTAATAAGCTTTCTAGAGAGTTGGTCAGGTAAACTCGGTGGGACAGATTTGCTCTTTTCGGTGAGAGCGAAATGTTACAAAAGGAAGCAGAGAGTTTACATTGCAATCTCGGTGGGACCGATCGCTCACTTGAGTTAGACCGAAATGTTACGAAGGAAGCAGAGAGATTGCAACCCCATCTCGGTGAGACCGAGATCCCTATCGGTAAGACCGATTTGCTTAGGGTTTGTGGCGGTGGCTATGACTTTTGGAATCGGTGGCGCGGATAGAAAGAATCGGTGTGATCGATTTTGGCTTTAGGTTTACGTCATTTGTGGATGTGGGAAAGTAGTTGAGGGTTTTGGAGCATATCACTAAGCACATGAAGCAAGAGGCTCATTAAGCAACACCTCATCCCTTCTTGATAGTATTGGCTTTTCCTATAGACTCAATGTGATCTTGGATCACTAAAATGTAAAATGAAGAGTCTTGAGCTTTTGAGCTTGAGCCAATCCTTTGTCCTTAGTATTTTGAGGGATCCACTTTCATCATCCATGCCATGCCATTCATTGACCTTTCATGAAACAATAGTCTTGGAATAGCATTAGCTCAATGAGCTATATGTTGTTATGAATTACCAAAACCACCTAGGGATAGTTGCAATTTCAGTGGCAAAGCCACCATGCATTATTTTTCATACATGTCACTCTTGATTCATTGCACTATCCCGGTACACCGCCAGAGGCATTCATATAGAGTCATATCTTGTTCTAAGTTTCGAGTTCTAATCCTTATGTTGTAATCAATAGAAGTGTGATGATCATCATTATTAGAGCATTGCCCAAAAATAAAAGAAAGGCCAATAAGAAAAAAAAGAAAGGCCCAAAAAAATAAAAAAAATAAAAAGGGCAATGCTACTATCTCTTTTTCCACACTTGTGCTTCAAAGTAGCACCTTGTTCTTCATATAGTGAGTCTCATATATTGTGCTTCAAAGTAGCACCATGTTTTTCATATAGTGAGTCTCATAAGTTGTCTTTTTATACTAGTGGGAATTTTTCATTATAGAACTTGGCTTGTATATTCCTACGATGGGCTTCCTCAAATGCCCTAGGTCTTCATGAGCAAGCGAGTTGGATGCACACCCACTAGTTTTATTTTGTTG
This sequence comes from Aegilops longissima, assembly GCA_021605205.1. Taxonomy (NCBI): domain Eukaryota; kingdom Viridiplantae; phylum Streptophyta; class Magnoliopsida; order Poales; family Poaceae; genus Aegilops; species Aegilops longissima. The sequence goes on from CM038676.1 coordinate 105,979,247, forward strand.
AGCATTCATAGCTCTAGTGCATCCGTTGCATGGCAATCCCTACTCCTCATGTTGACATCAATTGATGGGCATCTCCATAGCCGTTGATTATCCTTGTCAATGTGAGACCTTACCTTTTGTCTTACACACAATCCCATCATCATATTCTATTCCACCCATAGTGCTATATCCATGGCTCACGCTCATGTATTGCGTGAAGGTTGAAAAAGTTTGAGATTATTTAAGTATGAAACAATTTCTTGGCTTGTCATCGGGGGTATAGAAGTTGGGAACATCTTTGTGTGACGAAAATGAAGCACAGCCTAACTATATGATCTTGTAGGGATGAACTTTCTTTTGCCATGCTATTTTGAGAAGACATGATTACTTTGATTAGTATGCTTGAAGTATTATTATTTTATGTCAATATGAACTTTTGTCTTGAATCATTGAATCTGAATATTCATACCACAATTAAGAAGATTTACATTGAAATTACGCCAAAGTATCACTCTGCATCAAAAATTCTCTTTTATCATTTACCTACTCGGGGCGAGAGGAACTAAGCTTGGGGATGCACGATCGTCTCCAACGTATCTATAATTTTGATTGCTCCATGCTACTTTATCTACTATTTTGGACTATATTGGGCTTTATTTTCCACTTTTATATTATTTTGGGACTAACCAATTAACAGGAGACCCAGCCTAAATTGCTGTTTTTTGCCTATTTCGGTGTTTGAAGAAACAAAATATCAAATGGAGTCCAAGCGGAATGAAACCTTGAAGCGTGATTTTCTCACCAAGCGTGATCCGAGGGACTTGGACCCTACTCCAAGGAGCGAAGAGGCGGTCACGAGGGTGGGGCGCCCCCTAAGGCGCGCCCCCGCCTCGTGGGCCCCTGTCGCTCCACCGGCGTACTCCTTCCTCCTATATATACCTCGTGCCCCCAAGCGATCGAGCAGGGCGAAAACCTAATTCCACCGCCGCAACTTCCTGTATCCACGAGATCCCATCTTGGGGCCTGTTAGGAGCTCATGGGAAGGGCATCCACCACGGAGGGCTTCTACATCATCACCATAGCCACTCCGATGAAGTGTGAGTAGTTTACTTCAGACCTTTGGGTCCATAGCTAGTAGCTAGATGGCTTCTTCTCTCTTTTGGATCTCAATACAATGTTCTCCCTCTCTCGTGGAGATCTATTCGATGTAATCTTCTTTTTGCGATGTGTTTGTTGAGACCGATGAATTGTGGGTTTATGATCCAGCTTATCTATGAATAATATTTGAATCTTCTCTGAATTCTTTTATGTATGATTGGTTATCTTTGCAAGTCTCTTGAATTATCCGTTTGGTTTGGCCAACTAGATTGGTAGTTCTTGCAATGGGAGAAGTGCATAGCTTTGGGTTCAATCTTGCGGTGTCCTTACCCGATGTGAGAAAGGGTTGCAAGGCATGTATTGTATTGTTGCCATCGAGGATAACAAGATGGGGTATTTATCATATTGCATGAATTTATTCCTCTACATCATGTCATCTTGCTTAAGGCGTTACTCTGTTTTTAACTTAATACTCTAGATGCATCTTTGGATAGCGGTCGATGAGTAGAGTAATAGTAGTAGATGCATAATCGTTTGGTCTACTTGTCTTGGGCGTGATGCCTATATACATGATTATACCTAGATATACTCATAACTATGCTCAATTCATCAATTGCTCAACAGTAATTTGTTCACCCACCGTAGAATACTTATGCTCTTGAGAGAAGCCACTAGTGAAACCTATGGCCCCGGTCTATTCTCATCATATCAATCTCCATCATTTTAATACTTGCTTTGTTTTTACTTTGCCTTTTACTTTTCACTTTGCATCTATATACCAAAATACCAAAATATTATCTATCATCTCTATCAGATCTCACTCTCGTAAGTGACCGTGAAGGGATTGACAACCCCTAATCGCGTTGGTTGCGAGTAGCTATCGTTTTGTGTAGGTACGAGGGACTTGTGCGTGGCCTCCTACTGGATTGATACCTTGGTTCTCAAAAACTGAGGGAAATACTTACGCTACTTTGCTGCATCATCCTCTCCTCTTCGGGGAAATCCAACGCAGTGCTCAAGGGGTAGCACGTACCGCCTACGTGATGCATCTGACAATCGCCTAGAGTCGAACCCCTGGAACGCGGCCAGACTCCGAACATTCTATGCCTAGCGCCGAACTCTTTGTTCGTTTCCTTCTCCCTATTGTTTCCATTACTTTTTCCTCTCTTTTCGCTTTTTTCCTTTTTTAAAGCTTTTCGTGCGGCTCAACCGTGCACCTGCGACATACACATACTCAACTATGTACGTCCATTATACCTGGGGCTTCTTGGACAGAAGCCTATTATTGTTATTTTCCGAGCATCAAGCTCATCACATATGCATGTTTTCCCCATATGTACCTTTTCTTTGCCATTATATGCATCGATATGACTTAAGTTTTGGCCAAGCTGGGTTTCCTGGCTCCTGTGTTTATGCCCTACGTTCCCGTTAGTTTGGCTAGGGCATAAAGGGAGCACCTCTGCGATTGTTACTGTCGGGTCATCCGGATGTGTACCTCAGACTGGGTGAAGCCGAAAGCTAGCATTCTTAAGGGAATATTCGGTCGGCGGACTAAAGATATTCTTTTATTTACCCCGTTGTGAACCCCCAGACGTTACGTACACTGTGATTTTTTCAATCACAACTCGGACATGCACATTAACGCATGTACACCCAGGGAAAGGAACCCTTAACGAAACTATTCTCTTTGGAAGATGTTTCTTACAATTACAATGTAATATAACATTGCTAGCCAGATACAACTTGTCTGTTCAAGCAACTATGACCCCTACGCCTAGTTTCCATGCATACCCCGGTCTATTTTTGCCGCTCAGGTATTCGGAAACACTCCGCACCTTCGGGTCCAGAGGTTGAAGCAAAAAGGTCTGCCATGACAATCGTTTTACAATCCGTCTAGGGACAAATATGTCAAGGAAAGTACATAGTCACTTGGACTCAAAAATTTCCTCCTCTATACCGTCTAACAGTCTGTCTAACTTACAGTTACGTTGGGAATATTTGGCGGCTACTTCGACTTGGTCATATACCAAATTAACGGGAATTTCTTTTCCATCTGACCCTAGAGGTCCGACCCGAGCCATATGATTCGGATCAAGCTTGGTATACCGTGTTTTCACGATGGCCCAAGCTTCTCGTGCACCTTCCCGGCAGGCCGATATCTTCCATAATCGGAAACGCCGCCGCGCTCCCCTGAATAGCCGTATAACCTCCTCCATTCTTCCCGGAGGGGAGGCGGATGGTCATAAAGCCTTGGCAACACTTCGCATCGCCCGCCGAGCTTTCTCGTGCATTTGCGACAGCTCTTCTAGCAGATCGCCCAAGACTCCGGACACCTCCTCTTCGGGACGGCCAGTCAGCATACCTACAGAATTACACGGAGGTAAGTTTGACCACGTACTAAATATGCCGCCTCGAAGCCTCTTATTTTCCTTCATGGAGTCAGCCAGCTGGGCCCGCACATCTTTGAGTTCCTTGCCCAGCTGGGTGTGGGAATCCTAGAGCTTTTTTTCTCCTCCACGACTCATGTCGGCACCACGTTCGCCCATGCCAGTATTCTTTGGCTTATTGTTCTCCGCTTGGCGGCTTTACATTGCTCCTCGGTTGGTGCGATGTCACGCCATGAGATGAGCAACAGCGTTATAATCTTTGGTTGATCGTCTCCAACGTATCTATAATTTTGATTGCTCCATGCTATATTATCTACTGTTTTGGGCAATATTGGACTTTATTATACACTTTTTATTACTTTTGGGACTAACCTATTAACCGGAGGCCCAACCCATATTGTTGTTTTATTGCTGTTTGATATTTGAGGAAAAGGAATATCAAACCGAGTCCAAGCGGGCGAAACCTTGGCATCGTTATTTTTGGGAAGAATATGATCACGGAGACTTGGAGATCAACTCAGAAGATACTCGAGGAGGCCAGGAGATGAGAGCGCGCCCCTCTCTGGCAGCGCCTCCTGTCTCGTGGGCCCCTCGAGCACCTCCCGACGACTTCTTTCGCCTATATATGCCTCGTGCTCTAAAAACATCGAATATCAAGATAGATCGGGAGTTCCGCCGCCGCAAGCCTCTGTAGCCACCAAAACCTCTCGGAGTCCGTTCAAGCACCACCTATGGGAGGAACCCATCACCGGTGGCCATCTTCATCATCCCGGCGCTCTCCATGATGAGGAGGGAGTAGTTCACCCTCGGGGCTGAAGGTATGTACCAGTAGCTATGTGTTTGATCTCTCTCTCGTGCGTTCTCTCTCGTGTTCCCTCTATGGCACGATCTTGATGTATCGCGATCTTTGCTATTATAGTTGGATCTTATGATGTTTCTCCCCCTCTACTCTCTTGTGATGAATTGAGTTTCCCTCTTGAAGTTATCTTATCGGATTGAGTCTTTATTTGAGAACACTTGATGTATGTCTTGCCGTGTTTATCTGTGGTGACAATGGGATATCACGTGCCACTTGATGTATGTTTTGGTGACCATCTTGCGGGTTCCGCCCATGAACCTATGCATAGGGGTTGGCACACGTTTTCTTGACTCTCCGGTAGAAACTTTGGGGCTCTCTTTGAAGTACTTTTATGTTGGTTGGATGAATCTTAGATTGTGTGATGCATATTGTATAATCATGCCCACAGATACTTGAGGTGACAATGGAGTATCTAGGTGACATTAGGGTTTTAGTTGATTTGTATCTTAAGGTGTTATTCTAGTACGAACTCTTTAATAGATCGATCCGAAAGAATAACTTTGAGGTGGTTTCGTACCCTACCATAATCTCTCGTTTGTTCTCCGCTATTAGTGGCTTTGGAGTGACTCTTTGTTGCATGTTGAGGATTGTTATATGATCTATCTATGTTATTATTGTTGAGAGAACTTGCACTAGTGAAAGTATGAACCCTAGGCCTTGTTTCCTAGCATTGCAATACCGTTTATGCTCACTTTTATAAACTTGCTACCTTGCTGTTTTTATATTTTCAGATTACAAATACCTTTATCTACTATCCATATTGCACTTGTGTCATTATCTCTTCGCCGAACTAGTGCACCTATACAATTTTCCATTGTATTGGGTGTGTTGGGGACACAAGAGACTCTTTGTTATTTGGTTGTAGGGTTGCTTGAGAGAGACCATCTTCATCCTACGCCTCCTACGGATTGATAAACCTTAGGTCATCCACTTGAGGGAAATTTGCTACTGTCCTACAAACCTGTGCACTTGCAGGCCCAACAACGTCTACAAGGAGAAGGTTGTGTAGTAGACATCAAGCTCTTTTCTGGCGCCGTTGCCGGGGAGGTGAGTTCTTTTAGGTATATCTTTAGATCTTGCAATCGGATATTTTTGTTTCTTGTTTTATCACTAGTTTAGTTTATAAAAGAAAATTACAAAAAAATGGAGTTAAGTTTGTCTCGTACGCGTCATCTTTTTAATATCTTTCGTGAGTTTGATGGAAAGGAAAATTGTGCTCAAGTGCTAGAAGAAGAATGCATTAAAATGCTTGATACTAAATCTTCGAATGATGAGCATGATTGCAATGTTGTTAGTATGAACTCTTTGAATATCCATAGTACTAATGTTGATTGCACTAGTTATGATGAAAATGTCTCCTATAAGCATGTCGATTTTTGTGGAGTAGATTGGATTTGCATGGACACACCAAATAGAGAAAATAGATATTGCAAGAGCCATAAGTATTTAAAAACTAAAGGTTTGCAAGAAAGTCTTGATGAGTGTGCTAGAAGATTCAATATTTTTCGCGCTCCTTGTGAATTTTGCAATGAGCGTGGTCATTTAAATCTCAATGCAAATTGTTTTATGATCGAATCGTGTCCAAAAATTGTGATAGCTTGATTACCCTTGGACATCATAAAGAGCTTAGTCTTCTTTTGGGGTATGAAGAAATGAAACGATATAGCGAGGGTATTCCAAAATTTAATCTTGATAGATTTCTTGATTTTGATCTAGAGGATATTTATATGTTTTGTGTGGAGAATTGCATTGAAAATCCTTATATTTCCAATTACATAAAGAAAAGAAAGCAAATAGAAGATGATGAGAATACTAATGGAAGGGAAGAGACTTCCCAATATCCTCCTATTATTTCCTATGATGAATCAGGTAACGAGGAGGAGCTTTCTATTCAACCAATCTCGTCAATAATGAGCTCAAAGAGGAAGGTTGAACCTACACATAATGTGAAGAAGAAAAAGAAAAGGAGGAGCAACAAAGGTAGAAAGGTATCCCTCCCAAATGATTTTGCTCCAACTACTCATTGTGATGATGATAATTGCTTTACTATTGGTTCTATCCATATGTTTAATGATGAGAGTGATTATGCTTATGATATGAAAGAACCCAAGCTTGGGGAAGCTATGTTTGATGAGGATGATATATTTGAGAATAATGTCGGTGTCAAAACCGGCGGATCTCGGGTAGGGGGTCCCGAACTGTGCGTCTAGGCGGATGGTAACAGGAGACAAGGGACACGATGTTTTTACCCAGGTTCGGGCCCTCTTGATGGAGGTAATACCCTACTCCTGCTTGATTAATATTGATGATATGGGTAGTACAAGAGTAGATCTACCATGAGATCAAGGAGGCTAAACCCTAGAAGCTAGCCTATGGTATGATTGTTGTTCGTCCAACGGACTAAAACCATCCGATTTATATAGACACCGACTGGGTTAGGGTTACACAGAGTCGGTTACAATGGTAGGAGATCTACATATCCGTATCGCCAAGCTTGCCTTCCACGCCAAGGAAAGTCCCATCCGGACACGGACGAAGTCTTCAATCTTGTATCTTCATAGTCCGAGTCCGCCAGCGGTGAGAGTTGACTATCCGGACACCCCTAATCCGGGACTCCTCGGTAGCCCCGAACCAGGCTTCAATGACGATGAGTCCGTGGCGTTGATTGTCTTCGCATTGCGGCGGGTTCTTCTCAAATTCCATATACTTGTCAAATAGTGTCCGGCTTCGATAAGCGCTGCGCTCCTCGGCTTCTCGCCCAATAATGGCCATCTTCCACGTGTTTGAATGAATGCGAAAAGCAGGTATTTTACAATTACCCCCTAGCAGCGCAAATGAGCCGCCTATAAAAGGGCAAGGATCTAGATCTGAGTCACACCATCCCCCTTTGCGAGCTTTCATCGGGCGCCTCGACCAAAGCCCATTCCATCATGGACATTCGACGCGGCTCCTCCTCTCGCTCCCAAACCCCAGCCAGAAGTGGGAGAGATGCTCGGTCCCATAGCGAGCTAGTTATACTCAAGCCAAGGGATTTCTTCCCGGCCTTCATGGTCCCGGTTCGAGCGGACTTGCCACTTACAAGGGCGGAAAGCAAGCGGAGGCGTCCCGATCCCTCTAAAGGAGGCGGTTATGCTTCATCTCTTATCTAGTAAGAGGAGTCGGATTTCAATCCATCTGTTTCTCGGGGCTCACGGAGTTCTCTGACCTCTAGTTGCACCATCTTACTCCTGCATCCATCACGCACATCGCGGGCTTCGTGGCCCTTTGCGAACTATTCTTGGGCGTCGAGGCTCATTTGGGCTGTGGAAGAGAATATTCTGCCTAGTACCCCGTTCTCATGAGGGGTCAATATATCAAGTGGGCGGAGCGAGCTATGGCGCATCGCCGGGACGGATACCTATCCGGAACCCCAAAGAAAGCGTCCAAGACTGGCCTTGAATGGTTTTACATGGAGGGCGTCCGCTGCGGATCCTGTTGGATCGGCCTTCGGAGTTCAGCAATGCTCCTCTAAAGAAGCGCCTAAGTTGGCGCCCTCGAGCCCGGAGAGAAGATAACGGGATTTCCTTTATTTGATGAGCGAATAAGGTTCTTGGCTCATGCGGATTGACCATGATAGGAGTCATGGCAATCTGCATTATGAGGGAGTGCAGCCGCTCAATCAGAGGCCACCCATGTGGGACTTCAGCGAGAGGGCGATGCCATCCGCCATGGCGCAAAGGGCGTGGATCGGTCACCGAACTGGTGAAAATCTTGTCGCCATGTATAAAGGGGAGGAGGAGGATTTCCTCCGTGTCAATCCACTAAAGGAGTTTTCTTCGAATAATCCTCGAAGCTGGGTAAGCAAACATCTTTGTGATCTGTCCGATCCATGTTCCCATGGTTAAATATCTCATTTCGTGGTTTCTCGAGGAAGCTGCGCCGGATTTGGAGAGATATACAGCCCGCCCCCACAACCCGAGGATCCGGAGCGGTCCCTCGATCCGACCTCCGAAGAGGATCCGGATATAAAGGTGGAGTTGATCGATGGGGTATTCCACCAACTTAGCATCGACAATGCTTTGGTTGCCATTACGGCTGATTACCCTGGAATACTTCCAGCCTCACGAATGGCGAGACCGAGATCCCAAAACCACGATAATGACCCATCCATGCTTATTTTCGATCACCGTATACCAATGGTGCTTCGAGGGGTACCTTGAGGCAGGAAGCCGAGCCGCGGCGGCTGGCCAACAAAGGGCAGTGCGGCCTCGTAGGCTAAAAAGAAGTGCGGTCCGGATCGAAACTCCGCCCAGCGGTATGGCGTGTCACCATACTCCCAGGATTGATTCTGAAGGCGTACTAACGCTGGTGCTCTTTTCGGGAAAAAGCGCTCGCGGACCGAGTCCGGAGAGGTTATAATCGAACCTTCACCGGCCGGGCTTCAAAGCGGGTCCGGAGGCTGAGGCGAGCACGAGGCGTCGTCGGATGCCCTCCGGCGGAGGATGCCGACAGGTTGTCCGCCACCAACTCCGAGGTGGAGGCGCCTTGAATCACAGGCGCCCGGACAGTTCTTTGTGACGCATGTTTCTCCCGGAGGCCTTGAATGCCTTCGATTAGGAGATCGCACCTCCGTGCCGCTCAAGATGGTCTAGCGAGCCACGGAGCGGTATGTAAAGGACATCTGGTAAGGAAATTTGTGATTATATATGCAGTAGCCCGAGACTTAAAATAGTTAGAATAACTGATTTAAGGATCATTTGTTATCAAGATCTTACGAGAGAAGAATACCCGATTGTCCGGGAGCTTGAAGAGTGCAAGGCCCAACTTGAGGCCGCACTAGCCGCTCTGAGGGAGCCGCAGAGACCCCACTGGTAATATACACTTTAAAAGATAAATAGTTTATTAAGTGCGGCGGGTGTATAAATCGACAAAAACATTGCAGATGGCGCGGACTGGATCCGGACAAGCAACAGCTCTTACGCCAGCTAAAGGCGGCGAGGCGTGCTTCAGTGCGGCGGGAGAAAATAACCTCAGGATGCCAACACCAAGCTGGGTGAGGAACTAAAAGATGTTCGTGCCCGGTTGTGCGACTCCGTAAAGGAGAATCGGTAACCGTCGCGGCATTTTCAGTAAGTGCTTGAGCGAACTTTGAAAGAGTTCGACGAGGAAGGCGACTAACATAAACATGTATGTAGGTTTGCTCACAGGTCGTCTTGAGGAGGAGATGCCCAATTCTTCGGGTGATCTTCTTCCCGAATTGCGTTAGCTGCACGGACGAGTCCGACAGGTGATGAAAGGCATCGGCCAGGCCTTGTGGCCATCTATCTCCCTGCCCGAAAGCATTGGGGAGCTGGCAGAGCAGCTTCAAGGAGCACGGCAGTGCTTCCGTATATGGAAGATATCGGCCTGCCATCAAGGCGCCAGGGAGGCCTGGGCCATGGTAAAGACGCGGTACACAAATGCTGACCCAAACCACATGGCGAGGTCGGACTGTGGGGCGGATGGGATGGAGATCCTGTAAGTTAGTGTACGGCCAAGTAGAATTGGCGCCAAGTATTCCCACAAGATTGTAAATTAGATAGCCTATTAGATGGCATTGAGGAGGAATACAATGAGTCGAGTTGACTATGTAAAAATATGACATGAAAAAATGTCTTCTAGCAGATTGTAGATCGTTTGTCATAGCGGACCTTTTAAGCTTGACCTCGGGACCCAATAGTCCGGAGTGTGTCCGAATACCTTCGTGGTTATATAAAAACCGGGGTATGCATGGAGACCAGGCGTAGGGGTCATTGTTGCTGTATCGGACAAGTGCCCAACTAGTTATGTTATATTACATGGGTAGTAAGAAACATCTTCGGGGAGAATAGTTCCGTTAAGGGTTCCTTTATTTGGGATGCATGCCCTAAAGTGCATGTCAAAGCTGCTATGAAAGCAGAAAATCATCCGGGGCAGATGGGTAAATAGTTAAAAATCATCTTTCAGTTCACCGACCGAATATTCCCTTAAGAACACTAGCTTTCGGCTTCACCCAGTCTGAGGTACATATCCGGCTGACCCGGCAGTAACAATCGCAGAGGTGCTCTCTTTACCACCTAGGCGAACAATCGAGAACGTAGGGGTAAGCACAGGAGCCAGGCAACCCAGCTTGGCCAAAACTTAAGTCATATCGATGCATATAATGGTGAATAAAAGGTACATGCGGAAGTTTAACGCATGTGTTGAGCATGAAAGCCCGTATAAATAAGCTTCTGCTAAAGAAGACCCCAGGTATAATGAGCGTGGACAGCGCGTCAGGTGTGTGCGAAAAAAGCGCAAACGAGCCTCTAGAGGTGTCAAGAAGAAGAAGGAGGAAGAGAGAAATAAAATACATCAAAAATAAAAAAAATTGGACGGAGGAAGGAGACGAACTTGGAGTCCGGTACTTAGGCGTAGAATCTTCGTAGACGGGCTGCGTTCCATGGGTTCGGCTCGAGTCGGTTATCCGACGCGTTTCGCAGACGGTATGCTCCATGATCGGGACCTGGTCGATGATGAAGGACCTTCTCATTTGGGCTTGAGTTTGTCCTTTTCTTGTCGGCGGGCATAGAACTAGTTCGCCAACGTTATAAGCTTTGGCCGTGCTTCCTGCTTTGATATCTTGAGCTGCTGTTGATAGAATGCGGAGCGAGCTTTTGCCACGTCGCGCTCCTCCTCCAATGCGTCCAAACTGTCTGCCGATCAAGCTCGGCTTCTCTTTCTTCATACATGCGCACGCGAGGTGAGTCATGTATTATGTTGCAGGGCAAGACTGCCTCTGCGCCGTACACCATGAAGAATGGTGTGAATCCGGTAGTACGATTTGGCATGGTCCGCAGCCCCAGTACTGGTCGAGCTCCTCAACCCGGTCGTGTTAGATTCCTTGAGGACCGCACTAATCCGGGTTTAATGCCGCTCATCATTAGACCATTTGCCCTTTCGACTTGGCCGTTGGTTTGAGGGTGATAGGCGAGGCGTGTCGAGCTTGATGCCCATGTTTTTGCACCATAATTTGACCTCATCGGCCGTGAAGTTGGTGCCATTATCGGTGATGATCTTGTGGGGACACCGTAATGGTGCACTACCCCGATATGAAATCTATCACTGGTGCGGATTCGCCGTTTTAACGAGCTTGGCCTCTATCCATTTGGTGAATTTATCCACCATGACCAATAGGTATTTTGCTTGTGGGTTCCTCCTTGAGGGTCCAACCATGTCAAGCCCCGGACCATGACGGCCGGTGATGGGTATAGTTTTAAGGGCGGTGGGTGGTGTCGGTGTCAAAACCGGCGGATCTCGGGTAGGTGGTCCCGAACTGTGCGTCTAGGCGGATGGTAACAGGAGACAAGGGACACGATGTTTTACCTGAGTTGGGCCCTCTTGATGGAGGTAAAACCCTACGTCCTGCTTGATTAATATTGATGATGTGTGTTACAAGAGTGGATCTACCACGAGATCAAAGAGGCTAAACCCTAGAAGCTAGCCTATGGTATGATTGTTGTTCGTCCTATGGACTAAAACCCTCCGGTTTATATAGACGCCGGATAGGTTAGGGTTACACAGAGTTGGTTACGATGGTAGGAGATCTACATATCCGTATCGCCAAGCTTGCCTTCCACGCCAAGGAAAGTCCCATCCGGACACGGGACGAAGTCTTCAATCTTGTATCTTCATAGTCTTGGAGTCCGGCCGATGATGATAGTTCGGCTATCCGGACACCCCCTAGTCCGGAACTCCCTCAGTAGCCCCTGAACCAGGATTCAATGACGATGAGTCCGACGCGTTGATTGTCTTCGGCATTGCGAGGCGGGTTCCTCCTCCGAATACTTCATAGAAGGTTTTGAACACAAGGATAGTGTCCGGCTCTGCAAAACAAGTTCCACATAACACCGTAGAGAGAATAATTTTTTACAGATCTGCTGGCGTATTCCGCGGCGTGACATCACACCACGGCCAGGCCTTTATATGAATCGTTTTTTATTGTTCCACCTCAGCGTGTTCAGCGAGGCGGTTTCCTTGGCACGTCTTATTAAAGCGTAGATCGTTCCCCTTATTCAGGGATTCTCATCAATATGGACGTGGGTAACCCAACCACGCCCGTTGGCCTGCCTTCTCTATCGAAGGCAAGTCCTAATCGACCACGAGGTGGGATCTTGGTATTCAAGCTCTTTATAATGAGACCAAGGCCCTCTTATTTTTACACCCTCCATCGAGTTCGCCTCGCCGAGTTCCAACACCCAAAGCTTCAGATTTAGGCGCGGATTTTCGGCGATGTCGGCTCCGACCAGCACGGCCGATGGATGTCTTCCTCCGTCACGAAGAAGGCGTGCTAAAGCTGCGAGAGCGCCGGTATCGACCGGCGAGATCTCGCATAGGCTGCCTGCTCCGGGCAGGTCATTCCCACTCTGAGCCCGGCGAGCGTGGTGTCCGTGTCCCACTTCCTTGGGTTTAGGCTTCCCGACGGACCCCTTTGTGCGGGGCTCATGTTTTATTATGGGCTTGATTTCCATGACTTGAATCCGGAGTCCATCCTCCATATCTCGTCATTCATTGTTGTATGTGAGGCCTTCCTCCATATTACCCCCCACTTTGGATTGTGGCTCATAACCTTCAAGTTGGAGCCAAAGACGATCAAGGGGCAGCAAGCAGAGTGCGGAGGGGCAGTCATAAGCAAATGTGCTGATGCTCCGTGGCCCGAGGGCTCTTTTCAAGGGGAGCTTGGTTTGTGGCAACGGGAGTGGTTTTATATCACCGCTCCCAGGGGCATTGTCGGTGTCAAAACCGGCGGATCTCGGGTAGGGGGTCCCGAACTGTGCGTCTAGGCGGATGGTAACAGGAGACAAGGGACACGATGTTTTACCCGAGTTGGGCCCTCTTGATGGAGGTAAAACCCTACGTCCTGCTTGATTGATATTGATATTGTGGATGTTTACAAGAGTGGATCTACCACGAGATCAAGGAGGCTAAACCCTAGAAGCTAGCCTATGGTATGATTGTAAGGGTTGTTGTTGTTGTGGTCCTACGGACTAGAGCCATCCGGTTTATATAGACACCGGAGAGGGCTAGGGTTACATAGAGTCGGTTACAATGGTAGGAGATCTACATATCCGTATCGCCAAGCTTGCCTTCCACGCCAAGGAAATTCACATCCGGACACGGGGCGAAGTCTTCAATCTTGTATCTTCATAGTCTTGGAGTCCGGTCGATGATGATAGTCCGGCTGATGATAGTTCGTGATGATGGTAGTCCGCTATCCGACACCCCTAATCCAGGACTCCCTCGGTAGCCCTGAACCGGGCTTCAATGACGATAAGTCCGGTAGCGTATATTGCTTGGCATTGCAAGGAGGGTTCCTCCTCCGAATGATAGAAGATTGTGAACACCGGGATAGTGTCCGCTCGCAAAATAAATTCCACATTCCACCGTAGAGAATAATATATACACAAGTTCAATCTGCGGCGTTTTTGTGGCATGACGTCACACCACTACCAAGCCATTACTTGAATTGTTTTTACTTTACCACCTCGGCGCATTTAGCGAAGCGGTTTCTTGGCACGTCTTGTCGAGCGAGATCGTGTTTCCCTTAATCCGGGATTCTCATCAATACGGACGTGGGTAACCCAACCACGCCATTGATGGTGGCGCAGGGGATAAGCGAGTTTTACCAGGCGGTGGGGGCGCAAACCCGTCCGCCTATATAAGGGATAAGGATTCGCCTTTTCACCTACGCCTTCTTCCTCCTTTGCTTATCCATCTCCGCACACTCGAGCTCCAGCGCCCAAGTTCGCGCATCTCGTCTCAACCTTCTCCGACCATGTCCGGAGCGGGAGGTAAATGGTTGGCCTCCACCGTTAAGGAGGAGCACATCGCCAAACTGCACGGCGCCGGATACCTCTCCGGCGACATCGCGCACCGGCTGCCCGACGAGGGAAGCTCATCCCCACCCAGGCCCCATGAGAGGTCGTTTTCTTCCCCACTTCCTCCGCGGACTGGGCTTTCCACTTCACCCCTTTGTCCGGGGCTCATGTTCTACTACGGCCTGGATTTCCATGATCTGGCGCGAACTTCATCCTCAACATCTCGGCGTTTATCGTGGTGTGCGAAACCTTCCTCGCATCCGCCCCACTTGACATGGCTCAAGACCTTCAATGTCAAGCGAAGGTAGTGAAGGGCACTCAAGCGGTCTGCGGAGCGCCATGTTGGGCAAGATGCCCAACGTCCTTTAGTTGAAGGGGCCTTCGTGGAATCTGTCAAGGGGTGGCAATCGGGGTGGTTCTATATCACCGAGCAGCGTGACCCTACATGGCGGCGGCCCCGAGTTCAGATCTGGTATCCCCACGCAGCTCACCTCCCGGAAAGAGAAGGGCTTGCTTGTGGGGTAGTTGGAGGAGCCGGCGGGACTCCAAGCCTGTATCCGAAGTGGTGAAGAAGCTCGGGCTGGTTAACGTGGTCCAAGTCATGCTCGTCGCGGATTCTCCCATGCCAAAAGGGCATTCAATCTGTGGGAGTTCAATCCGGAACAGCACCAGGCGCTGAGCGGGCTCTTCGACACGACGTACGAAGGCGCCTGGAGGGTGCTGTTTAAGGGCGCCGAAGCCCCCGCATCCGCGACCGAAGATCGCGGATTTCGCTCGCAGCGTCAAACCGACGAGGTAAGTGATTCTACCCCTTTACGGGACACTTGCTCTTCATAGTTTGACTCTATGTGGGTTTTAATTTCCCCTTTTCCTTTGACAGGACTGGATGAGGAAGGCGGAGCAGATTATCTGCCCGGCTCCTATGCCAGAAAACCCAATAGACGCTCGTCTAGCGAGGCTGCTGGTTCCGGCACCGCACGTGGTGCCAGAGAAGAAGGCCAAGAAGGAGGCCACGGGTGCTCGAAAGAGTTCCGTTTTCAGGTGTCCGACGACTCGGGCGGACTCCTCCCGAAAGCGAGGAGGAGAAGAGGACTCTCTCGGAGGAGGAGAGAGGAAGAGGAAGGCTTCCCCAACGGGGGAGGCGAAGGGTCAAGAGGGAAGGACTATTCCCGGACAGCTCCGCCAACATCAACGTTGGCGAGGAAGAATGGCCTTCAAGGGCCAGGCCTCGGCGAGATCGTAAGTATCCGGTTCTGAATGATTTATAATTTCTTTTCTGCGTCACATAGTTTCATTACGATGCCGCATGCTGCTCAGTAATCCGGCGGTGATAATCTCCCGCTTCATCGGCGGGTCGTTGCTCCGTCGGATGTAGACTCCATCCCGACCGCCTCCACCCCTCGCGACATCGAGGACGCGAAGTGGGATCCCAGAAGGACCCATCGGGGAGGCTCGGGCGCCACAAGGCGTCCTCCGGACTTTGCGCCGGACTCCATATCGAGAACCCGCGATGGTTCCGGGGTCGGCCAGCGCCCCTTCGAAAGAAGGGCAAGACCGTGACGCCGGCGGCTTCCGTCCAACCGGAGGCGCCGGGCAATTTGTTGAGGCGCTGCAGAGCGCTTCCATCGAGGAAGAACACCGCACTATTATGAGTGCGGTGATTGAAAGTGCAGCTTGCTAAGAGCGGGCTGACGAAGCTGCTGATAGCCTTCTATCGGGCTTTGAGGTAAGAAGTGAAAAATATGCAATGTAATACCGCATAGACAGTAGCCCACGATGCTCGGTTCGGTGTTGGGAAGAAAAGCGGATGAGGATCTGAAAAAGAAGAAGATATCGCAGGGTTGCTAAAAATTATGTCAATATGGGTTGCAGGTTGCGCTCTTGACCTCTGCAGACTTGACCACGGAGGTCGGTGCTTTGAAGCAGAGCTCGGCGGTCCGAGCAAGAGCTCGGCGCGCCAGAAGCAGCTCCGGGACAAAGAAGGTGAGTAACACCACTTTGAACTTGTACCTTCTGTAAAAGGATTTAGGTTGCAACAAAAATAACAAGGATAACATGGGTGCTGCGGGGGCCACGAGCGAGGTGGCGACCTGAGCGAGGCCGTGTCCGCATGCCGAACATAATCGCGCCACGCAGGCAGGCAGAGCGAGAAAAGCGAGGAGGCGGGTGGCGGTGGTTCAGCAAGAGCTCCGGGCTCTCATGGAAAAGCATGAGAGTTTGGGCGTGACTCAAAGACTCGAGAGTCCGAGCTTGCCTCGGCTCTCGAAAGTGTAAAACTGCCAAGGCCGATGCCCATAAGTCCCTTCAGGAGATTGAGTTGGTGAGGAAGATAGCGGCGTGTAAGGCATTTTTCATGCAAAGCAAGCATGTGAATGTAAATTACGTGTTACTTACCCAAATTCGGAGCTCTCCAGGGGCGTTTGCATATCTGCCTCACAGCATGTCTGATGCCGCCGCATTCTACCGAGCCGAGGAGGGGAGCTCAACGGAGAAGGTCTTCTGGTCTCAATATGCTGAGGCCGGCCATCCGGTGCCCCCTAGCGACCAGCTGAAGCAGCTGGTCGAGCTCCTAAGGTGGCCGAGCAGGCCATGAAGGGCCTCATAGTCCGGTGTGGCTGGAGAGGCCATGCACAGGAGCTACTTCGCCTCGTCTGACGGTTGGTGGATCGTGCCCTCAGGTGGAGGTTATCAAGCGCTCCACTTTGTATTGAAGGTGCTCGTCGGGCCCTTGCCCGCGCAAAGGTGCATTGGGGCAAGCTGGATGCGGAGAGGCTAATCATCGACGCAGCGCCACTAGCGGGCAAGGAATATCGTCGCCGAAATGTACTATAAGACTGTCTGAAGGGTGCCCGCAAGATTGCGGATGAGTGCCCTAGGGATGTAATTATTGAGTTAATTCGCAATGTGTTATCCTGTGTGCTGAAAACTTTGTTCATATGCGCTAAGCAACGCTTGTTAATTTAAAATATTACCTTATGTGCGGCCGTTTATTAAATCTGAGAGATGGCAAGTCGTCGGCTTCAGCCCCCATGCCACGAGTCTTTGGGGTGTTGGGATAAACTTGAGCACTCTTGTTCCCATTTTGGGTCCATCTAGGAGGCGCTCAACACAACGAACAAGGCAACCGGACTTATAGTGCTTGAACACTCTCACTTAGCCATAGAATTCTATAATTTTAAATTTCGGCGAAGCCCCTAGTATTCGGAAGACCGAATTAGGGGCGCTATCCACGCCTTCGTCGGACATTATCCGGAACTTCGCTCGAAGCAGCGTAGGTCTTTAAGGACCCGAAAGGATCTCTCGAACAACGACCGGTCTCTCGCCTTATCATGACATCAGTTTTAGCTTTCCATCGAGGTGTTAACCGGCTCAACCGGGCACAATCGCGATGGTTCTCCCAAATGCTACCTTAGCCGATAGAGCGGGCGTAAGGTGCCAAACATGGGGCCGGGCAAACCCAACTATTGACCCAAGACATGATTCGAGCCGATTCATATAATGCTATAAGTTCGGGTGCCGCACTTGTGAAAGTGTTAGGACTTTATCACACCATAATGCGGAGAACATAAGGCCCTGGTGTATTTGGCGTACCAAAATGTCTGGGTGCAACATGTCGTAAATGAAACATATATATATATATAAGGTAATGCAATTATGGGCAAAAGTGCTGCATTTTATTCGAGAAGATATGCTATGAGTGCGGAATGATACAAATAGTGCGAAAAGCAAGGGTTGGACGAATTAAAGGCGTCTCCCTCGAGGGTAGGCAGCGGAATGTTGTATTTAACAAATTTAATGCTCGTGATGGAGACCACACGAGTGTTAAATCGCGGCCTTTGTCCTTCCTGGCTGTTGCATCATGAGTTGGCAGGTTCGCGCGGACAGACGAGTTATGTATAAAAAGAGAAAAAAAAGCGACACACTTGGGAGCCCTGGTGTGGTCGAACCGCACTCTGGGCCTGTTGTGGTTGTGCCTTTCCCCTATGCCCATGGTATCTCCAGGCGTAATTATGTCTGTGGAGAGTTTGTCTTACAATTTTGCGAGGGCTGGGGTTGAGGCCGCATTACTCTGGCGTGCTCGGAATGTGCGGTGGTCTTGGTTGATGTTGCTCCGGCGCGTTTGGCGTGTCCGGTCATTTAACGGCGGACTCGAAAATTGCCTTAAAAGGCTGCTCAGTACTTCCGCGCGAGCATTGTATGTTCCTCCGTTCGGAGGGAGCGTTCCGTGTTTCCATTGACCGTGATGACTCCACGAGGGCCTGGCATCTTGAGCTTAAGGTATGCATAATGCGGCACCATGTTGAATTTTTTGCGAACGCGGTTCGTCCGAGCAGAGCGTGATAGCCGCTGCTGAGCGGGACTATGTCGAAGATTAACTCCTCGCGGAAATTATCCGGGATCCGAAGACCACTTCGATGTAAGCGAGCACTGTACAATTGGCCTCGACACCGGTATGACGCCTTTGAAGGTTGTCTTTGTAGGTTTAATCCTTGAAGGGTCTATGCCCATCTTGCGCCTTTGTATCACGATAAAGCAGGTTCAGCTCTGCCGCCGTCCATCAGGACTCTCGTGAGGTGAAATCCATCGACGATTGGGTCTAAAACCAATGCGGCGAATCCGCCATGGCGGATCTTGGTCGGATGGTCTCTTGATCGAAAGTGATCGGGCAAGAGGACCATGGGTTGAATTTTGGGGCGATGGCTCCATCGCGTATCGCCCCTTAGTGCACTTCCGCTCCCTCTTGGGAATATCGTTGCGTATATCATGTTTACCGTCCGAACTTGAGGGGGAATCCTTTGTCCTCTGTTGTTCGGGCGGCGGGTCTCTTGCTCGTCATCGCTGTGTAGCCCCTTGTCCTTTTTTTGGCGATTAATTTGCTGCCTGCTTGAATACCCAACAATCTCTGTTGGTGTGGTTAGCTGGCTTTTCGGGGTTCCATGTATTTGACAGAGTGGTCGAGTATTCGGTCCAAATTGGGACGGGCCGGAGTGGTTCTTGTGAATGGCTTCTTCCGTTGACCGGGCTTGGAGCCTCGGAATCCGGCGTTGACTGCCGTATCCTCATTGTTGTCGCCGTTAATGCGGCGTTTGTTTTTGTTTCGACGCAACCTGCCATTGCGGTCCTTGGTATCCGGACTGCCAGCGTTTTTGCTGAGGTTGTTGCTGCGAGCTAGCCAGCTATCCTCTCCCGCGCAGAAGCGGGTCATGAGTGATGTGAGGGCTGCCATGGATTTCGGCTTCTCCTGTCCTAGGTGCTAGGCCAGCCACTCATCGCGGATGTTAGTCGACGATTTGATTTTTCTTTGTTAAGAACCGTGTCGAATTGCACGGCGATTAAATGCAGCTGCTGGATTATGTGGCTTAGGTCATCGGTGGTCGCTTTATCGTGCCACGGAAGTTGTTGAGGAATGCGGCTTCGTGTCTTCCAACATCAATTGACTCTGCGGGCAGTCTGTTAAGCCAATGCCGAGCTGGTCCTTTAAGCTTGAGGGAGATATTTGATGGCGTGAAGATCGTCGCTGCGGGCCATATGTATATGGAGGAGATAATCCTCAATCCAAACCGCGGGGTCTGTTGTGCCATCGTAGGATTCGATATTAACGGGTTTAAACCCTTCAGGGATTTGATGATCCATTACTTCGTCAGTGAAGCATAGTGGGTGTGCGGCACCTCTGTATTGAGCAATATCGCGACGTAGCTCGAGAGAGCTTTGTCTGCTGTGTTCGGCCCGGCCGGAGTAGTTGTATCCGCGCGACGGTATTCGCGTGGGTCTTGAAATTTCGATGATCCATAGATAGATCTGGATTGTCTTGCCTTGTCCTCAATATATCCCATAAGTCCGTAGCGTTCCCGTAGCTTCAAGCTTTTGAGCGATGCCGGGTGCGGTTTTGTGGAGGGCTTGCACGCCTCTCTGTCATGCGCCACGAGGTGGTCGGTCTGCCGTGACAGCGCTGGTGATGCAGGTTTGTACGCTTCCTCCTCTAGTCGGGGAGCAACTTGCGTTTTGGGTAACTTTTGAGGGCGTTCATACTCTTGACGCGAGGACCTCGGTCCATCTGTCGGCCAAGAGGTCTTGATCAGCTTGAAGCTGTTGCTGCTTTTCTTTAGGCTGTTTGCGTGGCCATTAGCCTGCGTCTGAAACGCTCTTGTTCGACGGCATCCTCGGGCACGACGAATTAAATCGTCGTCGAGGCTTGCCTCGTCTCCGGAGGAGGTAAGTAATTGTCATCCTCGACCTCTTTCGCCCGCCCTCTCGTGAGGACTTGCTTCCGCCTCCTCCTGCGCTGGATCGTCTTTGGAGGGGTTGTCTTCGCACTTTACGGGGTGTTATTATCTCTGTGCGGAATCTCCATTCTTGCCGTGGCGGGATTTAGAGCGGCGCCCGACGCGTCGGCGCTTGTCTTTGTTCTTTAAGGAATCGGCCTCCGTTGCTTCTTCGCCGTCCCCATCTTTTGGGGTGTCCACCATGTATATTTCGTATGACGAGGTGGTCTTCCGGTGTCTGTAGGCTTTGGTTCTTAGTAGTCTCCGGCATCGTCGTCCATACCGTCGATGTCTTGAGTCGTAGTCGAATCGTCGGTTAAATCGTCGGCGGTGGCTCTGAAGTGGGTGGTGGGTGGGCTCTGAATTTCTTCGTCGTCCGCGTCCCAACCATCCGGCCGTAGTTCGCTAGGGCTCTCCGGATAGCGAGAGATGCTTGATGAATTTATGATATCGCCGAAGGGCGAGTGCTGAAAGATGTCCGCAGCGGTGAATTCCATGATCGGCGCCAATCGGATTCAATGGCGGGGCGAGGAGGTTGAGTCCGTGAGAGTCCGGCACCTCGAGTCATGAGCTTTATGCGGGACAAGGTAAGTGTTCGCTCCATCGCCGTAGAAGTTGCAGCTCCCGGCGGTGTCCAGCCATCCGTCCTCGATCCGAGCGATCGGCTCCGGACTATGGGTCGAGCGGATTCGTCGCGGCCTCAAGGTGCTGTCCGCGACGAGTTAGGTCATGCCCATCGTGACAGCGGCACGCCGGCTGTGGCTCAGATCCATCGAAGATCAAGTCCCCGGATATCGGCCGTGAAGTTTAGGCTTCAAAACTGACTGACGGCCGGGGCATAGCTTCGATCTGCTCAGATGGCCAAGTGAGTTGGCCCGCGATCGGCCGCCCGAATACAAAGATCTGTCCGGGAGAAAAGTCTCACCCAAGACTGCGTCGTTATCGATTGAAGAGGCCATCAAGCCTATCGGTGGCGACACGAGGAACTCTCAATGAAAGCACCAATGTCGGTGTCAAAACCGGCGGATCTCGGTAGGGGGTCCCGGCGTGCGTCTAGGCGGATGGTAACAGGAGACAAGGGACACGATGTTTTACCTGTGTTGGGCCCTCTTGATGGAGGTAAAACCCTACGTCCTGCTTGATTGATATTGATATTGTGGATGTTTACAAGAGTGGATCTACCACGAGATCAAGGAGGCTAAACCCTAGAAGCTAGCCTATGGTATGATTGTAAGGGTTGTTGTTGTTGTGGTCCTACGGACTAGAGCCATCCGGTTTATATAGACACCGGAGAGGGCTAGGGTTACATAGAGTCGGTTACAATGGTAGGAGATCTACATATCCGTATCGCCAAGCTTGCCTTCCACGCCAAGGAAAGTCCCATCCGGACACGGGGCAAAGTCTTCAATCTTGTATCTTCATAGTCTTGGAGTCCGGTCGATGATGATAGTCCGGCTGATGATAGTTCGGCTGATGATGGTAGTCCGGCTATCCGGACACCCCCTAATCCAGGACTCCCTCAGGCACCAAATGGGCGGCGCTCCCTGCCTTCCGCTCAGGTCCACCACAGCGGCTGGCATCATGGGTCAACAAGGGGCTCGACTGGGGGCCATCTAAGGATGTTCACCTGCTGCAGGGCCGTATTCGAGATCTCCAGGAAAGAGGGATCAATCTGGTTGCAGTGGCGCAGGTTATGGTGATCCGGTGCCTTCAGCCCTGCAAACGTCGCCCCCTTCGCCTGTGGGAATTCAATCCGGAGGGACCACGAGCTCTCCAAAATTTTATGGGCACAACGCCCGTGGAGATGTATAAGCTGTTCTTCGGATCACAAGAGAAGTGTCCGGACTTGACCGAGGACGCAGGACTAAGCTGCAATCGCCCAGATACTCAAGTAAGTAGTCCTGTAACTGGACAAGCTGTTCATTCATTTATTTCATATATATGTCCTTTAAAGGAGCCGTTTCTTGAACAGGAGTGGATAGCCAAGGCAAAGTTAATAAGGTGTCCGGCTCCCCTCCCAGAGACCACGCCGGATCCCATGTTGACCAAGATGTTGAAGGTCACGCCTTTTGAAGAAGGCAAAGGGGGGAGCGGGGAACAACCGCCTCTGTGAAGGAGGATATCAAGGAAGGAGGGATTAAGAGTCCCACCTTCCGAGGAGAGAAGAGGACCGCTTCGGAAGACCCGGAGGTCAAGGCCTCAAAGAGAGGGAAGGAATCTTCGGCAGAGAGTCCGGCGCTGGGAAGTAACCCAGCCGCATTATTTCCCCAAGGGGATCAGCCCTCCAGCCAGCCGTAAGTAAAAAGAAGGGGTCTTTTAAATAAGGAACATCCCTGTATTTATTCACGGGGATAAATGAAATTGTACCTTGTAGTTCGGACTTCAGCCCTTCTCAGCAGAGCTCGTCTTCGGGGGATCTTCTTCCGGAGATGATGGAGAGCGAAACGCCTCCACCTGTCGCACCCTCATGGAGGCGGACGACCCGGAGGTGTCGTCATGGAGGGTTCCCCCAAGTCCGGCGGGGCCGGAAGGTCCGGCGCCAAGTGGCGTGCGGTCGAAGGAGCTGAAGGATCTGCTCGGGCGAGCGGCTATTTCAGAGTATCACCGTGCTCTAATGGGTACGGTGATTAAAAGAATTACATCCGCGGAGAGCGGATTGCATGAAGCCGTCAGAAGCTTACTGACGGGGTTTGAGGTACGCAAAAATGATGTACCTTCTGATAGTTATGCATATAAAATGCGCCATGTATAGATAGTAGCCCCTGAGACTTGGTATGTTGTCAAAATTGAAAATGTGCGAGGATCAAATTTCGATTATAACATATCACCGCTCTGAACAGGTGGCGGCGTCCGAGGCCAGCCGACTGCTGAATATGCCGAACTAAAGCGGCAACTTGACGAGGCGGATGCGGACATCGCTGGTCAATAAATGGGTTGACGAGTCACAAGGTATGCGACCTCTATGCGGACACTTTGTAAGGGAGCTTGACGCCCATGTCTTCTTTGTTTGTATGCTTAATGCAGATGGTGCGCTGCCGTGGAGGAGCTCATGGGCGAACTCGCCGAGCGAAAGAGCAAGCCAGAATTAGTAATGCGGCCGCTTTAGAGGTGGCGAAGAGCTAGAAGCTGAACGGGCTGCTCACTTTGCCGAAGCAGGAGGAGATGGCCGATATGGCCAAAAGTTAAGGAATACTACCGATCGCTGCGCTGTTCTTGAAAAGGAACGCAAAGCGGAACAAGAGGGCCTAAAGAAGGCCTCCGCCCGAATCCAAGAATGCCCAATCGGCTTTGAGAGCTGCCAAGGAGGAGCTGAGTCGGGCCGGGCAATTGCGGCTGGAAACCGTTTACTGCGGAGGAAATATCTGATCCAAAGTATGCTCGATTGGATAAATTGTGGAGTTAGGAGGATGCTTATTCGACTTGGCGGCGAAGCGGCGTGGACGCTGTTGAGCACTTCCGGGCGGAAGGGGCATCGAAGGAAGAGCTATATTGGTCGCAATTCCATAGTCCGGGCGTCCTCCGCGCTGACCGATCGGTTGGCCGAATGGGCCGAGCTGAATCGATTGTCCGGATTTGCCATGAAGCATGTCTTGACGCACTTGTGGCCGGACGGACCCCAGCCGAAGAGCTATTTTGGTTTAGTGCAGCAGTTTCTTGGTGCGGTGCCGCGTATCGACGCAATGAAGCGATCGGCGTGTATTGAGGGAGCGCGGATGGCTCTTGCCCGTGTCAAGACACACTGGGCAGAGATGAAGGCCACTGACGTTGCATCCCAGGATTCGGACAGAGGCCGAGTACCTGCCGAGCACTACTTTGAAGAAGTCATGCGGGCGCTTCGCTTAATAGAGACGCAGTGCTCGAAGGATATTATGTTTAAATGACATGTATGATTTGTGAAAACAATGTTTCAATGTAATATAAGTGCTTTTTATACTTGTGCGTTCAAGTAGTAAACTACTCCCTGTGCGGCCGTTTATGTATATGTGTATATAACCTGAAAGATGGCAGTCCTTGGTTTTATTTACGCACATAGTGCGGGGGTGTTTGCAAAAAAAGAGAGCGCTTTTTCACACTTAATCCATCGTTTTGGTCCTGTTAAGGAGGTGATAGCGTAGCAAACCAGGCAACCGAACTATAATGCTTTATCACTTTCACTTAGCCATAGGAGTTCGAGGGTGGGGCTACTATATAGCCCCTGGGGGCACCCCACTCTCCCGAATTCGGGGCGCGTATGTGCCTGACCGAAAACTGGTCCTTCGTTAATGCGGAGGAATCCTAAACATTCCAGTGAGTCATCGAGTGGTTGACCAGTCTCTCGCTATATCATGACAGTCAGTTTTCGGCTTTCATCGAGGTGCTCGCCCGGCGAACCGGGCACAATCGCATAGTTCTCCGGTGCCGCGTTAGCGTGAAAACGGAACGTAAGGCAGCAAAACAGGAGCCGGGCAACCCAACATTTGACCAAAGACATGATTCGGAGCTGATGCATATAAGGTCTAATCTCGAGACGCCAATACTCCCTAAGGTATTCGGTCTTTATGAAAATGGGCAGATTAATGCCCTAAGCCCTCGTGTCAGTGCACGCATAAAAATTCTGAGTGCGCCAATGTCAAAGCACCAGCCTCCTCCTCGGTTATATTAAGGAACCGGGGATGTATATCAACAAGAGACAGTGAAAAAGGTTTACGCAGGTCTTAATCTAAAAAGAATCCTTGCAACGGGTCCCTACTGCACGTCTGCGCCTGTGTCTCCGTTGTGCCGTATCCTGGACGGGTGTAGCACGTTGTTCATCTGTAAAAGAGAGGAACTTAGTTTAAAAGAGAAAGGATCGTGCGAAAAATGTACTTAATGTTAAATAAACAAAGTACGTTCGAAGAAGTGAACAAAATGGAGCTTTATTGTCTCTTGTTATACATGCATGCGGCCCCTCGTATGGGGGTATGCCGCTAGTAGGCGCCGGACTCGTCTAGCCGTGTCCGGGGTTTGAATGACCAATTCAGGTTCTTTGCCTAACAGAGCCGGATAGCTGTGGGGCTGTCAAGGCAGTCTCCCGTTCTTCTGTGCTTGAGTAACACTTAATACTTCCTTTTAATGAGATGATGCCGCGTGGACCGGGCATTTTAAGTGTTAGAGATGCATAATGCGGTATTGCATTGAAACGGGCGAAAGCTTCGCGTCCCAATAGTGCTTGATGGCTACTTTTAAACGGGGCGACATGGAAGAGTAACCTTTCGCGACGGAAGTTGTCGGATGAACCAAACACAACTTCTAGCAGTATGGAGCCTGTACAATGGGCATATGGGCCTGGCATTACTCCTTTAAAGGAGGTGTCGTTCTGGCTAATTTTGGTTGGTTTATCCCCATCCTGCGGATTGTATCCCGATATATCAGGTTGATGTCCCGCCGCCATCCATGAGGACTTGTATAAATTGGAATCCGCCGATTATAGGATCCAATATCAAGGCAGTCCATCCTGCGTCCGGATATTTTCGAATTGTCCACGATGGTCGAAGTTGATTGGTTTTGACAACCAGCAGCGGCGCGCCTTATAGTGGGCGCGCTCTTTTTCCCTTTGATCACGTGAAGTGAGTTTACTGTTTTAACCTCCTGTGGGAAAGTTTTTGTTTTCCGGAGTGCTGCTTTTGGGTTTCGTCACTTTCACTTGGTTTGTCGAGCCCCTTGTGTTCGGCGTTAAGTCGGCCGGACTGCATGAAGACCCAACAATCTCTGTGAGTATGGTTTGCAGGCTTCCCGGAGGTACCATGTATTTGACACAGTCTATACAGAATCTTGTTTAGGTTGGATAGCTTGTCACTGTTATCCTTTAAGGGCAGTGTTTTGTTGTTCGGCCGAGAGCTTTCGAATCCGGCGTTGACCGCCGCATTATTTGGGCCATTTTCCTTATTCCGCGCTGATCTTTTTTCTGCGTCGTGATTTCCATTTCCATCCCTGATTTCAGATGTACTCGGGTCGTTGGTGCTGCATCTAGCCAGCCAGCTGTCTTCCCCTGCGCAAAAGCGGGTCATGAGGCTTGTTAATGCGGCCATTGTTCTTGGCTTTTCTTGGCCGAGGTGTCTGGCGAGCCATTCGTCTCGGACGTTGTGTTTGAAAGCTCCTAAGGCTCAAGCGCCCTGACAGTCTACTATTTGGTTCTTTTAGTAAGGAACCTGTTCGAAATTTCCGGCTGACTCTCCGGCTGTTGAGTTATGTGACTTAGATCGCGCAGATCCGGAGAGCGGACGTAGGTCCCCGAAAATTTGCGAAATGCATCCTCGAGCTCTTCCCAGCTTCAATGGTATTTTCGGGAGGATCTTAAGCCAATGCCGAGCTGGCCCTTTGAGTTTAAGGGGTAAGTATTTTATGGCATGGAGATCATCTCCTCTAGCCATGTGTATGTGGAGAATGTAATCCTCAATCCAGACCCCAGGGTTTGTTGTTCCGTCGTATGCCTCTATGTTTACGAGTTTGAATCCCGCTGGAAATTCATGATCCAGCACCTCATCGGTGAAGCATAGGGGGTGTGCGGCGCCCCTATATTTGGGTGTGACGTGGTTTTCGGAATTTTGGCGTGTTGCATTGCTTTGACGAGCGTGCTTTCTTGGCCCATAGATGGACCTAACTGGGCCATCCTTTTGATGTGAATCCTCAGGCGGATCGCATATTGGCTTGTGTGCGGCACCATTCGCCGCTCTCTTTTTGCCGTGAGGTCGCCCATCCGACCGGGTGGCCTTCTTGCTTTTTAATTGTGGGGCTCTAAGGCCTCCTCACAAATCGGGCTGTAGCTTTTTTTGGGTAGCTCTTTGTTCGGTGGTGATCGCCGCTGACTTATTCTGTGGTGCTGAATACTTTGCTCCATCTAATCCTGAGTGCATCTTCCGCTGTTTTGAGCTTCCGCTGCTTTTTTTCAGGCTACGCCGCAGATGGCGACGAGCCTTTTCTGGAGGTCATTTTATTCCAATGGTTTGTCCGGCATGAGATCGTCCGGACTGTTGTCTTCGCCGGGGACAGATTGTTTATCCAAGTTGTCTTGTTCGGACGATTGCTCGATAGCTTGTTCGTTGTCCACCGGTTCGCCCTGCTCTATGGCTGGGTCTTTGTTGACGCGGGACTTTGTTCGGCGTTTACGTTGCCGTTTTGACTGCTTTTCGAGGGATTTATCCTTCTGGAGTCCCGTTGTTCCTCGTCCTCATTTCCTTTAGGTGTATCCACCATGTATACATCATGGGATGAGGTTTTCCAGCATCCTATAGGTGCTGGTTCATTGTTGTCTCCTTCATCGTCTTCCATACCGTCGATGTCTTCGGAGTCGAAATCGAGCACGTCGTGTAAGCTTTCGACAGTGGCTATGAAGTGGGTGGTGGGTGGGCATTGAGTTTCTTCATCGTCCGCATCCCAACCTTCCTGTCCGTAGTCCGGCCAGGGCTCTCCGGATAAAGAGAGACTTTAGTGAATTTAGGATGTCGCCGAAGGGCGAGTGCTGAAAGATGTCCGCGACCGTGAACTCCATAACGGGCGCCCAATCGAATTCGATTGGCAAGGGCGTGGAGGGTTCGGAGTCCGGAGAGGAGTCCGACACCCTGGAGTCGAGGTCTTCGCAAAGGACAGGGATGGAGTTTGGCTCGATCGCCGTAGAGATTAAAGCCCCCGAGGCGGTGTCCAACCACTCGTCCTCGATCAGGGAATCCGGCTCCGGATTAAGGGTCAGAGCGAATTCTGGTGCGGCCTCCGTGGCAATCGCTCGCTGCAGAGCTAGATCATGCCCATCGAGATAGCGCGCGCTTATTGCGGCTCGAATCCGTCAAGATCAAGTCTCCGCGAATATCGGCCGATAGTTTAAATCTTCCAAATCTGACCGACGGCCGGGCGTAGCTTCGATCTGCTCCCAGATGGCTGCTTAATTGGCCGCAGCAGGTAAAGCCGCCGAACACGAAGATCGGTCCGGGAGAAAATTCTCACCCTGGACCGCGTCGTTGTTGATGACCAAAGGAGCCATCGGGCCTGTTGGTGATGACACAGAGGAACTCTCAATGAAAGCACCAATGTCGGTGTCAAAACCGGCGGATCTCGGTAGGTGGTCCCGAATGCGTGCGCCTAGGCGGATGGTAACAGGAGACAAGGGACACGATGTTTTACCCAGGTTTGGGCCCTCTTGATGGAGGTAAAACCCTACGTCCTGCTTGATTAATATTGATGATGTGTGTTACAAGAGTGGATCTACCACGAGATCAAAGAGGCTAAACCCTCGAAGCTAGCCTATGGTATGATTGTTGTTCGTCCTACGGACTAAAACCCTCCGGTTTATATAGACATCGGATAGGTTAGGGTTACACAGAGTCGGTTACGATGGTAGGAGATCTACATATCCGTATCGCCAAGCTTGCCTTCCACGCCAAGGAAAGTCCCATCCGGACACGGGACGAAGTCTTCAATCTTGTATCTTCATAGTCTTGGAGTCCGGCCGATGATGATAGTTCGGCTATCCAGACACCCCCTAGTCCGGAACTCCCTAAGGTGGCATGTGGCTTTGGTTAGCAAAAAGCTGGCAACCGACGCATCGTTGGACTAAGTCCTTCGCATCTGCTCGGCCGTCGGCCAATAAAATCCTGTAGGGAAGGCCTTGCCTACAAGGGCCCAGGCTGCGGCGTGGTGCCCACCCAGTCCGGCATGAATTTCAGCCAGGAGGTTTCGTCCTTCCTCTTCGGAGATACACCTTTGAAGGACTCCGGTAGTGCTTTTCTTATAAAGCTCTCCCTCATGGACTTTATAGGCTCTAGAGCGCCGTACTATGCAGCGAGCCTCATTTTGGTCTTCGGGGAGTTCCTGCCTAGTTAGGTAGGCTAGGAATGGTTCCGTCCACGGGGCGATAACCGCCATTATTTCATGAGCAGAGGGTGTTATCTCGGGGGCAGAGCCTCCGGTTGTGTCAGAGTGTTTGGCGTCGGGCAGTGCGGTTGGGTCCGGATTGATATTGCCGGACTCCCCTTCCCATAGTACGGATGGCTTGAACAGCCGTTCCAGAAAGATATTGGGTGGGACGGCATCGCGTTTTGCACCGATGCGTGCCAATATATCCGCCGCCTGGTTGTTATCCCGGGCTATATGATGAAATTCGAGCCCTCCGAACCGTGCTGACATTTTTAGGACCGCATTGCGGTATGCTGCCATTTTCGGGTCTTTGGCATCAAAGTCTCCGTTTATTTCAGATATTGCGAGGTTGAATCTCGCACCTCTAGGCGTTGAATGCCCATGGAGATCGCCATCCGGAGGCCGTGCGTAAGGGCCTCGATTCGCCGCGTTGTTGGAGTCCCTATACATTATCTCGAAGGACGATTGGACTGTGTCCCGGTTGGGGACGCGTCGACGACGCCATGACCCAGTGCCGCCAACATTTTGGAGCCGTCAAAGTGCATGATCCAATTGGAGTATGCGCCGTACTCTTTAGGGAGTTCGGCTTCGGTCCATTCGGCCACGAAGTCGGCCAAAACCTGCGACTTAATAGCTCGTCGTGGCTTATAAGTTATATCGAATGGAAGGAGCTCTATGGCCCATTTAGCAATCCGGCCCGTCGTGTCGCGGTTGTTTATAATGTCGTTAAGAGGTACTTCGGAGGCTACCGTTAGCGAACACTCTTGAAAGTAGTGTCGCAGCTTCCGAGATGCCATGAACACCGCGTATGCTATCTTTTGGTAGTGTGGGTACCGGGACTTGCATGGATTTAGGACAGTGGACACATAATAAACCGGTTTTGAACAGGGAACCGTGTCCGTCCGCTTCTCGCTCGACAACGAGCACCGCTACCGACAACTTGATGTGTTGCGGCGATATATAATAGCATTGGTTCGCATACGTTACGCTGCCAGGACCGGATTTTTTGCCAAATGGCCTTTATTTCTTCGAGTCCGGCCGTGGCGGCATCCGCCCACGAAGTGTTGGGCGGCGGAGGAGGCGGTAAAGGGTAACGCTTTTTCCCCAATCGGGAAATAAAGCGCTTAGAGCCGCCACGCATCCCGTCAATTTTTGTATTTGTTTGAGGTCTTTTGGAATATCCAATTGTGACAGAGCTCGATCTTGGCTGGGTTTGCTTCAGTTCCTCTACGGACACAATGAAGCCCAGAGCTTTCGGATGGAACGCCAAGACGATTTTTCCAGATTGAGCTTGATGTCATATTTTCGAAGATTGTCGAATGTGAGCCTCAAGTCGTCTACTAGAGTTTCTACGTGCTTGGTTTTGACGACCACGTCATCTACATATGCTTCCACTGTTTTGCCGATCTGGTTTGCCAGACATGTCTGAATCATGCGATGATATATTGCGCCGGCGTTTTTGATCCCAAAGGGCATTGTGTTGAAGCAGAACGGGCCGTATGGAGTGATGAATGTTGTTGCAGCTTGGTCTGGCTCCGCCATCTTGATTTGGTGGTAGCCGGAGTACGCGTCGAGGAAGCACAATGAGTCGTGGTCCTGCTGAAGGCCAATGATTTGATCAATTCGAGGGAGGGAAGGGATCCTTTGGGCAAGCCTTATTAAGGTCCTTGAAATCGACACATAGGAGCCAGGATTTATCCTTCTTTGGTACCATCACCAGGTTTGCTAGCCAGTCCGGATGTTTTATATCTCTGATGAATCCGGCTTCCAAAAGTTTGGCTAGCTCCTCTCCCATGGCCTGTCTCTTGGGTTCGAAAAGCGCCGAAGAGCCTGCTTGATCGCTTGAATCCTTTTAGGATATTTAGGCTGTGCTCGCCGGTGACGTGGGATTCTGGCATGTCTGAAGGGTGCCGAGCAAAGATGTCCCAGCTTTTCTTGTAGAAATTCTCGAAAAGTCTGGCGTCTACATCAGGGTTTAATTGTGCCCCAATGGAGGCCGTCTTTGCATGGTCCGTTGGGTGGACTTGGAATTTGACTATTTCATCCGCTGGTTTAAAAGAGGTGGACTTGGATCTTTTATAAAGTATCACATCGTCCCTGTTCACCGTGGAGCGCATCGCGGTGAGTTCTTCGGCCGCTAGGGCTTCGGATAGTGCCTCGAGGGCAAGTGCGGCTGTTTTGTTTTCGGCACGGAGTGCTATGTTTGGATCACTAGCGAGAGTGATGATTCCGTTGGGACCGGGCATTTTAAGCTTCATGTACCCATAAAGGGGTATACCTTGAAAAATTGTGAATGCCTCTCGTCCTAATAAAGCATGATATCCGCTGTTGAACGGGGCCACTTGAAATGTGACCTCCCCGGACCTGTAATTGTCCGGCGAGCCGAACACTACGTCCAGCGTGATTTTTCCTATGCAGCATGCTTCCCGGCTGGGGATTATGCCTCTAAAGGTTGTGCTGCTTCGCTCAATGCGGTTCCAGTCTATTTCCATTTTTCGGAGGGTTTCCTCATAGATGAGGTTTAGTCCGCTGCCGCCATCCATGAGTACATTAGTAAGGCGAAAAGCCGTCCACTATCGGGCTTAGGACCAATGCGGTGGTGCCGGGAAGTTCGAATTTAGGTTAAATCACGGCATTAAAGGTGATAGCCGTGTCCTCCATGGATTTATTGTTGCTACTTGGTAGACTTCGCAAGGTTGCGGAGTGTTTGTTTTCGCATGTTATTTGATGCGAAAGTCTCGAAGACTGTTAACACCGTGATTGGTGTTCTTTGGGCTGGGATTCGAAGCTAGAAGCTCTTCGCCACTTTTGGCCACCTGCCGTAGTATCCAACATGCTCGGAGGCTATGAGTTGGAGTGGCGCTACGTGCTATGAATTTTGCAGGGTCTGTTTAGCCAACCCTCCAGTACGGTTCCGTACCCTTTAGGGGGTTTTGGTTTTTTGGTATTTAACCCAGGTGCTTGATAATGATGCACCCTTTTGTTTCGGACTAGGGATGTATTCGGGGCCGGATTATCCCAAAATTTACTTTTGGTTTTCCAGGCGCTCTCCATCGCACAGTACTTTTGTACTATGGTCACCAAGTCAGCAAAGCATGTAATTTCATGACGACTTATGGCGTTTAGGATTCCTTGTCCGTGCAATTATTGCAGAAGATTGGGATTGCGTCCTCCTCTCGGCAGTCCTTTATCCTGTTCATAACGGGAGGAATCGGCCCGATAATGATGTCTTGTTTGACGGGCTCTTGCCGAATTCGAGAGAGATCGCTAATGTTTGGGTGGGCGGGTGGTACTAAATCCGAACCCCGCCCAATTTAGGACTCGGGGCGAGAAGTTTCGAACTTCGGAAGTTTGGATTTTGAGTGCTATCCAATGAGTCCGACCGCCTCGCACCGACTTTAAGTTCAGGGCTTGATTGACATCCGTCCCTCCGGGAATCCGGCATGGAGGGATCGAATCCGTACATAGCTAGTCCTTAAGATAGAAGAAGAATCGCCGCATTGCTCCTCTATCACAGCAACATGATGGGTAGCCCGGGAGAGTTGATCTCTCGGATCGGTTTTAGGCCCGATCCGGTCGTAGTCTGTGGCGACTCCTGGTGGCGATTCGATCCAAGAGCTCGTTACGGAGGAGAGCTCGATCGGATCTAATTGTTCGCAAGTTCCAAATTGACATGAAGTTTTGTTTCGATGACCCGAGAGGTCATCGTCGGCGGTGGATGGCGGATGGCGGTCATAAGAAAACCACCTAGTCAAGAGTTCGCCAGCGGCCAAGGCTCCTTTGGCGATAGTATCATCTTTAAAGACGAGATGAGGCATCCTACCTGATGGCGACGACACAGAGGAACTCTCAATGAAAAGCACCAATGTCGGTGTCAAAACCGACGGATCTCATGTAGGGGGTCCCGAACTGTGCGTCTAGGCGGATGGTAACAGGAGACAAGGGACCCGATGTTTTTACCAAGGTTCGGGCCCTCTCGATGGAGGTAATACCCTACTCTTGCTTGATTAATATTGATGATATGGGTAGGACAAGAGTAGATCTACCACGAGGTCAAGGAGGCTAAACCCTAGAAGCTAGCCTATGGTATGATTGTTGTTCGTCCTACGGACTAAAACCCTCCGGTTTATATAGACACCGGATAGGTTAGGGTTACATAGAGTCGGTTACAATGGTAGGAGATCTACATATCCGTATCGCCAAGCTTGCCTTCCACGCCAAGGAAAGTCCTATCCGGACACGGGACGAAGTCTTCAATCTTGTATCTTCATAGTCCAGGAGTCCGGCCAACGGTGAGAGTTCGGCTATCCGGACACCCCCTAATCCGGGACTCCCTCAAATACATATGCTGAAATTAATGTTTGTCCCAAGCTTGGGGATGCTATGTTTAATGAAGATGATATTTTTAGCACCCCAAGTTTTGATATGCAAAGTTGTTATGATGATAGCATGCCTCCTACCTATGATGATTATATTGATGAAAGTGGTTCGGAAGAGTGTCAACTTTAGGAAGTAGTGATCCCACTATTTTGGAGGATGTTGAATTTTATTGTGATGAATATGAAAGTGGATTTGGAAGAGTGTCAACTTTATTTAGTGATTCCACTATCTTGGGAGAGGTTTCAATCGATTATGATGAGAACGAAGTTGCTACTTATGATGATTATTGTGATGAAACTTATGCTACAAAAAGTAGTGATGATTATATTCGCAAATCTTGTCATGATTGTGATTACCCTTTTTCTGAACATTACTCTTTTAATGTGGAAACAATTTTTAGTGTTCAAGTCTCTTATGATACTCCCACTATTCCGAATGAGAAGAATTTTGCTTATGTGGAGAGTAGTAAAATTTCTATGCAAGTAGATCATGAAAAGAATGCTTTAGGTGCTGGTTATATTGTTGAATTCATTCATGATGCTACTGAAAATTATTATGAGGGAGGAATATATGCTTGTAGGAATTGCAATAATGTCAAGTTTCCTCTCTATGTGCTTAATTTTTTGAAGTTATGCTTGTTTTGTCTTCCTATGCTTGTTGATTATTGTTCCCATAAGTTTTTTGCTCACAAAATCCCTATGCATAGAAAGTGGGTTATACTTAAATGTGCTAGTCATATTCTTCATGGTTCTCTCTTTATGTTTCAATTATTATCTCTTATGTGAGCATCATTGAAATCATCATGCCTAGCTCGGGGCGTTAAACGATAGCACTCGTTGGGAGGCAACCCAATTTTATTTTAGTTTCTTACTTTTTGGTTCTGTTTAGGAATAAATAATCCATCTAGCTTCTGGTTAGATGTATTTTCATGTTTAATTTAGTGTTTGTGCCAAGTAGAACCTTTGGGAAGACTTGGATGAAGTCTTTATGATCATGCTGTAAAAAACAGAAACTTTAGCGCTCACGAGATTAGCTTCAACTCTTTACTGGAGAGTGCTATTTAGTTGATTCTTTTTCAGATGATTACTAGACAAATTCCTCAGGTCCACTGAGGGAGTCCCGGATTAGGGGGTGTCCGGATAGCCGAACTCTCACCATTGGCCGGACTCCTGGACTATGAATATACAAGATTGAAGACTTCGTCCCGTGTCCGGATGGGACTTTCCTTGGCGTGGAAGGCAAGCTTGGCGATACGGATATGTAGATCTCCTACCATTGTAACCGACTCTGTAACCCTAACCTATCCGGTGTCTATATAAACCGGAGGGTTTTAGTCCGTGAGGACTAACAACAATCATACCATAGGCTAGCTTCTAGGGTTTAGCCTCCTTGATCTCGTGGTAGATCTACTCTTGTACTACCCATATCATCAATATTAATCAAGCAGGAGTAGGGTATTACCTCCATCGAGAGGGCCCGAACCTGGGTAAAAACATCGCGTCCCTTGTCTCCTGTTACCATCCGCCTAGACGCACAGTTCGGGACCCCCTACATGAGATCCGCCGGTTTTGACACCGACATTGGTGCTTTCATTGAGAGTTCCTCTGTGTCGTCGCCATCAGGTAGGATGCCTCATCTCGTCTTTAAAGACGACACTATCGCCAAAGCAGCCTTGGCCGCTGGCCAGACTCTTTGGCTAGGTGGTTTTCTTACGACCGCCAGTCCGGCCACCGCGCCGACGATGACCTCTCGGGTCATCGAAACCAATCTTCATGTCAATTCGGAACTTGCCGAACAATTAGATCCGATCGAGCTCTCCTCCGTGAACGAGCTCTTGGATCGAATCGCCGCCTCTGGGAGTCGCCACAGACTACGACCGGATCGGGCCAAAACCGATCTAAGAGAGATCAACTCTCCCTGTGCTACCCATCATGTTGCTGTGATAGAGGAGCAATGCGGCGATTCTTCTTCTATCTTAAGGACTAGCTACGTTCGATTCCCGATCCCTCCATGCCGGATTCCCCGGAGGGACGGATGTCAATCAAGCAAAGACGGCCTCCATTGGGGCACAATTAAACCCTGATGTAGACGCTGCACTACGAGAATTTCTACAAGAAAAGCTGGGACATCTTTGCCTAGCACCCTTGAGACATGGGAATCCCACGTCGCATTGGCCGAGCACAGCCTAAATATCCTAAAAGGTTCAAGACAGTCAAACAGGCTCTTGGCGCTTTTCCGAACCCAAGAGACAGGCCATGGGAGAGGAGCTAGCCAAACTTTTGGAAGCCGGATTCATCAGAGATATAAAACATCCGGACTGGCTAGCAAACCTGGTGATGGTACCAAAGAAGGATAAATCCTGGCGCCTATGTGTTGATTTCAAGGACCTTAATAAGGCTTGCCCAAAGGATCCCTTCCCCCTCCCTCAAATTGATCAAATCATTGACGCTACAGCAGGACACGACTCATTGTGCTTCCTCGACGCGTACTCCGGCTACCACCAAATCAAGATGGCAGAGCCAGACCAAGCTGCAACAACATTCATCACTCCATACGGCCCGTTCTGCTTCAACATAATGCCCTTTGGGCTCAAAAACGCCGGCGCAACATATCAGCGCATGATTCAGACATGTCTGGCAAACCAGATCGGCAAAACAGTGGAAGCATATGTAGATGACGTTGTCGTCAAAACCAAGCACGTCGAAACTCTAGTAGATGACTTGAGGCTCACATTCGACAATCTTCGAAAGTATGACATCAAGCTCAATCCGGAAAAATGCGTCTTGGCGTTCGCCCGAAAGCTCACAGGCTTCATTGTGTCCGTAGAGGAATTGAAGCAAACCCAGCCAAGATCCGAGCTCTGTCACAATTGGATATTCCAAAAGACCTCAAACAAATACAAAAATTGATGGGATGCGTAGCGGCTCTAAGCCGCTTTATTTCCCGATTGGGGGAAAAGGCGTTACCCCTTTACCGCCTCCTCCGCCGCACCGAACACTTCGAGTGGACGGATGCCGCCACAGCTGGACTCGAAGAAATAAATGCCATTTTGGCAAAAAAATCCGGTCCTGGCCGCGCCCAACGTTGGCGAACCAATGCTATTATATATCGCCGCAACACATCAAGTTGTCAGCGCGGTGCTCGTTGTCGAACGAGAAACGGACGGACACCGGTTCCCTGTTCAAAAACCGGTTTATTATGTGTCCACTGTCCTAAATCCATGCAAGTCCCCGTACCCACACTACCAAAAGATAGCATACGCGGTGTTCATGGCATCCCGGAAGCTACGACACTACTTTCAAGAGTGTTCGCTAACGGTAGCCTCCGAAGTACCTCTTAACGACATTATAAACAACCGCGACACGACGGGCCGGATTGCTAAATGGGCCATAGAGCTCCTTCCATTCGATATAACTTATAAGCCACGACGAGCTATTAAGTCGCAGGTTTTGGCCGACTTCGTGGCCGAATGGACCGAAGCGAACTCCCTAAAGAGTACGGCGCATACTCCAATTGGATCATGCACTTTGACGGCTCCAAAATGTTGGCGGCACTGGGGCTGGCGTCATCCCGACGTCCGAACCGGGACACAGTCCAATACGCCCTTGAGATAATGTATACGGACTCCAACAACGCGGCGAACACGAGGCCCTTCGCACGGCCTCCGGATGGCGTCTCCATGGGCATTCAACGCCTAGAGGTGCGCGAGGATTGAACCTCGCAATATCTCAAATAAGCGGAGACTTTGATGCCAAAGACCGAAAATGGCAGCATACCGCAATGCGGTCCTAAAATGTCAGCACGGTTGAAGGGCTCAATTTCATCATATAGCCGGGATAACAACCAGCGGCGGATATATTGGCACGCATCGGTGCAAAACGCGATGTCGCCCCACCCAATATCTTTCGGAACGGCTGTTCAAGCCATCCGTACTATGGGAAGGAGTCCGACAATATCAATCCGGACCCAACCGCACCGCCCGACGCCGCCAAACACTCGACACAACCGAGGCTCGCCCCGAGATAACACCCTCGCTCACGAAATAATGGCGGTTATCGCCCGTGGGCGGAACCATTCCTGGCCTACCTAACTAGGCAGGAACTCCCGAAGACCAAAATGAGGCTCGCTGCATAGTACGGCGCTCTAGAGCCTATAAAGTCCATGAGGAGAGCTTTATAAGAAAAGCACTACCGAGTCCTTCAAAGGTGTATCTCCAAGAGGAAGGGTGAAACCTTCCGCAGAAATTCATGCCGGACTGGGTGGGCACCACGCCGCAGCCCGGCCCTTGTAGGCAAGCCCTTCCAGACAGGATTTTATTGGCCGACGGCCCGGCAGATCGCAGGACTTAGTCAAACGATCGTCGGTTGCCAGCTTTTTGCTAACCAAAGCCACATGCCACCCACCCCTTAAAACTATACCCATCACCTTGCCGTCGGTGCTGGGGCTTGACATGGTTGGACCCCTCAAGGGAGGAACCCACAAGCAAAAATACCTATTGGTCATGGTGGATAAATTCACCAAATGGATAGAGGCCAAGCCTGTTAAAACGGCCGAATCCGGACCAGTGATAGATTTCATATTAGGGGTAGTGCACCACTACGGTGTCCCCCACAGTATCATCACTGATAATGGCACCAACTTCACAGCCGATGAGGTCAAATTATGGTGCAAAAACATGGGCATCAAGCTCGATTACGCCTCAGTCTATCACCCTCAAACCAACGGCCAAGTCGAAAGGGCAAATGGTCTAATCATGAGCGGCATTAAACCCAGACTAGTGCGGTCCCTCAAGGAATCTAACACGCACTGGGTTGAGGAGCTCGAATCCGTACTCTGGGGGCTGCGGACCACGCCAAATCGTACTACGGATTCACACCATTCTTCATGGTGTGCGGCAGAGGCAGTCTTGCCTGCGACATAATACATGACTCACCTCGCGTGCGCATGTATGAAGAAAGAGAAGCCGAGCTTGATCGGCAGGACAGTTGGGCGCATTGGAGGAGGAGCGCGGCGTGGCAAAAGCTCGTTCCGCATTCTATCAACAACAGGCTCGAAGATATCAAAGCGAGGAAATGCGGGCCAAAGCTTATAACGTTGGCGAACTAGTTCTCGCTGCGGACAAGAAAAAGGACAAACTCAAGCCCAAATGGGAAGGTCCTTCATCATCGACCAGGTCCGACCGGCGGAGCATACCGTCTGCGAAACGCATCGGATAACCGACTCGAGCCGAACCCATGGAACGCAGCCCATCTACGAAGATTCTACGCTTAAGCGCCGGACTCCAAGTTCGTCTCCTTCCTCCATCCACATTTCTGATTTTTGCTGTCTTTTATTTCTCTCCTCCCTCCTTCTTCTTCTTGAAGCCTCTAGAGGCTCGTTTGCACTTTTTTCGCGCACACTTGATGCGCTGTCCGCGCTCATTATACCTGGGGGCTTCTTTAACAGAGGCTTATTTATACGGGCTTCATGTCTAACACATGCGTTAAACTTCCGCATGAACCTTTTATTCACCATTATATGCATCGATATGACTTAAGTTTTGGCCAAGCTGGGTTGCCTGGCTCCTGTGCTTACCCCTACGTTCTCGATTGTTCGGCTAGGTGGTAAAGGAGCACCTCTGCGATTGTTACTGTCGGGTCAGCCGGATGTGTACCTCAGACTGGGTGA
The DNA here is from genome assembly GCA_021605205.1 of Aegilops longissima. Lineage (NCBI taxonomy): Eukaryota > Viridiplantae > Streptophyta > Magnoliopsida > Poales > Poaceae > Aegilops > Aegilops longissima. The sequence continues at coordinate 106,018,599 of CM038676.1, forward strand.
AGCCGAAAGCTAGTGTTCTTAAGGGAATATTCGGTCGGTGAACTGAAAGATGATTTTTAACTATTTACCCATCTGCCCCCAGATGATTTTCTGCTTTCATAGAAGCTTTGACATGCACTTTAGGGCATGCATCCCAGCGAAAGGAACCCTTAACGGAACTATTCTCCCTGGAAGATGTTTCTTACTACCCATGTAATATAACATAACTAGTTGGGCACTTGTCTGATACAGCAATAATGACCCCTACGCCTGGTCTCCATGCATACCCGGTTTTATATAACCACGAAGGTATTCGGACACACTCGGACTATTGGGTCACGAGGTCGAGCGAAAAGGTTCGCTATGACAAGCGATTTACAATCCGGCTAGAAGACATTTTTCATGTCATATTTTTACATAGTCAACTCGACTCATTGTATTCCTCCTCAATGCCATCTAATAGGCTATCTAATTTACAATCTTGCTGGGAATACTGGCGGCCAATTCTACTTGGCGTACACTAACTTCTGAGGATCTCCATCCCATCCGCCCCACAGGTCCGACCTCGCCATGTGGTTTGGGTCAACTTAACCGTGTACCGTGTCTTTACCATGGCCCGAGCCTCCTGGCGCCTTGACGGCAGGCCGGTATCTTCCATAGACGGAAGCGCCGCCGTGCTCCTTGAAGCCGCTCTGCCAGCTCCCCAATGCTTTCGGGCAGGGAGATAGATGGCCACAAGGCCTGGCCAATGCCTTTCATCACCTGCCGGACTCGTCCGTGCAGCTGACGCAATTCGGGAAGAAGATCACCCGAAGAATTGGGCATCTCCTCCTCAGGACGACCTGTGAGCAAACCTACATACATGTTTATGTTAGTCGCCTTCCTCGCCGAACTCTTTCAAAGTTCGCTCAAGCACTCTTGAAAATGCCGCGACCAAGCCGCCGATTCTCCTTCTGGTCGGACAACTGAGCACGAACATCTTTTAGTTCCTCACACAGCTTGGTGTTGGCATCCTGGAGGTTATTTTTCTCCTGCCGCACCCTCGTAAGCAAGCTCTCGCCGGCCTTTAGCTGGCGCAAGAGCTGTTCCTTGTCCAAATCCACTCCGGCGCCATCTGCAATGTTTTTGTCAGATTTATACACCCGCCGCACATCATAAACTGTTTGTCTTTTAAAGTGTATATTACCAGTGGGGGTCTCTGCGGCTCCCCCTGTAGCAGCTAGTGCGGCCTCAAGTTGGGCCTTGCACTCTTCAAGCTCCTGGGACAATCGGGTATTCTTCTCTGTAAGATCTTGCATAACAAATGATCCTTAAATCAGTTATTCTAACTATTTTAAGTCTCAGAGACTCTTGGCATATATAATGTCAAATTTCCTTACCCGTATGTCCTTTACATCTGCTCCGTGGCTCTGGCTAGACCATCTTGGCGGCACGGAGTGCGCATCTCCGAATCGAAGGCATTCAAGGCCTCTGGGAGAAACATGCGTCCACGAAGAACTGTCCGTGGCGCGCTGTGATTCAAGCGCTCTCCACCTCGGAGTTGGTGGCGGACAACCTGTCGGCATCCTCTGTCGGAGGAGCATCCGACGCACGTCTCGTGCTCGCCTCAGCCTCCGGACCCAGCTTTGAAGCCTGGCCGGTGAAGGTTCGATTGGCAACCTCTCCGGACTCAGTCCGGCGAGCGCTCTTTTTCCTGAAAAGAGCACCAGCGTCAGTACGCCTTCCAGGAATCAATCCTGGGAGTATGGTGGCACGCCATACCGTTGCGGCGGAGTTTCGATCCGGACCACACTTCTTTTTAGCCTACGGGGCCGCACTGCCCTTTGTTGGCCAGCCGCCGCGGGCTCGGCTTCCTGCCTCGAAGGTACCCCCTGCGAAGCACCATTGGTATACGGTGATCAAAAATTAAGCATGGATGGGTCATTATCAGGGTTTTGGGATCTCGGTCTCAGTTACCTGTGAGGCTGGAAGTATTCCGGGGTAATCAGCCGTAATGGCAACCAAAGCATTGTCGATGCTAAGTTGGTGGAATACCCCGTCGATCAACTCCACCTTTATATCCGGATCCTCTTCGGAGGTTGGATCGAGGGACCGTTCCGGATCCTCGGGTCGTGGGGGCAGGCTGTGTATCTTCTCCACAGTCCGGCGCAGTTCCTGCGCAGAAACCACGAAATAAGATATTTAACCATGGGTACATGGATCGGACATGTCACAAAGATGTTTGCTTACCCAGCTTCGAGGATTATTCGAAGAAAACTCCTTCAGTGGATTGACACGGAGGAAATCCTCCTCCTCCCCTTTATACATGGCAGACAAGATCTTCACCAGTTCGGTGACCGATCCTGGCCCTTTGCGGCCATGGCGGGTGGCATCGTCCTCCCCGTTGAAGTCCCACATGGGATGGCCCCTGTATTGCACCGGCTGCACTCCCCTCATAATGCAGGTTGCCATGACTCCTATCATGGTCAATCCGGCATGAGCCAGTAACCTTATTCGGCTCATCAAATAAAGGACATCCCGGTCATCTTCTCTCCGGGGGCTCCGAGGGCGCCAGCTTAGGCGCTTCTTCAGAGGAGCATTGCTGAACTCCGGAAGGCCGATCCGAACAGGATCCGCAGCGGGGCGTCCTCCATGTAAAACCATTCGAAGGCCAGTCATCGGACGCCTTCTTTGGGGTTCCGGATAGGTATCCGGTCCCGGCGATGCGCCATAGCTCGGCTCCGCCCACTTGATATATTGACCCCTCATGAGAACGGGGTACTAGGCAGAATATTCTCTTCCACAGCCCGAAATGAGCCTCGACGCCCAAGAATAGTTCGCAAAGGGCCACGAAGCCCGCGATGTGCAGGATGGATGCAGGAGTAAGATGGTGCAACTAGAGGCCGTAGAACTCCAGGAGCCCCCGGAGAAACGGATGGATTGGAAATCCGAGTCCTCTGACTAGATAAGAGATGAAGCATACCCGCTCTCCTTTAGAGGGATCGGGGCGCTCTCCGCTTGCTTTCCGCCCTTGTAGGTGGCAAGTCCGCTCGAACCGGGACCATGAAGGCGGGGAAGAAATCCTTGGCTTGAGTATAACTAGCTCGCTATATCTTGGACCGAGCATCTCTCCCAATTTCTGGCTGAGGGCTGGGAGGCGCGAGAGGAGGAGCAGCGTCGATTGTCCATGATGGAATGGGCTTTGGTCGAGGCGCTCCGATGAAAGCTCGCAAGGGGGATGGTGTGACTCAGATCTAGATACTTGCCCTTTTATAGGCGGCTCATTTGCTTGCTGCTAAGGGGTAATTGTAAAAATACCCTGGCTTTTCGCATTCATTCAAACACGTGGAAGATGGCCATTATTGGGCGTGAAGCCGAGGCGCAGCATTTATCGAAGCCGGACACTATTCGACAAGTATATGGAATTTGGACAAGAACCCGCCTCGCAATGCGAAGACAATCAACGCACGGACTCATCGTCATTGAAGCCTGGTTCGGGGGCTACTGAGGGAGTCCCGGATTAGGGGGTGTCCGGATAGCCGAACTCTCACCATTGGCCGGACTCCTAGACTATGAAGATACAAGATTGAAGACTTCGTCCTGTGTCCGTATGGGACTTTCCTTGGCGTGGAAGGCAAGCTTGGCGATACGGATATGTAGATCTCCTACCATTGTAACCGACTCTGTGTAACCCTAACCTATCCGGTGTCTATATAAATCGGATGGTTTTAGTCCGTAGGACGAACAACAATCATACCATAGGCTAGCTTCTAGGGTTTAGCCTCCTTGATCTCGTGGTAGATCTACTCTTGTACTACCCATATCATCAATATTAATCAAGCAGGAGTAGGGTATTACCTCCATCGAGAGGGCCGAAACAGGTAAAAACATCGTGTCCCTTGTCTCCTGTTACCATCCGCCTAGACGCACAGTTCGGGACCCCCTACCCGAGATCCGCCGGTTTTGACACCGACATCCACCAATTTATTTTAGAATTTTTGGAGTTCTAGAAGTTTGCGTTAGTTACAGATTACTACAGACTGTTCTGTTTTTGACAGATTCTGTTTTCATTGTATTGTTTGCTTATTTTGATGAATCTATGGATAGTAAAATAGTTTATAAACCATAGATAAGTTAGAATACAGTAGGTTTAACACCAATATAAATAAAGAACGAGTTCATTACAGTACCTTGAAGTGGTGTTTTGTTTTGTTTCGCTAACGGAGCTCACGAGTTTTCTGTTAAGTTTTGTGTTGTGAAGTTTTCAAGTTTTGGGTAAAGATTCGATGGACTATGGAATAATTAGTGGAAAGATCCTAAGCTTGGGGATGCCCAAGGCACCCCAAGGTAATATTCAAGGACAACCAAGAGCCTAAGCTTGAGGATGCCCCGGATGGCATCCCCTCTTTCGTCTTCGTTCATCGGTAACTTTACTTGGAGCTATACTTTTATTCACCACATGATATGTGTTTTTCTTGGAGCGTAATTTTATTTTCTTTAGCTTTGCTTGCTGTTAGTTAGAATAATGTTTTGCATCTTTACTTTCAATAAAAAAGTCAAGGATAGCCTTTGCCATGCTTATTTTGCTAGTATACATGTTGCTGTTTGAAAACAGAAAGTTTACCGCTGTTGCACAAATTCCCTAGAAAAGTCAGAGAATGGTATAATGTTGAATCTTTTTGCATATTGAGCTATGATAAATTTACTATAGTGGGAATTTTCTCTCATAATTTTTGGAGTTAGGGAAGTATTGATACTCTTGCATTCTTTACAGACTATACTGTTTTGGCAGATTGCTGTTATGTTTGCATTGTTTGCATATGTTTGCTTGTTTAATGATTCTATTTGAGGATAGGAGTATTAAATATGCAGAGGCATTTAGTATGCAATGTTGAATAATAATTTTATTGATTTGTTACAGTAGAAAATGATAAGGTTTTGCATTGGTTTAAACTAACCTATCTCACGAGTTCTTGTTGAGTTTGGTGTGGATGAAGCTTTTGAGAAATAGAGAAACCATGATATGAGAGGAATTAAGTAGACACAAAAGTTCAAGCTTGGGGATTACCAAGGCACCCCAAGATAATATTTCAAGAAGTCTCAAGCATCTAAGCTTGGGGATGCCCCGTTAGGCATCCCACCTTTTTCTTCAACAACTATCGGTTAGTATCGGTTGAGCCTAAGTTTTGCTTCTTCACATGAGTTGTGCTATCCTTGCAATGTCATTTTTTTGCTTGCTGTTTGAATACAATACCAAGATCTGAAATTCTTTAATGTTAGAGAGTCTTCACATAGTTGTATAATTATTCGACTACTCATTGATCTTCACTTATATCTTTCGGAGTAGTTTGTCATTTGCTCTAGTACTTTACTTATATCTTTTAGAGCACGGTAGTGGTTTTATTTTGAAGAAATATATGAACTCTCATGCTTCACTTATATTATTATGAGAGTCTTAAATAGCATGGTAATTTGCTTAAATAATCTTAATATGCTAGGTATCCAAAAATAGTAAAAACTTTCTTATGAGTGTGTTGAATACTAAGAAAAGTTTGATGCTTGATAATTGTTTTGAGATATGGAGATGGTGATATTACAGTCATGCTAGTTGAGTAGTTGTGAAATTGAGAAATACATGTGTTAAATTTTGTGATTCCCGTAGCATGCATGTATGGTGAACCGTTATGTGATGAAGTCGGAGCATGATTTATTTATTGATTGTCTTCCTTATGAGTGGCGTTCGGGGACGAGCGATGGTGTTTTCCTACCAATCTATCCCCCTAGGAGCATGCGCGTAATACTTTGCTTTGATAACTTGTAGATTTTTGCAATAAGTATATGAGTTCTTCATGACTAATGTTGAGTCCATGGATTATACGCACTCTCACCTTTCCACTATTGCTAGCCTCTCTAATACCGCGCACTTTTCGCCGGTATCATACACCCACCATATATCTTCCTCAAAACAGCCACCATACCTACCTATTATGGCATTTCCATAGCCATTCCGAGATATATTGCCATGCAACTTTCCACCATTTCGTTTATTATGACACGCTCCATCATTGTCATATTGCTTTGCTTGATCATGTAGTTGACATCGTATTTGTGGCAAAGCCCCGTTCATAATTCTTTCATACATGTCACTCATGAGTCATTGCACATCCCGGTACACCGCCGGAGGCATTCATATAGAGTCATATCTTGTTCTAAGTTTCGAGTTGTAATTGTTGAGCTGTAAGAAAATAAAAGTGTGATGATCATCATTTTTAGAGCATTGTCCCAAGTGAGGAAAGGATGGAGACTATGATTCCCCCACAAGTCGGGATGAGACTCTGGACGAAAAATAAAAATAAAAAAAGGGAAAGAAAAGAGGCCATAAAAAAAGAGAAAAGGCCCAAATAAAAAAATGAGAGAAAAAGAGAGAAGGGGCAATGCTACTATCCTTTTACCACACTTGTGCTTCAAAGTAGCACCATGATCTTGATGATAGAGAGTCTCCTATGTTGTCACTTTCATATACTAGTGGGAATTTTCATTATAGAACTTGGCTTGTATATTCCAATGACAGGCTTCCTCAAAATGCCCTAGGTCTTCGTGAGCAAGCAAGTCGGATGCACACCCACTTAGTTTCTTTTGTTGAGATTTCATATATTTATAGCTCTAGTGCATCCGTTGCATGGCAATCCCTACTCACTCACATTAATATCTATTGATGGGCATCTCCATAGCCCGTTGATACGGCTAGTTGATGTGAGACTATCTTCTCCCTTTTTGTCTTTTCCACAACTACCCTTCTATTCCACCCATAGTGTTATATCCATGGCCCACGCTCATGTATTGCATGAGGATTGAAAAAGTTTGAGAATGTCAAAAGTATGAAACAATTGCTTGGCTTGTCATTGGGGTTGTGCATGATTTAAATACTTTGTGTAGTGAAGATAGAGCATAGCCAGACTATATGATTTTGTAGGGATAACTTTCTTTGGCCATGTTATTTTGAGAAGACATGATTGCTTTGTTAGTATGCTTTAAGTATTATTATCTTTTTGTCAATATTAAACTTTTGTCTTGAATCTAACGGATCTGATTATTCATATCACAACTGAGAAGAATTACAATAAAATTATGCCGACTAGCATTCCACATCAAAAATTATCTTTTTATCATTTACCTACTCGAGGTCGAGCAGGAATTAAGCTTGGGGATGCTTGATACGTCTCCAACGTATCTATAATTTTTTATTGCTCCATGCTATATTATCTACTGTTTTGGGCAATATTGGACTTTATTATACACTTTTTTATTACTTTTGGGACTAACCTATTAACCGGAGGCCCAGCCCATATTGCTGTTTTATTGCCTGCTTCAGTATTTCGAGGAAAAGGAATATCAAACGTAGTCCAAACGGAATGAAACCTTCAGCATCGTTATTTTTGGGAAGAATATGATCCTGGAGACTTGGAGATCAAGTCAGAAGATACTCGAGGAGGCCAGGAGATAGGGGGCGCCCCCCTACTGGGTGCGCTCCCTGTCTCGTGGGCCCCTCGAGCACCTCCCGACCGACTTCTTTCGCCTATATATGCCTACGTACCCTAAAAACATCGAATATCAAGATAGATCAGGAGTTCCGCCGCCGCAAGCCTCTGTAGCCACTAAAAACCTCTCGGGAGTCCGTTCCGGCACCCTACCGGAGGGGGAACCCATCACCGCTGGCCATCTTCATCATCCCGGCGCTCTCCATGGCGAGGGGAGGGAGTAGTTCACCCTCGGGGCTGAGGTTATGTACCAGTAGCTATGTGTTTGATCTCTCTCTCTCTCTCTCTCTCTCTCTCTCTCTCTCTCTGTTCCCTCTATGGCACGATCTTGATGTATCGCGAGCTTTGCTATTATAGTTGGATCTTATGATGTTTCTCCCCCTCTACTCTCTTGTGATGAATTGAGTTTCCCTCTTGAAGTTATCTTATCGGATTGAGTCTTTATTTGAGAACACTTGATGTATGTCTTGCCGTGTTTATCTGTGGTGACAATGGGACATCACGTGCCACTTGATGTATGTTTTGGTGACCAACTTGCGGGTTCCGCCCATGAACCTATGCATAGGGGTTGGCACACGTTTTCTTGACTCTCCGGTAGAAACTTTGGGGCACTCTTTGAAGTACTTTTATGTTGGTTGGATGAATCTGAGATTGTGTGATGCATATCGTATAATCATGCCCACGGATACTTGAGGTGACAATGGAGTATCTAGGTGAAATTAGGGTTTTGGTTGATTTGTATCTTAAGGTGTTATTCTAGTACGAACTCTTTAATAGATCGATCCGAAAGAATAACTTTGAGGTGGTTTCGTACCCTACCATAATCTCTACGTTTGTTCTCCGCTATTAGTGGCTTTGGAGTGACTCTTTGTTGCATGTTGAGGGATTGTTATATGATCTATCTATGTTATTATTGTTGAGAGAACTTGCACTAGTGAAAGTATGAACCCTAGGCCTTGTTTCCTAGCATTGCAATACCGTTTATGCTCACTTTTATCGCTTGCTACATTGCTGTTTTTATATTTTTCTGATTACAAATACCTTTATCTACTATACATATTGCACTTGTATCATCATCTCTTCGCCGAACTAGTGCACCTATACAATATACCAATATATTGGGTGTGTTGGGGACACAAGAGACTCTTTGTTATTTGGTTGCAGGGTTGCTTGAGGGAGACCATCTTCATCCTACGCCTCCTACGGATTGATAAACCTTACGTCATCCACTTGAGGGAAATTTGCTATTGTCCTACAAACCTGTGCACTTGTAGGCCCAACAACGTCTACAAGGAGAAGGTTGTGTAGTAGACATCACTGGTATATAATTATGTTTTATCGATGGAGGGGAACATTACCAGGGGACGCCTTCTTGGATTTCTCTAGTTCGGCAGTAGCAGCAGTTAGCTGGGTCTGATACTTTTCTAGTTCCTGAGACAACAGGTTGTTCTTCTCCGTAAGCACCTGGTTGTACAATGATCCTTAAATCAGTCGTATCAACTGCTTCAAGTCTCGGGGGCTACTGGTATATAATTATTACATTTGTATAGTATAAACTTACCCGGATATCTTTCAAATGCTGGCCTGCGGCTCTGGTAAGCCCGTCTCGAGCAGCACGGATGTATGCATCCGCCGAGCTAAAGGCATCAAATGCCTCTTTTGTAAAACCGGGGTCGTGAAGAACGGCCCTTTGGCGCCGATGACCCATGGCACTTTCCACTTCTGAGTTTGTGACAGATACATCATCCGAATCCTCGGCCAAAGGACAATCCGGTGTCACTCCCGTATCTGCCCTCGTCTTCACGACAGGGTCTGGAACATGGCTGTTGGGAGTATGACCGGCAACACCCCCGGACATAGTCTGGCGAATGCTTTTCCTGGTAAGGCACAAACGGAAAATGTCACAGTTGGATGTGACTGCCAAGGGGCATACTTACGAAGCCATACCTCTTTGAGGAAGGCTCGGTCGGGTCTTCGGTTGCCTTCCTCTTCGAAGGCTTGCTCGGCGCGGGTGTCGCTCTCTTTGGAGTAGCCTCTGGTGTAACATGGCACGCCGAACGCCTCCCCTTTGGAGCACGAGACAGTGTGCTGGGTGAGGCAGAACGAGGAGGCTCTTTTGGAGGAGATGTCTCCTGATTACTTACATGTGAGGCAGGGAGAAGACCGGAATAGTCGGCAATGATGGCCACTTCTGTGTCGTCATAGCTCGCCTGGTAGAACACCCCATCCTCGAGCACCACGAATATGTCCGGATCCTCTTCGAATCTGGGATCAAGGTCCCGATTGTGATCCTCTGGCTGTGGGGCGGGCTATACAGCCCCTCGGTGATCTTTTGCCACTTTTGTTGCAAATGGACGGATTAATATTCATTAAAATTGACTCGGGGAGTAGAATGAGTGGAGCAGCGGGATTGGAACTCACTGAGCTAGGAGGATTGTACATGGAGAATCCGTCTCTGCGCTTGATACGAATAAATTCCTCTTCCTCCCCTTTGAACAGCTCGGCCAATATTTTTGCAAAAGCGGCGGGGGTGTCCGGACCCTTCTGACCGCAGCAAGAGGCGTCATCTTCTCCATTATAGTGCCACATAGGAAGCCCTCTGTATTGGAGTGGTTGCACTCCTCACACTATGGAAGTCGCCATTACCTCAACTATTGATAATCCGGACTAGGCAAGCGTCTTTATCTTGCTCATCAGTTGACATACTTCCGCACTATCTTCCTCCTCGAGGCTCCGAGGACGCCAGCTGTGGCGTTTCTTCAATGGAACACTTGTAAATTCAGGAAGACCCATTCAAACTGGGTCAGGAAGGGCGATGTCCTTGATATCGAACCATTCAGAGGGCCACTCTTCGGATGCCTTCTTCGGTGTGCCGGACAGGTATCCAGTCTCGGCGATACGCCATATCTCAGCTCCGCCCACTTCGAATATTGATCCATCTTGGTTGCGAGGGATGAGGCAGAATAGATTCCTCCACAATTCAAAATGGGCCTTTCACCCCAGAAACAGCTCGCAAAGAGCGACGTAACCCGCAATGTGCGGGATGGAGGCAGCAGTGAAGTTGTGCAGTTGAAGGCCATAATACTCCAGAAGCCCTCAGAGGAATGGATGGATTGGAAATCCGACGCCTCTTAGCAGGTAGGGGACGAAACACACTCGCTCCCCTGATAACCCACAAGTATAGGGGATCGCAACAGTTTTCGAGGGTAGAGTATTCAACCCAAATTTATTGATTCGACACAAGGGGAGCCAAAGTATATTCTCAAGTATTAGCAGTTGAGTTGTCAATTCAACCACACCTGGATAACTTAGTATCTGCAGCAAAGTATTTAGTAGCAAAGTAGTATGGAAGTAACGGTAACGATAGCAAAAGTAATATTTTTGGGTTTTGTAGTGATTGTAACAGTAGCAACGAAAAAGTAAATAAGCGGAGAACAATATGTGAAAAGCTCGTAGGCATTTGATCGGTGATGGAGAATTATGCCGGATGTGGTTCATCATGTAACAATCATAACATAGAGTGACACAGAACTAGCTCCAATTCATCAATGTAATGTAGGCATGTATTCCGAATATATTCATACGTGCTTATGGAAAAGAACTTGCATGCCATCTTTTGTCCTACCCTCCCGTGGCAGCGGGGTCCTATTGGAAACTAAGGGATATTAAGGCCTCCTTTTAATAGAGTACTGGACCAAAGCATTAACACATAGTGAATACATGAACTCCTCAAACTATGGTCATCACCGGGAGTGGTCCCGATTATTGTCACTTCGGGGTTGCCGGATCATAACACATAGTAGGTGACTATAGACTTGCAAGATAGGATCAAGAACTCACATATATACATGAAAACATAATAGGTTCAGATCTGAAATCATGGCACTCGGGCCCTAGTGACTAGCATTAAGCATAGCAAAGTCATAGCAACATCAATCTCAGAACATAGTGGATACGAGGGATCAAACCCTAACAAAACTAACTCGTTACATGATAAATCTCATCCAACCCATCACCGTCCAGCAAGCCTATGATGGAATTACTCACGCACGGCGGTGAGCATCATGAAATTGGTGATGGAGGATGGTTGATGATGACGATGGCGACGGATTCCCCTCTCCGGAGCCCCGAACGGACTCCATATCAGCCCTCCCGAGAGAGTTTAGGGCTTGGCGGCGGCTCTGTATCATAAAACGCGACGAATCTTTCTCTCTGATTTTTTTCTCCCCGAACACGAATATATGGAGTTGGAGTTGAGGTCGGTGGAGCTCCAGGGGGCACACGAGGCAGGGGGGGCGCGCCCCACCCTCGTGGAAAGGGTGTGGGCCCCCTGGCCTTGATTCTTTTGCCAGTTTTTTTATTATTTCCAAAAATAATCTCCGTGAAGTTTCATGTCATTCCGAGAACTTTTGTTTCTACACATAAATAACACCATAGCAATTCTGCTGAAAACAGCGTCAGTCCGGGTTAGTTCCATTCAAATCATGCAAGTTAGAGTCCAAAACAAGGGCAAAAGTGTTTGGAAAAGTTGATACGACTGAGATGTATCAACTCCCCCAAGCTTAAACCTTTGCTTGTCTTCAAGCAATTCAGTTGATAAACTGAAAGTGATGAAGAAAAGTTTTACAAACTCTGTTTGCTCTTGTTGTTGTAAATATGTAAAGCCAACATTCAAGTTTTCAGCAAAGATTATGACTAACCATATTCACAATAACACTTAGGTCTCATGTTTACTCATGTCAATGGCATAATCAACTAGCGAGCGATAATAATAAATCTCGGATGACAACACTTTCTCAAAACAATCATGATATGATATAACAAGATGGTATCTCGCTAGCCCTTTCTGAGACCGCAAAACATAAATGCAGAGCACCTTTAAAGATCAAGGACTGACTAAACATTGTAATTCATGGTAAAAGAGATCCAGTCATACCCAATATAAATTAATAGTAATAGATGCAAATGACTGCGGTGCTCTCCAGCTGGTGCTTTTTAATAAGAGGGTGATGACTCAACATAAAAGTAAATAGATAGGCCCTTCGCAGAGGGAAGCAGGGATTTGTAGAGGTGCCAGAGCTCGATTTTGAAATAGGGATAAATAATATTTTGAGCGGCATACTTTCTTTGTCAACATAACAACCAAGAGATGGAGATATCTTCCATGCTACACACATTATAGGCAGTTCCCAAACAGAATGGTAAAGTTTATACTCCCCCTCCACCAACAAGCATCAATCCATGGCTTGCTCAAAACAACGAGTGCCTCCAACTAACAACAGCACCGGGGGAGTTTTGTTTGCAATTATTTTGATTTGATTTGCATAAAGCATGGGACTGGGCATCCCGGTGACCAGCCATTTTCTCGTGAGTGAGGAGAGGAGTCCACTCCTCTTGAGAATAACCCGCCTAGCATGGAAGATACAGACAGCCCTAGTTGATACATGAGCTATTCGAGCATGCAAAACAGAATTTCTTTTGAAGGTTTAGAGTTCGGCACATACAAATTTACTTGGAACGGCAGGTAGATACCGCATATAGTAAGGTATGGTGGAATCATATGTAATAACTTTGGGGTTTAAGGGATTGGATACACAAGCAGTATTCCTGCTTAGTACAAGTGAAGGCTAGCAAAAGACTGGGAAGCGACCAACTAGAGAGCGACAACAGTCATGAACATGCATTGAAATTAATAAACATTGAGTGCAAGCATGAGTAGGATATAATCCACCATGAACATAAATATCGTGAAGGCTATGTTGATTTGTTTCAACTACATGTGTGAACATGTGCCAAGTCAAGTCACTTGAATCATTCAAAGGAGGATACCACCCTACTATACCACATCACAACCATTTTAATAGCATGTTGGCACGCAAGGTAAACCATTATAAACTCCTAGCTAATTAAGCATGGCATAAGTAACTATAATCTCTAATTTTCACTGCAAACATGTTTATTCATAATAGGCTGAATCAGGAACGATGAACTAATCATATTTACAAAAACAAGAGAGGTCGAGTTCATACCAGCTTCTCTCATCTCAACCAGTCCATCATATATCATCATAATTGCCTTTCACTTGCACGACCGAACGATGTGAAAAATAATAATAGTGCACGTGCATTGGACTAAGCTGGAATCTGCGAGCATTCAATAAACACGAGAAGACAAGGCAATATGGGCTCTTGGTTAAATCCACAATAATGCATATAAGAGCCACTTCAACAATTTCATTATGGTCTTCTCCTATCGACCCCCAAAGAAAAGATAAGAAATAAAACTATTTACACGGGAAAGCTCCCAACAAGCAAAAGAAGAACAGGAAATATTTTTGGGTTTTCTTTTAATTATTACTACTACAGCATGGAAAGTAAACTAGCTAAAAGCTACAGCTAATTTTTTTTGTTTTTCTTAAGGTTTATCAAACACACTAGAAGAAAGCAAGAAAAACAAAATAAACTAGCATGGATATTACAGTGAAAGAGTATGAGCACCGACAACTAGCAGTGAGTGTGTGAACATGAATGTAATGTCGGTGAGAAATACGTACTCCCCCAAGCTTAGGCTTTTGGCCTAAGTTGGTTTATTGCCACGGATGGCCTGGCAGATATCCAAAGTTGTAGTTGGGGTCGTACTGAGAAGAAGAAGCCTCCGATTACCACTGGTTGGCAATCATCTCCGGATCCCACTGGTAATTAGAATGTCGTGGAGGATCAAATTGTGGTTCCGGCTCCGGCTCTGTAGCTGATGTAGGGTTCCGGTAGGCGTGGATGGCCGCCAGCGGAACGAGATACTTGCCTGCACACAAAACAAACAAGGAAGGAGCAGGCAAGTGATACGTCTCCGACGTATCTATAATTTTTTATTGCTCCATGCTATATTATCTACTGTTTTGGACCATATTGGGCTTTATTTTCCACTTTTATATATTATTTTTGGGACTAACCTATTAACCGGAGGCCCAGCCCAGAATTGTTGTTTTTTTGCCTATTTCAGTGTTTCGAAGAAACGGAATATCAAACGGAGTCCAAACAGAATGAAACCTTCGGGAACGTGATTTTCTCAACAAATAAGATCCAGGAGACTTGGACCCCCCGTCAAGAAAGCACGAGGCGGTCACGAGGGTGGAGGGCGCCCCCCTCCTAGGGCACGCCCCCTGCCTCACGGGCCCCAGGAAGCTCCACCGACGTACTCCTTCCTCCTATATACCCACGCACCCCAAACGATCGACACGGAGCCAAAACCTAATTCCACCGCCGCAACTTTCTGTATCCATGAGATCCCATCTTGGGGCCTGTTCCGGAGCTCCGACGGAAGGGGAATCCACCATGGAGGGCTTCTACATCATCACCACTTCCGATGAAGTGTGAGTAGTTTACCTCAGACCTTCGGGTCCATGGTTAGTAGCTAGATGGCTTCTTCTCTCTTTTTGGATCTCAATACAATGTTCTCCCCCTCTCTCGTGGAGATCTATTTGATGTAATCTTCTTTTTGCAGTGTGTTTGTTGACACCGATGAATAGTGGGTTTATGATCAAGATTATCTATGAACAATATTTGAATTTTCTCTGAATTCTTTTATGTATGATTGGTTATCTTTGCAAGTCTCTTCGAATTATCCGTTTGGTTTGGCCAACTAGATTGGTAGTTCTTGCAATGGGAGAAGTGCTTATATTAGCTTTGGGTTCAATCTTGCGGTGTCCTTTCCCAGTGACAGTAGGGGCAGCAAGGCACGTATTGTATTGTTGCCATCGAGGAAAACAAGATGGGGTATTTATCATATTGCATGAATTTATTCCTCTACATCATATCATCTTGCTTAAGGCGTTACTCTGTTTTCTTGAACTTAATACTCTAGATGCATGCTGGATAGCGGTCGATGAGTGGAGTAATAGTAGTAGATGCAGGCAGGAGTCGGTCTACTTGTCTCGGACGTGATGCCTATATACATGATCATACCTAGATATTCTCATAACTATGCTCAATTCTGTCAATTGCTCAACAGTAATTTGTTCACCCACCGTAGAAATACTTATGCTCTTGAGAGAAGCCACTAGTGAAATCTATGGCCCCCGGGTCTATTCTCATCATATCAATCTCCAATCACTTTATTATTGCTTTGCTTTTTTACTTTGCCTTTTATTTTACCTTGCAACTTTATATCAAAAATACCAAAAATATATCTATCATCTCTATCAGATCTCACTCTCGTAAGTGACCATGAAGGGATTGACAACCCCTAATCGCGTTGGTTGCATTGAGCTATTTGTTTTGTGTAGGTACGAGGGACTCGCGCATAGCCTCCTACTGGATTGATACCTTGGTTCTCAAAAACTGAGGGAAATACTTACGCTACTTTGCTACATCATCCTCTCCTCTTCGGGGAAATCCAACGCAGTGCTCAAGTGATAGCAAGAAGAATTTCTGGCGTCGTTGCCGGGGAGTCTATGCAAAAGTCAACATACCAAGTACCCATCACAATCCCTTATCTCCCGCATTACATTATTTGCCATTTGCCTCTTGTTTTCCTCTCCCCCACTTCACCCTTGCCGTTTTATTCGCCCTCTCTTTTCCGTTCGCCTTGATGTCTTTCTTGGCTCGTTTTCTCGCTTGGTCGAAATAGTTGAGTATTTATTCCTAAACAGAGAAGCTAATATCTATGGATCCTCATCCGCTTGCCAATCTTTTTAAGAGATCCAATTATGATGAACCAATTCCTAGTGATTTGGATGCACTAGATTATCTTTATAAGCTTTTGCCTGAAATCCGTAAATCTGAAAATTGTGATGAAGTGCTTCACGATAGACCTTTGAATAAAAAGCATGATTGCAATGATTTTATTATAAATTCTATTGATGTAAATTATGCTAATAATATGCAAAACCCTAAGCTTGGGGATGCTAGTTTTGCTATGTCCAATAGTCATGATTGGGGAGATTCTTCTTATGATCTTGAAAATTTATTTAAGCCCCATGATGAATATAAGATTGATAATAGTGTTTGCAATAATATTGAAAGTGGGTTTGGAAGAGTGTCAACTTTAGATCCCACATATTTGGATAACATTCAATCTTATGAATTTTTTTATAAAAGTGGGCTTGGAGAAATCATGACTTTAGTTAATGATAATCCCACTATTTTGGAAGAGTGTCAACTTCGCATGCATGTGGATCGTGTTGAGAATATGTTATGTGATAGCTATATTGTTGAATTTTCTTATGATCCTACATGTAATTATTATGAGAGAGGAAAATATGGTTATAGAAATTTTTCATGTTACTAAATTACCTCTCGTTATGTTGAGATTGCTATTGTTCCTTTTCGCTTCCTTGCATATGCTAATTTTTGCTTGCTACGATAATTTATTTGCCTATAATATGCCTATGCATAGGAAGTATGTTAGACTTAAGTGTGTTTGTCACATGTTTTATGATGCTCTCTTTGTGCCTCAATTCTTGTCTTTCTTGTGGGCATCATTGAAACCTTAATGCCTAGCTAAAAAGGCTTTAAAGAAAAGCGCTTGTTGAGAGACAACCCAATATTTTTCCTTGCTTATTAGTAATAAATAATACATCTACCTTCTGTTTAGATGTGGTTTTATCTTTTAATTAGTGTTTGTGCCAAGTTAAACCTATAGGATCTTCTTGGATGATAGTTATTTGATCTTGCTGTAATTTCCAGAAACTTTCGGTTAACGAGAACAATTATTAAAATTCACCAGAATGCTATAAAATAGTGATTCCAATTGATTCTGATCAATAAACAAATTGCCTAGGTCGTCCTATTTTGGCTGAATTTTTGGAGTTCTAGAAGTTTGCATTAGTTACAGATTACTATAGACTGTTCTGTTTTTGAAAGATTCTGTTTTTCGTGTGTTGTTTGCTTATTTTGACGAATCTATGGCTAGTAAAATAATTTATAATCCATAGAGAAGTTGGAATACAGTAGGTTTAACACCAATATAAATAAATAATGAGTTCATTACAGTACCTTGAAGTGGTCTTTTGTTTTCTTTCGCTAACGGAGCTCACGAGATTTCTGTTGAGTTTTGTGTTGCGAAGTTTTCAAGTTTTGGGTGAATTCTTTTGATGGATTATGGAACAAGGAGTGGAAAGAGCCTAAGCTTGGGGATGCCCATGGCACCCCCAATATAATCCAAGTACACCAAAAAGTCAAAGCTTGGGGATGCCCCGGAAGGCATCCCCTCTTTCGTCTACTTCCATCGGTAATTTTACTTGGAGCTATATTTTTATTCACCACATGATATGTGTTTTGCTTGGAGCGTCTTGTATGATTTGATTCTTTGCTTTTTAGTTTACCACAGTCATATTTGCTGTACACACCTTTTGAGAGAGCCACACATGAATTGGAATTTGATATAATACTCTAAGTGCTTCACTTATATCTTTTGAGCTTTATAGTTTTGCTCTATGTACTTCACTTATATCTTTTGAGCTTTATAGTTTTTTCTCTAGTGCTTCACTTATATCTCTTAGAGCACTGTGGTGGATTTGTTTTAAAGAAACTATTGATCTCTCATGCTTCACTTATATTATTTTGAGAGTCTTTAATAGCATGGTAATTTTCTTAATAATAATATGCTTGGTATTCAAGATTTGTAAAACTTTCTTTTAAGTGCGTTGAATACTAAGAAAAGTTTGGTGCTTGATAATTGTTTGGAGATATGGAGGTGATAATATCAAAGTCGTGCTAGTTGAGTAGTTGTGAATTTGAGAAATGCTTGTGTTGAAGTTTGCAAGTCCCGTAGCATGCACGTATGGTAAACGTTATGTAACAAATTTGAAACATGAGGTGTTATTTGATTGTCCTCCTTATGAGTGGCTGTCGGGGACGACCGATGGTCTTTTCCAACCAATCTATCCCCCTAGGAGCATGCGCATAGTGCTTTGGTCTTTGATGGCTTGTAGATTTTTGCAATAAGTATATGAGTTCTTTATGACTAATGTTGAGTCCATGGATTATACGCACTCTCACCCTTCCATCATTGCTAGCCTCTTCGGTACCGTGCATTGCCCTTTCTCACATTGAGAATTGGTGCAAACTTCGCCGGTGCATCCAAACCCCGTGATATGATACGCTCTTTAACACATAATCCTCCTTATATCTTCCTGAAAACAGCCACCATAACTACCTATTATGGCATTTCCATAGCCATTCTGAGATATATTGCCATGCAACTTTCCACCATGCCGTTCATCATGACACATTCGTCATTTCATATTGCTTAGCATGATCATATAGTTGACATAGTATTTGTGGTAAAGCCACCGTTCATAATTCTTTCATACATGTCACTCCTGATTCATTGCATATCCCGATACACCGCCGGAGGCATTCATATAGAGTCATACTTTGTTCTAGTATCGAGTTGTAATCATTGAGTTGTAAATAAATAGAAGTGTGATGATCATCATTCAATAGAGCATTGTCCCCCCCAAAAAAAAGAGAAAGGCCAAAGAAAAAAAAAGGCCCAAAAAAAAGAAAAAATAATAATAAAAAGGGGCAATGTTACTATCCTTTTTTCCACACTTGTGCTTCAAAGTAGCACCATAATCTTCATGATAGAGAGTCTCTTGTTTTGTCATTTTCATATACTAGTTCGTTATAGAACTTGGCTTGTATATTCCAACAATGGGCTTCCTCAAATGCCCTTTGTCTTCGTGAGCAAACAAGTTGGATGCACACCCACTTAGTTTCTTTTGTTGAGCTTTCATACATTTATAGCTCTAGTGCATCCGTTGCATGGCAATCCCTACTCCTTGCATTAACATCAATCAATGGGCATCTCCATAGCCTATTGATTAGCCTTGTTGATGTGAGATCTTCTCTTTTTTGTCTTCTCCACATAACCCCCATCATCATATTCTATTCCACCCATAGTGCTATATCCATGGCTCACGCTCATGTATTGCGTGAAGGTTTATAAAGTTTGAGATTATTAAAGTACGAAACAATTGCTTGGTTTGTCATCGGTGTTGTGCATGATGAGAGCATTCTTGTGTGACAAAAATGGAGCATGACTAAACTATATGATTTTGTAGGGATGAACTTTCTTTGGCCATGTTATTTTGAGAAGACATAATTGCTTAGTTAGTATGCTTGAAGTATTATTATTTTTATGTCAATATGAACTTTTGTCTTGAATCTTTCGGATCTGAATATTCATACCACAATTAAGAAGAGTTACATTGAAATTATGCCAAGTAGCACTCCGCATCAAAAATTCTCTTTTTATCATTTACCTACTCGAGGACGAGCAGGAATTAAGCTTGGGGATGCCTGATACGTCTCCAACGTATCTATAATTTTTTATTGCTCCATGCTATATTATCTACTGTTTTGGACCATATTGGGCTTTATTTTCCACTTTTATATATTATTTTTGGGACTAACCTATTAACCGGAGGCCCAGCCCAGAATTGTTGTTTTTTTTTGCCTATTTCAGTGTTTCGAAGAAACGGAATATCAAACGGAGTCCAAACGGAATGAAACCTTCAGGAACGTGATTTTCTCAACAAATAAGATCCAGGAGACTTGGACCCCCCGTCAAGAAAGCCACAAGGCGGTCACGAGGGTGGAGGGCGCCCCCCCCCCCTAGGGCACGCCCCCTGCCTCATGGGCCCCAGGAAGCTCCACCGACGTACTCCTTCCTCCTATATATACCTACGTACCCCCAAACGATCAGATACGGAGCCAAAAACCTAATTCCACCGCCGCAACTTTCTGTATCCACGAGATCCCATCTTGGGGCCTGTTCCGGAGCTCCGACGGAAGGGGAATCCACCACGGAGGGCTTCTACATCATCACCACTTCCGATGAAGTGTGAGTAGTTTACCTCAGACCTTCGGGTCCATGGTTAGTAGCTAGATGGCTTCTTCTCTCTTTTTGGATCTCAATACAATGTTCTCCCCCTCTCTCGTGGAGATCTATTTGATGTAATCTTCTTTTTGCAGTGTGTTTGTTGACACCGATGAATTGTGGGTTTATGATCAAGATTATCTATGAACAATATTTGAATTTTCTCTGAATTCTTTTATGTATGATTGATTATCTTTGCAAGTCTCTTCGAATTATCCGTTTGGTTTGGCCAACTAGATTGGTAGTTCTTGCAATGGGAGAAGTGCTTATATTAGCTTTGGGTTCAATCTTGCGGTGTCCTTTCCCAGTGACAGTAGGGGCAGCAAGGCACGTATTGTATTGTTGCCATCAAGGAAAACAAGATGGGGTATTTATCACATTGCATGAATTTATTCCTCTACATCATGTCATCTTGCTTAAGGCGTTACTCTGTTTTTTTGAACTTAATACTCTAGATGCATGTTGGATAGCGGTCGATGAGTGGAGTAATAGTAGTAGATGCAGGCAGGAGTCGGTCTACTTGTCTCGGACGTGATGCCTATATACATGATCATACCTAGATATTCTCATAACTATGCTCAATTCATCAATTGCTCAACAGTAATTTGTTCACCCTTGTAGAAATACTTATGCTCTTGAGAGAAGCCACTAGTGAAATCTATGGCCCCGGTCTATTCTCATCATATCAATCTCCAATCACTTTATTATTGCTTTGCTTTTTTACTTTGCCTTTTATTTTACCTTGCATCTTTATATCAAAAATACCAAAAATATTATCTATCATCTCTACCAGATCTCACTCTTGTAAGTGACAGTGAAGGGATTGACAACCCCTAATCGCGTTGGTTGCGTTGAGCTATTTGTTTTGTGTAGGTACGAGGGACTCGCGCGTGGCATCCTACTGGATTGATACCTTGGTTCTCAAAAACTGAGGGAAATACTTACGCTACTTTGCTGCATCATCCTCTCCTCTTCGGGGAAATCCAACGCAGTGCTCAAGAGGTAGCAGCAAGGTAATATCCTCAGGGTGATTTTTATCAAATAACAGTTTATATTTAAGCGCCCTTTCCCTATTCTTAACAATAAAATCATGTGCTACCATACTCTTATAGTCTAGAAAAACAGTAGGCAACAACTTTTCTTCTTTCTCATAGTGCCTAATAGGTATGTTATAGTATGCAGCGAGGCGCGAGGCGAAGATGCTTCCCAAGATGGGGCCCTTAGTATGGTTAAGATTTAACCGCTTTGCAATAATAGCGCCCATACTAAATGTGTCATCTCAAAACAAGGCATGGAACAAAATAATAATATCAGGGACACTCAAGTTTCCACAGTTTCCGCGACCAATTAAGCATCTACTAGAAAATATAGCAAAGTAACGTAGAACAGGAAAATGTATGCTAGTGATTCGTGCGTCGGAAACCTTCCTCGTTTCCCCTACAGCAATCGTATCAATAAACCCCTCCACATCGTTACTATGTGGTTCCTCTATGATACCCGGAAAAGTTAACTTGCAAACCCTACAGATTTCTTGAAGGGTCATCTCCTTATACTCATCATATAAATAGAAATCCACCGTAGGTGGAGACCTCCTATAATGGAAATGAAAATTTTGCACAAAGGTATTGGTGAGTAAGAGATACTGTACGCGTTGGTCGCGGCGGAAGTCGGTGAGGCCTGCATTCTCAGCCAACTCATAGAAATCATCATAAATCCCGGTTGCTCTCAAGAAATCATCGCAAGGCCACTCACACGGCCGAACTTCCGCGGTGCGAGGCAGATTATATTTGGGCATCTCTTATTCTTCACTTTGGTTTTTCCTTCGAGCTTCGGCTCGATGAGACCCTCAAAAATCTCTTCATCATTTTCTGAAAATTTCTGAAGTTTTTAGTAACTTCAAATAAAAGTGAACCAAGCTCAACAAAATTGATAGCAACTACTCCTACAAGTGCCTAAAGCCTATATCATGCATTAGAACTACTTGGAACCATACAAATTTGACATCCAAGCTCAAGAACATGGTCACCTAGGCAGCACAAATTTGCAATGAATAAAGCACTAGAGCAAAAACTAATTGGACCATTGGAGGAGTCACACACCAAGGAACAATCCCCCAAAGCAGTTTTATGAGAGGTGCTTTGAGCAAGGAGATCGAAAATCGCAGCAAAATGAGCTAGAACTCGTGCTTGAGCTGGATGGTGAATTTTTTGGGAGGAAGAAGAAGTGTGTGGGTGCAGGAATAAGTGGAGGGGAGCCACCATGGGCCCACGAGGCAGGGGGGCGCGCCCTGGACCCTCGTGCCCAGGTGCTTGCTCCCCCTGCTGTGTTCTCAGTGCCAGATATTCTCAAATATTCCAGAAAAAATCATATTTCATTTTCGGGGCATTTGGAGAACTTTTATTTTCGGGGTATTTTTTTTACACGGATAAATCAGAAAACAGACAGAAAAATACTATTTTTACTTTATTTTAACTAAATAACAGAAAGTAAAAAGAGGGTATAGAAGGTTGTGCCTTCTCACTTCATCCATCTCATGTTCTTCAAATGGAATCCACTAACAAGGTTGATCAAGTCTTGTTAACAAACTCATTCCGAATAATATGGATCCGGAGAAATTTCGAACAACACTATGTTACCTCAGTGGGAATATGTACATCCCCAATAATAAGAATATCATATCTCTTTTTGACAGTAGGAAGAGGAAATTCAAAACCTCCAATAATAATCGATGGAATTTTTCCAATAGAATTGATACTGTGGACTTGAGGTTGTTTCCTCGGAAAGTGTACCGTATGCTCATTACCATTAACATGAAAAGTGACATTGCCTTTGTTGCAATCAATAACAGCCCCTGCAGTATTCAAAAAGGGTCTTCCAAGAATAATAGACATACTATCATCCTCGGGAATATCAAGAATAACAAAGTCCGTTAAAATAGTAACGTTTGCAACCACAACAGGCACATCCTCACAAATACCGACAGGTATAGCAGTTGATTTATCAGCCATTTGCAAAGATATTTCAGTAGGTTCAACTTATTCAAATCAAGTCTACGATATAAAGAGAGAGACATAACACTAACACCGGCTCCAAGATCACATAAAGCAGTTTTAACATAATTTCTTTTAATGGAGCATGGTATAGTGGGTACTCCTAGATCTCCAAGTTTCTTTGGTATTCCACCCTTAAAAGTATAATTAGCAAGCATGGTGGAAATTTCAGCTTCTGGTATCTTTCTTTTATTTGTAACAATTTCATTCATATACTTAGCATAAGGATTCATTTTGAGCATATCGGTTAAACGCATACGCAAAAAGATAGGTCTAATCATTTCAGCAAAGCACTCAAAATCCTAATCATCCTTTTTCTTGGATGGTTTAGGAGGGAAAGGCATGGGCTTCTGAACCCATGGCTCTCTTTCTTTACCGTGCTTCCTAGCAACAAAGTCTCTCTTATCATAACGTTGATTCTTTGATTGTGGGTTATCAAGATCAACAGCAGGTTCAATTTCTACATCATTATCATTGCTAGGTCGAGCATCGACATGAACATCATCATTAACATTATCACTAAGTTCATGTTCATCACCAGATTGTATTTGAGCATCAGAAATAGAAATATCATTTGGATTCTCACGTGTTTCAGCAATAGGTTCACTAGAAGCATGCAAAGTCCTATTTCTTTTTCTTCTTTTTTAGAAGAACTAGGTATATATATATATTTCTCTGAGAATCTTGCTCAATTATCTTAGGATGGCCTTCAGGATACAAAGGTTCCTGAGTCATTTTACCAGTTCTAGTAGCCACTCTAATAGCATAATCATTATTCTTATTATTCAATTCATTGAGAAAATCATTTTGAGCTTTAAGTACTTGTTCTACTTGAGTGGTAACCATATGTTTACTAATGAGTTTAAATTCACCTTTAACTCTAGACATATAATCACCCAAGTGTTCAATCATATAAGCATTTTGTTTTAATTGTCTACCAAAATAAGCATTAAAATCTTCTTGCTTAACCATAAAGTTATCAAACTCATCCAAACATTGGCTAGCAAACTTAGTGGGAGGGATTTCAGCTTTATCATATCTATAGAGAGAATTTACCTTTACTACCTGTGTCGGGTTATCAAGACCATGAGTTTCTTCAATAGGTGATGAATTAAGACCATATATTTCTTCAATAGGCGGTAAATTAAGACCATGTATTTCTTCAATAGGAGGTAAATTCTTAACATCTTCAGCTTTTATACCTTTTTCTTTCATAGATTTCTTTGCCTCTTGCATATCTTCAGGACTAAGAAATAGAACACCCCTTTTCTTCGGAGTTGGCTTAGGAGTTGGTTCAGGAAGCGTCCAATTATTTTCATTTGTCAACATATTATTCAATATAATTACAGCTTCATCTGGTGTTCTTTCCCTGAAAACAGAACCAGCACAACTATCCAGGTGGTCTCTGGAAGCATCGGTTAGTCCATTATAAAAGATATCAAGTATTTCATTTTTCTTAAGAGGATGATCAGACAAAGCATTAAGTAATTGGAGAAGCCTCCCCCAAGCTTGTGGGAGACTCTCTTCTTCAATTTGCACAAAATTATATATATCCCTTAAGGCAGCTTGTTTCTTATGAGCAGGGAAATATTTAGCAGAGAAGTAATATATCATATCCTGGGGATTACGCACACAACCAGGATTAAGAGAGTTAAACCATATCTTAGCGTCACCCTTTAATGAGAACGGAAATATCTTAAGGATATAATAGTAGCGATTTCTCTCATCATTAGTGAACAGGGTGGCTATATCATTTAATTTAGTAAGATGTGCCACAACAGTTTCAGATTCATAGCCATAGAAAGGATCAGATTCAACCAAAGTAATTATATCAGGATCAATAGAGAATTCATAATCCTTATCAGTAACAAAGATAGGTGAAGCAGCATAAGCAGGATCATATTTCATTCTAGCATTCAGAGTTTTTTGTTTAAGCTTAGCTAATAATTTTCTAAGATCACTTCTATCATTGCAAGCAAGAAAGTCTCTAGCAGTTTCTTCATCCATAACATAGCCCTCAGGCACAACAGGCAATTCATATTTATTGGGAGAGTCTTCATCATCACTTTCATTAATATTATCAGTTTCAATAATTTCATTCTCTCTAGCCCTAGCAAGTTGTTCATCAAGAAATTCACCAAGTGGCACAGTAGTATCAAGCATAGAAGTAGTTTCATCATAAGTATCATGCATAGCAGAAGTGGCATCATCAATAACATGCGACATATCAGAATTAATAGCAGAAGCAGGTTTAGGTGTCGCAAGCTTAATCAAAACAGAAGGTGAATCAAGTGCAGAGCTAGATAGCAGTTCCTTACCTCTCCTCATAGTTGAGGGATAAATTTTTGTTTTCTCGTCTTTCAAGTTCTTCATAGTGACAAGCAGATATAAATCCCAAGTGACTCAAAGAATAGAGCTATGCTCCCCGGCAATGGCGCCAGAAAATAGTCTTGATAACCCACAAGTATAGGGGGTCGCAACAGTTTTCGAGGGTAGAGTATTCAATCCAAATTTATTGATTCGACACAAGGGGAGACAAAGAATATTCTCAAGTATTAGCAGTTGAGTTGTCAATTCAACCACACCTGGATAACTTAGTATCTGCAGCAAAGTATTTAGTAGCAAAGTAGTATGGAAGTAACGGTAACGATATCAAAAGTAATATTTTTGGGTTTTGTAGTGATTGTAACAGTAGCAACGGAAAAGCAAGTAAGCGGAGAACAATATGTGAAAAGCTCGTAGGCATTGGATCGGTGATGGAGAATTATGCCGGATGTGGTTCATCATGTAACAACCATAACATAGGGTGACACAGAATTAGCTCCAATTCATCAATGTAATGTAGGCATGTATTCGGAATATAGTCATACGTGCTTATGGAAAAGAACTTGCATGACATCTTTTGTCCTACCCTCCTGTGGCAGCGGGGTCCTATTGGAAACTAAGGGATATTAAGGCCTCCTTTTAATAGAGTACCAAACCAAAGCATTAACACATAGTGAATACATGAACTCCTCAAACTATGGTCATCACCGGGAGTGGTCCCGATTATTGTCACTTCGGGGTTGTCGGATCATAACACATAGTAGGTGACTATAGACTTGCAAGATAGGATCAAGAACTCACATATATTCATGAAAACATACTAGGTTCAGATCTGAAATCAAGGCACTCGGGCCCCAGTGACTAGCATTAAGCATAGCAAAGTCATAGCAACATCAATCTCAGAACATAGTGGATACTAGGTATCAAACCCTAACAAAACTAAGTCGATTACATGATAAATCTCATCCAACCCATCACCGTCCAGCAAGCCTACGATGGAATTACTCACGCACGGCGGTGAGCATCATGAAATTGGTGATGGAGGATGGTTGATGATGACGATAGCGACGAATTCCCCTCTGAAGAGCTCGGGAGGGCTCATGAAATTTGTGCTCCATATCGTAAAATGCGATGAATCTTTCTCTCTGATCTTTTTCTCCCCGAACACGAATATATGGAGTTGGAGTTGAGGTCAGTGGAGCTCCAGGGGGGCCCATGAGGCAGGGGGCGCGCCCCCCACCTTCGTGGAAAGGGTGTGGGGTCCCTGGCCTTGATTCTTTCGCCAGTTTTTTTATTTCCAAAAATAATCTCCGTGAAGTTTGAGGTCATTCCGAGAACTTTTGTTTCTGCACACAAATAACACCATGGCAATTCTGCTGAAAACAGCGTCAGTCCGGGTTAGTTCCATTCAAATCATGCAAGTTAGAGTCCAAAACAAGGGCAAAAGTGTTTGGAAAAGTAGATACGACGGAGATGTATCATCCCCCTGGATGGATTGTGAAAGTGCAACTATCCCTAGGTGGTTTTGGTAATTCATAACAACATATAGCTCACTAAGCTAATGCTATTCCAAGACTATTATTTCAGGAAAGCTCAATGAATGGCATGGCATGGATGATGAAAGTGGATCCCTCAAAATACTAAGGACAAAGGATTGGCTCAAGCTCAAAAGCTCAATACTCTTGATTTTACATTTTAGTGATCCAAGATCACATTGAGTCTACAGGAAAAGCCAATACTATCAAGAAGGGATGAAATGTTGCTTATTGAGCCTTTTACTTCATGTGCTTAGTGATATGCTCCAAAACCCTCAACTACTTTCCCACATCCACATATGACCTAAACCTAAAGCCAAAGTCGGTCACACCGATTCTTTCTATCCGACGCCACCGATTCCAAAAGTCATAGCCACTGCCACAAACCCTAAGAAAATTGGTCTTACCGATAGGGATCCCGGTCTCACCAAGATGGGGTTGCAATCTCTCTGTTTCCCTTCGTAATGTTTCGGTCTAACCGAAGTGAGCGATCGGTCCCACCGAGATTGCAATGTAAACTCTCTGTTTCCTTTTTTGTAACATTTCGGTCTCACGGAAAAGAGCAAATCGGTCCCACCGAGTTTACCTGACCAACTCTCTGGAAAGCTTATTACCAAATCGGTCTCATCGAGTTTGTGTAATCGGTCTTACCAAGATTACGTTATGCCCTAACCCTAACCGAATCAGACTCACCGAGATGCATGTCAGTCCCACCGAAAATCACTAACGGTCACTAGGTTTACTAAATCGGTCCGACCGAGTTTAACTATTCGGTCCCACCGAGTTTGGTAAATTGTGTGTAACGGTTAGATTTTGTGTGGAGGCTATATATACCCCTCCACCTCCTCTTCATTCGTGGAGAGAGCCCTCAGACTAAACCTACACTTCCAACTTACCATTTCTGAGAGAGAATCACCTACTCATGTGTTGAGGCCAAGATATTCCATTCCTACCATATGAATCTTGATCTCTAGCCTTCCCCAAGTTGCTTTCCACTCAAACCCTCTTTCCACCAGATCCAAAACCTATGAGAGAGAGTTGAGTGTTGGGGAGACTATCATTTGAAGCACAAGAGCAAGGAGTTCATCATCAACACACCATTTGTTACTTCTTGGAGAGTAGTGTCTCCTAGATTGGCTAGGTGTCACTTGGGAGCCTCCGACAAGATTGTGGATGAACCAAGGAGTTTGTAAGGGCAAGGAGATCGCCTACTTCGTGAAGATCTACCGCTAGTGAGGCAAGTCCTTCGTGGGCGACGACCATGGTGGGATAGACAAGGTTGCTTCTTCGTGGACCCTTCGCGGGTGGAGCCCTCCGTGGACTCGCGCAGCCGTTACCCTTCATGGGTTGAAGTCTCCATCAACGTGGATGTACGATAGCACCACCTATCGGAACCACGCCAAAAACATCCGTGTCTCCAATTGCGTTTGAATCCTCCAAACCCTTCCCTTTACTTTCTTGCAAGTTGCATGCTTTAATTTTCGCTGCCTATATACTCTTTGCATGCTTGCTTGAATTGTGTGATGATTGCTTGACTTGTCCTAAAATAGCTAAAATCTGCCAAACTATAAAATTGGGAAAAGGTTAAGTTTTTATTGGTCAAGTAGTCTAATCACCCCCCCTCTAGACATACTTCAAGGTCCTACAAGTGGTATCAGAGCTTTGCTCTCCATTTGCTTTGATTTCCATAGCTTTTGGTGTTCATAGCCTTGGTTTCACAACCTAGGAGAGTATGGCGTCTAGCGAGGGAAATTATCACCGTAGAGGTCCTTACTTTGATGGTACTAATTTTGCTAGTTGGAAGCATAAGATGAAAATGCATATTCTTGTACATAACCCCGCCGTTTGGGCAATTATTTGTATTGGGTTGCAAGGTGAATTCTTCGATGGGAGAGAACCGAACCGTGAAGTTAATGCGAAAGAATTGAAGATGCTGCAGTACAAGGCTCAAGCATGTGACATCATCTTCAACGGATTGTGCCCCGAAGAATTCAACAAAATCAGCCGTCTTGAGAATGCAAAGGAAATTTGGGATACTTTGATTGATATGCATGAGGGTACCGAATCCGTCAAGGAATCCAAGTTGGATATGCTCCAAAGTCAGCTTGACAAGTTCAAAATGAAGGATGGTGAAGGTGTCGCTGAAATGTACTCTAGGCTTGCTCTTATCACAAATGAGATTGCCGGCTTAGGGAGTGAAGAGATGACCGACAAATTCATCATCAAGAAAATCCTAAGAGCATTGGATGGAAAGTATGATACCGTGTGCACATTGATCCAAATGATGCCAAACTACAAAGATCTCAAGCCAACGGAAGTCATTGGAAGGATTGTTGCTCATGAGATGTCACTCAAGGATAAGGAGGAACTTCACAACAAGTCAAGTGGTGCTTACAAAGCCTCAAGTGAAGCCCCCACATCATCAAGTGAGAAACCAACCTTCAATGAAGAATTGAGCTTAATGGTGAAGAACTTCAACAAATTCTACAAAAGTAGAAGCAAAGAAAGAAGCTCCAAGTCAAGGTCTTACAATGAGAAGAGATCTTCTAGTCGAGAGCGCAATTGCTACAATGGTGGGAGACCCGGACACTACTCCAATGAGTGTATGGCACCCTACAAAAGAAGAGAAGATTCTCCAAGAAGAAGGAGCAAAAGAGAAGAATCACCACCAAGAGAGATGAGGAGTAGAGATGATCGTTATGAACGAAGACCCTCACGGAGAAGCAATGATTCGGAAAGAAAGGACAAGTCATCAAGGAGCTACACAAAACAAACACACCAAGCTCATGTTGGTGAATAGGTATCCGGCTCCGACTCCGACAATCACTCCAAGAGAAGCTATCACTCCGACTCCGAATATACTCAAGATGAAAGTGTTGCCGGTCTAGCACTTGTGTCAACCAACTCCTATGACATATTTGATTCACCAAATGAAGGAATTGGAAGATGCTTCATGGCCAAAGGTCCAAAGGTAACACATCCCGAGTATGTTGATTTCAATAGTGATGAAGATGACTTGCTTGTGGATGATGATTTACTTGTTGACAACTCTAGTGATGAATACTACGATGAAACGTCAATTAATCATGCTAATCAAACGAATGACAATGATAAGGAGAAAATTGAGCTTCTAACTAAAGAACTAAACACTCTTAAGTTGGCTCATGAAACTATCTTCGAAGATCATCGAGAACTTTTAAGGGCTCATGAGAATTTATGCTTTGAAAAGCTCAATCTTGAGCAAGAGCATGAGTTCTTAAAGGCAATCAATGATGATCTCCGCAAGAAAAGTTCTTCTTACATTGCCAAGCGTTTACTCTTATCTACTTACATGCCTCAAGTCAAGTCTAGTAACAAGTACAAGAAAGATACTTCCTCTAGTAGTAACAATAATAATGTCAAATCCAATGTTGTTGCTTCTAGTAGTTCTCTTGATTCCACTAATGATTCTCTTAGCCAAGTTACACTTGAGCAGGAAAATAGTTTATTGAAGGGAATTATAGAGAAAGGTGTTTACAAGAGCCTTGCCGGGAGTAAGCAATTCGAGGAAATTGTACGCAAGCAAGGAAGGCACCGGAAGAATCAAGGTGTTGGTTTTGAACGAAAGTTCAACGCCAATGGAGTTGAGTGGGAAGAAGATCAATACCCCAAGACAAAGTTTGTTCCTCAACAAGAGAAGTATGATCCTACTTCCTTCAAGGGGACACGAGCTCAAGATGATCTTCCACCACAAGACCACAAGACCATAAGAACAATGGCAGGGACAAGCTTCAAGAAGAGATTGATGCATTTGAAGAAGCACCTAAAGCCTCGTTCAAGTGGGTTCCCAAGACTACGTCAAGTTCTACTTCATCAAGTACAACTACAACTCCAAGGATTCCCATCAAGATGATGTGGACCCCGAAGAAGAAGAACTAGAGAGTTCTTGAGGGTGACTCCGCCAACATTCTTCACTCATATCATTTTGGCAAGAACAAGTGCAATCAACTTTCACATCTTGCACTAGTTCAAGGAGTCGCAAACCCTCATGTTGGTAAGGCAAGGGACAAGGTAACCTAATGTTTTCATGGACATCATCTTGTGTGTGCATCACTCTATGTCTATGTTCTTGTTTGTTCCTTGTGGGACTAACCCATGTAGGCAAGTTGAAAGTGCAACTCACTCCAAAGGGTTGCTCCAAATGATCTACATCAACATTGAGCATCTACATCTTCAACACCTACATGAAGTCATCATCGACAAAACCCAAGGTTAGTTCATCCCTCTAAGGGGGGATCTCACATCTAGGGGGAGCTTAACTCTAAGAATTGAGTCAAAGCAACTCTAATGGTGTGAACACATTAATGCATTATGTAAAAGTGGTAACCCCACTTGAGCTTAAACAATGAGTATGACCTATGATCAAATGTTTTCATTTGACTCCTAAGTCAATATACTCATATATAGATGACCTAGTCATCGCCAATTGTTTGATAGATGCTAAAATTGGTTGTGCATGCTTTGCCACATATTTCAATTGCCATCTTATTGTGTGGGCATGTTGGTGCATATTTTACTCATTCAAGGACATCCACTTGTTGTTTTGTAGCGACCAGACCCGAATGGATCCATCTCGTGCTCGATGTCATCCTCGGATCAAGAATGCTGACACCACACAAGCTTGAAGGATTTATTGCGAGTAGCAATCACACACTTATTACATCGTTGTCCACAAGGGAACTTATTACAATAATATGGCTTAAGGCCATCTAATAATAACAGCGGAAGGCTTGGAAGTTAAGCGAGTCCATCAACTCCAACGGCATCATCGAGTATAGAACCACGACCTAACACCTTACTCGTCGTTCGAAAAGTCTGCAACGTGAAAGTTGCAGCCAAAACGGGTCAAGACATGGAATATCTGGCAATGTAACACATAAGAGCAATGAAGGAATAAGCCTATACTACATGCATATATGGCTGGTGGTAAGGCTCTACGGTTACATTTGCATAAAGCTGATTTTTCCCTACATCAAAGGAATAGTTTTTTATTTAACTATCATGGTGGTTGTTAAACATTGAGAATGATTGACAGCATCCTCAATCCCAATTAAAAGTACTCATCAAATCCCAACAACTTTTATTAGAGGTAACATGTTGAGATTCACATGATATTCAATTACCAGATACTCAAAATGTCCATAACCGGGGACACGGCTAATCATGATTAGTTTATACACTCTGCAGAGGTTTGCACTTTTCCCCACAAGACTCGATCGCCTCCGCTTGGTTCTCGCACTACATGGTGTTTGAGAAACGGATGACCGAGACATAGTCTTCGAAGCGCTAGCACCTTACATGTGGGTAGACCGTACCAACCTACATCCCCTACATCAGCTAGCCTACCCGTAAGAGTTCGCACAACTTAGTCAACTACGCCAGAGCCCATAATTGGCTTGTGGCTGCACACGGAAGTTTCAGTTTGAATAATCTTATGATCCCTTAGAGCACGGGTGGCGGTCCAAGAAATACAGGCAAGTCCCGATAGAAACCAGTGCCTCAATCCACCCAGATGTGTGTTTAGGTTGCCACCTTAGATAAACCATTAATTAACAATCTCACATCTGTCATGGATATTCACTCACCCAATCCACGTCTACTAGCATAGCATGGCATAAATAAGCAAACGAGAAGTAACTCCCAAGGTTTCATAAGTAAAACGGTAATAGGTACTACCTCAATCTACTTCCCATCCCACAATTTAATTAGATCCTAATCATGC